>OX637865.1:10810764-11123264 GCA_951802705.1 Netelia virgata | reverse complement strand
ATTTCCTCGTTAGAGGCAACCAGAGAGCGTTCTCTCTTTCTCTCGGCATTTCGCTTCGGTTTGCCATCGTCGTCGTTACCGTAGTCGCCACCACCATAGCGCACGGTCTCTACTTTGCCTGTATCTCCGTGTTCATCACGTCCGATTCGATTATCCGACGAGCTCCGGGATCATTACGATTATTTTCTACCTTCCGATAAACGTGGCGTAATAGCTTTGAATCTCCATCTACTCGCTTTTATACGTCTTCTATATCTATATATCTTCCCCGTAGTACATATTTCTCGTACGAGAACATTGATTCGAGCGAAAAATGCTATGAAATCTTAAATTTCTGCATCGAGCCATTTTCAACCCCCTACTCGATTGGTCTTCGTCAACCATCGCCCCACCGACGAAGATCAATAGTCGACGTTAAGTCTGCCGCAATATGAAATCTCTCATTTAATCGCACGGACTTTCGTCCATAATTTATTTATTAATATTCGTTTAATTAATTATATGTCGTTACACGATGTAACAAGATTTAGCTATTTTACGATGATACCCTCGGTCGTGAATAATAAAAGCGTCGGGAATTTAATTTAAACGTATTAAAAGAAAGCAATGGTATCCCGGATAAGTTTGGAAAAATGAGAACGAGCTTTGTTAATCTTTGATTTTACGAGGAAAACACCGAAGGGTGGAAAAAATTCCTTGTATTGTTTTCAGTTTTGATTAAATTCGTTGATCGAAATTATTGTTCGAATGTTAAACATCGGGATTAATTCCTGAAATGAAAAGAGAAGAAAATAAACCGATTATTCACAGCTCGGTCTTCATCGTTGAATAAACAATATTTTCAGTCCCGAATTTACGAAATCTTCTTATTTTCTTTAAATTCGTAAGTCGTTTTATTTCAATTCGCGTGAACTTTTTATTTAAATCGTGCCCTCGCGCCACCCTGCACAACGGCCACTGTGTAAACCCGGCGACTATAGCGATATAAAAGTGATTTTTCCAACGGTGAATTCACATGTGACCATTATATGCCCCAGCCGATGCGAGAGTACGACGGACAGAGAGAGAGAGAGAGAGAGAGAGAGAGAGACAGACAAAGCGAACGAGAGAGAGAGAAAGCTGGACATTTTTTACCGATTGAATGTAAATTTACGCATTGCACAGAGTCGGAATAACCGGAGGATTGGTAGGGGGGAAGTATTAACATATGAACAGCCGTATAATACACATTAATGTGCAATATTCATATGGAGATTTTCGGGTAAAGAGTATTACGGATCTAACTATCCGTGGGCAACCCGTATTTCCATAATTGGGGAAAGCGTCGAGAGAGAGAGAGAGAGAGGAATGGAAGCTTCGAGCGGACTCGGAAGAGACAGAGAGAGGGCGACTTTCTCTGCACGATGAAAATGTTCTCTGACCCGAACTCCCTCCCTCTCTCGGTCTTTCTCTCTTTCACTCGTACAGAGAAAGGAGAGAGATCTACCCGTCATACGAAGTCGAGATAGCCGCCACGATTCTGGAATATCCAGGAATATATTCAACGTGTATGTGTCGCCGGTAGTCCCGACTTTTGCAACCAGAAAGACGTCTCTATATACACATATATTTATATGTAAGCTCTCCGACGTCCGAACGATATATATATATAGATATTTTAAATACGAACGCTGGAAAGTTCTCGAAAACGTTGCTCGTTCCTTGAATTCTTTTCATTTGCCGCTTTCACGACAATTAACCCTCTTTAACATTTTTCAGGAAAAGAATATACGCGCTTAAACCGCGAGTCAGACAAAAAAATCAGCGTCCAGTGACGGTCAAAAAACGCTTGTCAATTTCTGGATTTAAACGATTTGATCGAAATCCAAATTTTCCTCGATCACACATACACGAAAACAATATTTTTATCGAATCGAATATTCAAATCGAATACGGAAATGTTTAATGAACTTAAATTAAATGAATTCAATCGATTTTTATCGAAAGAAACATTTTCATTTCTTATAATTGAGTTACAATATTTGAATCGAATCATACTTTAAGCTAATTAATAAAAACATATTGAATTTAAATCACGTACCTAAATCAAATCAACTCTAATCTTGTCAAAAATTAAGTTTTCGCCGGTGACGTAATTAAATAAAAGATTTCAACCGAATCATATATAAATAAAGTACGGAAAATCCGAATGAATTTGAAACAAATAAATCGAATCGTACATATCGAATTAAAATCGAAATCGCATTAAGCTCGATCGACGATGCCAACCCGTCGAACAACATGCCTCATGTTGAAATCGTTCGATTATTCAACATTAATGAAACAATTTTTATTTCATTATTATTGTTACCGTTGGCATTGTCGTCAATACGATTATTATTACCAAACCCGCAATCCCCACTCTATTATTGCCGGTATTCTCGAGACGCCGAGGCCCGAGGAGAATCGTAAAAACTTTTCGGTATTGGAAAACTTTCGTTCGATTTTACAGTCCCTCGCCAATCTGACAACCGACGAGAGTCGACGTACATAGACGTCTTATTGACGTATAATCGCGATAAGGAATGAAAAAACCGTACCAAAAAAACAAAAATAAAAAAACAAAAAGAAGAAAAGAGAAACATATTCGACGAACGAGAAAGATAATAATTTCATGAAAAATGGATTATCACAATAGCGCGTCGCGAGATATGGGCGACTGTGTCGTAGATTCGACAAAAATAACGAACGAAAAAGATCCATGGTTGTAACATGAAAATGCCATTATAAACGCGAACGCCGGGCGGAAAGGGGGACGGGGGTGTACCAGGTGGATGCCGACCTCGATTTTCCTCCTTTAGATGGAAATGTGGTTAAATGTATATATATATATACACAAATGCATGTATAAATTGATATATATATATATATATATATATATATATATAACGTAGAACACCCTCGTCTCCATCCACCACCAGTTTCTCGCCCCTTTCCCCCGGCAAACTCTGATTCTGTCGTTAAAACTTTCAAATCGAAAAAATCGCCCAGCCAGAGGAACGGCGAGGAGAGAAAGATCGAGATTGAGGTAGAAAATATTTCGCGAGTCTCGCCGATGCGTATGGAAACACGAACGTTCGACATGTAAATCAAATTTTTACGAAACAACGAGGAACCTTGTGCGAGGTCAATGGAACATGCGATAAAAATAATGTATGTTCGCAACGATTTTGGAAGACTTTTACGAGTAGAATGTGTCGCTCAACGCTCGACGAATCAAATTGGGCCGGTAACTCGGCAAAATTGAAGAGACGATTTCTCGCTATTTGCGCGTCGCCTGTGATATATATATATATATATGTGTGTATGTGTATGTGTGAGTGTATGTGAATATGTGTATATGCGAGAGAGGAATATATATCGACCAGATTTTCTCCAAAATTGAAAGGCGAACCAGTTTTTTTGCTTTTTTCTTTTCTCCGACTCGAGATCCAACATGAGAGTCGATAGGTACTTCTCAAAATGAAAAAAAAGGAAAAAAGACACGTCACATTGCGAAACGATTCCTGAACGTCCAATGTCGTCGATTTATTTGCCAAAAGACTTGCGGGAGATTGAGTTAGAGACAAATAACGGGGGCCAAAGGAATCTCGTGGAAGAAGATTGCTGCTGTGCCCTCTTCCTCTCACTTATTTTTGGATCGAGATCACTGCAGGAGAGGGAGAAAGAGAGAGAGAGAGAGAGAGAGGGCGTAAGAGAATGAGAGGGAGAGACAGGACGTAAGAGAATGAGAGAGAGACAGAGAGAGAGAGGTCGACGCACACCTGGGACATTGCGCATCACTCGCGTTTCTATTTCTCTCTCTCTCTCTCTCTCTCTCTCTCTCCCCATCTGACGTCCTCATCCTTACACAGCGTCTGATGCTTTTCAGCTCTGGTTTTATTTGTCCTGGGGCCTCGGTAATCTCATCCCAAGAGTGTGCGGTAAGGAACGAAAGAGAGAACGAGAGAGCTAGGTTAAAACATAGATAGATAGAGAGAGAGAGAGAGAGAGACCTTTGAACAATCGTAACTTCCATTATCCGCGAGTGCCTCTCGATTCTATCTAGACAAATGGTACGAAAGAACAAAGAGTATATACATCAATAGCAACAAGAGGAAGAACAAAAAAACGACCTTAAATGAAAGAAAACGAGTTGTGACGAGCGCAATAGAGCGCAGACTCAGACACAATGATTTAACCTCGTCGTCGTCAACCTCTTCATCCCTTCTCCCCTCTGGTCATACTAATATTTGTATGTTTTTGGACCGTGTACGTAGCTGACTCTACGAGAATGTACACGCTCTATGGGTTAACACCCAGAGCATGAATAAACTGCTCACTGACTCTCTCTCTCTCTCTCTCTCTCTCTCTCTCTCTCTCTCTCGTTCACTCCCCCTCACTCCCTCTCTCGCCCACTCTCACCGTCTCTATTTTCCAAGTGACATATCGCAAACGGACAGCAGAGTGTAAATCATTGCACGCGCGCGTAGCATCCACCTGGACATAAACCATTTCGCGAGGCTCCATGCGCGCCTCGAACATACCAGGGAGTGTACGACATACAGTGATAATATAGTATATGTACTCTCTCTATCTCACCCTTCCCACCCTCTGTCTCTCCTCTCACTCGATTTCTCTATCTCTCTCGCTCTCTCTCTCTCTCTCTCTCTATCTCACCCTTCCCACCCTCTGTCTCTCCTCTCACTCGATTTCTCTATCTCTCTCTCTCTCTCTCTCTCTCTCTCTCTCTCTCTCTCTCTTGCTCTGTCTCTCTGTATGTGCAGCTGTATTTACGTGTGCATATAGCCAGATAGATCTAGCATACATTGCATATCTATATATAGTACGACATAACGGCAGAACGTATTATTATTGCAGATGGCGAAACGTTAGGTGGTATACTGATAACAACCGTAGAGATTTCCACAAATTTCGTATGCGGACGGATAGACGAACGACCGAGAGCTATGCGAGAGGTGTATACGAGGCACCTGTACGTGCCAACTGTTGGATGCTCTATCGAACAGTTTTCGAACTTCTTTCATATATATATATATATATATATATATATATATATATATATTTGTGAAAGATGTTTAGTTATATGTATATTTATATACATGTGTGTGAGCATAGTTATATGTATATTATTAATGTCATTATAAACTGATGAACAACTGATTTCATTGCACGTCATGAAAATCGATAATATGGAAAAGTTGCAGTTCGTTAAATCCAAGAATGTCCGAGAAACTCAAAATCGAATTATTTTCACGTACAAAATCAACATTACTCCGATGATATAAGCCTACAGGTCCTGCGTGAATGGCTTAAAACTAAACTCACTTTTTCGGAACAAGTGTTTCTTTATTAAAATCTATTTTACGTTTATACGTTTTACGATTGGGTATTATCGCCCCTCGATAATACCCAATCGATGAAAACTTCCGGTTTCTCTTATTCCGCGGGATCTTCATTAATTGTGAAAACCAAATTGTACAGAATAATTAATGAAACTTTGAAAATTATGATTTCGACCATGATATCGTTTCTCGTCAAGTTCGGATTAATCGACGTAATAACTGACGAACATAAGATTTGTGTCCGATTTTAGCTTCTAGATTATTACTAAAATCACTCATATCCCATATATCTACAAATCATACGTGTCGATATCGATGGCTTAACGGTAGACAGAATTTTCATCAATGTTTGATGCCCGTTACATAATCCCTTTTGACGAAGTATTACATATATATATATATATATATATATATATATATATATATATATTCATAAGCATTAATTTACATGTATAGATGTATACGTGGGAAACACCTTGCCGACAACCAGAGCGATTTCGATATACCGACCTAGAACATAATACTCCCTGCTGTTGCTTGCGATTGTGTCATAGGACAGACATGTATACAGTGTGTTTCTACTAAGAGAGAGAGAGCAAGAGAGAGAGAGAGAGAGAGAGAGAGACAAAGAGCGGCCCGGTTGCACGCGCTACTGGATTTGGCAAGCGGGTCAGAGGAGTGGACACGCAGCGGGTCACGTATGCCAGCTGAGAGCTACCGGCCACCGGGCGAGAACAACGCGAACAGAGCGTATAACTCTCTCTCTCTCTCTCTCTCTATCTCTGTGTTCCGAGTTCCAACGTTATAACGGAGGATACATAGAAACGGCTCGAGGACGTATGCCCTCCTGTTCGTACGTATGTACAGTGGTACAAGCGAACCAACGGAGAGCTGAGTTAACGTTCCAAACGTCTCCAGCTGACCTATTCGTTCAGTCTCTTAATTAGGGTTATTCGCGAAAGTGCACATACGAATATCGCCCACGCGGTCCTTCACTATAGGTCGAACATCATGGGGGGTGGAGGATGAATTTTTTTTTTTTACGGAATATCGAGCTATTTTTTTTTGTAGCGACTACTTTTATTTTTCGTTTTTCTTTTCGCAATTTAAATATAGTTATCAATTTTACACGATGAGAATTTAATATTTTATTCATGTTTTTTGGGAGTGAAATGGTAATTTTTGGGGCGTGAGAGTTAAAAAAATTGGGAGTTTCGAAATTAAATCGATTATTCGGGTAATTCGCGATGTCGCACGTACGAGGGTTTCGCGTGTAATACTGCGTAGGGTAGCTCGAACGATCGCGGTGGAATGAAAATAAATTTATTTTTGAAAGGTTTTCGAAATAATTTGTTTCTTTTATATGAAAATTAGTTGCTTCACTTTGATTTTTTAATAGATATATAACTTTTATCGGATGCGAATATAATTGCTTTTTTCTCGATTTTTAAGGGTGACATTACGAGTTATTTGGTATTTTTCGGGAGGAAAATATTTCGGAAATGTTTGCGAGCATAAAAATGTTCAATTAATTCGGTACAGTAATTGGCAGAAAACTAACGCAATCAAATGAGCCCGATTAAAAATATTTTCCAAATTTAGAGTATTCGCTTGGCGAGAGCGAAATTCTCGACCGGAAATTGGGATGCACGAAAATTTGTCGAATCGTTCTCATTCTGTGTCGTAAATATCTGCGTATATTCATGGGGTTCGTGCTCAACGGAATATTTCGGCCACAAATTCGAATCGGCGAAGCGTGTATTCTCGTACGGCGGAGCATTTGTTCCATGACGTATACGAATCGTATGCTAATCACTTGTCGACGTTCGATCATATTCGGCATACCGTTTGAGTATTGAAATTTTCCCCACTCAAGCTTAAATACTGTGTTTCGATGTACCGGCGTGTATGTGCGCGTATCTAGTCGCGAGTATTAAAAATGAGATTGGGCGTTTCTTGTTTTTCGTTGTGCTACAATTCTTATGAATTTTTTTTTTTCGTATATATTTTTTTAATCAACTGTGTACGCTTGGCACTATCGAGTCGAAATTTTCTACGTCGATGGTCGAGCGAGCAATAAATATTCGATATTGATTTAGTCAGTGAACGGTGAAATTTATCGCATTTCAAAAAGAGTCGAATCGTGTTTGATCAACAATTTTTTTTTAAACCTGCGAACCTTTTTAATCATTTAAACATAAACCGAAATACAAAAAATATGAAAAATTCCTCAGCACCTTCCACGGAAAAGTGATTTTCTCAATTTTCACTCCTCCATAGAGAAATATTTTTTAATGACCCCCAGAACTTAATGAGCAAAATTTTGTTGGTAATTTTTATTCTCTAACATAAAAAAAGAGTCTTACATATATATATTTTTTTAATTAAGAATTGCATGAAATTCGCAATGTTTTAAGCGCGGTCGCTCTATATTTTCACTGACTCCGCGGTCGCACTGGGTCGTTTGTGTCCGCGTGCAATTTTCAACGGATTGAAATACTTTAAAAAATCTGAAAAAAACCCTGGCTACTCCTCAATGTTTACACAATATGAATCAATAATTATCAAAGCCCAAAAGTTATTTTTAACGCTATAAATAGCTATAAATAGCGGCAATATCCCAAGTGAAATTTCACTATGGTCACAAACGACCCAGAGCGACCGCGCAGGTTTAAAAACTAATCCAGCTGATCGATTATTGCCTATATTCAATATAAAATTTATTTACTTTTTATTTTTCATCTGTCGACCGGAAGTTATCGAGAAATGCGAAAATGCGACATTATAAATTCGTATATTACCGTTTATTTCCGATCTCGTAACTAACATATAGAATTAGTTCAAATGCAAGAAAGTATGTCACGTCCGTAGCGATCGAAAGTCCGGAAGGAAAATTTCGCTTCCGCCAATGCGGCATCGCCACTACCACCGGGGAGGCAAACATTTTATTCGCGCAAAATGAGCTTACATAGAGAGCTTATTGAATCGGAAACGTCTCCTAGGTTGCGAATATGGCGTTCTCCTTTCACGTTTCCTCATAATTTTCATTTACCTGATAAATGGACGGTCTTATATCAATTTTTATCCAACGTTAATAATAATTCTTTCTAAAAAATTTAAATAATCCATGCATAAATAATGCGAGATATCTTATAAATAAAAACCTAATTAATATTAATCAATCTAAACGCTGTTTATCGTCCTATTAAAACCGGCTCGTACAATTCTCCGTCGTATGATCGTCCTCAGGCCGATTCATTTGAACAAACAGTAAGCAAAAACAAATTCTCTCTCTCAAACGTCATATAGGCAAATGGCATGTATTCAGATTCGAGCTTACTCGATATGCGAAGATCGATCGATCGATTTTCGCAGTCAAACACGCACCCTATGAATAGAAACGTTTGCCATCGATAACACAAACGTTTGTACATCACGATTGGTTCGAAGATCACTCTCTAGTAACATCCTCGTGTACACGTAATTTCATCGTCAAATGTTGCCCGGCCGACGGATCGATAGGATCGGCGTGTATAGGTTCGGCGTACACGCTTTGACCTCATGAATTTCGATTATTTTTATCCACCGTGCGCATCGTTATAATCCGATCTCCTTCAAATTTCTTTAATCAGGTAACCCTTTAATCGGCCTAGATTTCCACTTGAGCGGAAGCGCCGTTTATCGTGCTAAATCAATCACATTGCATATCTATATACCTACATGACATACGTATATATATGAATATATATATATATATATATTTATATACAAAATGCATATATGTAGACATCGATGGATATCAAAAGAACAATGCATTGACAAATAGCCGATGCGCTTTGTCACTCGGGAAATGCCTCGCGTAGCTATGTCAACCTCGAGATGGCTTTGTGCAACTACGAAACACGAAATTAGATACGCGATATATAGACAATAATACAAATATATATATATATATATGTTTGTATTATTGTCATTTTTTGGTATTGGGTTTCCAAGCGTACAGCAGCTAATTGGATACTGCAAGATTTTCTCTAGTCGTATCACACCGAGTTCAACGATATTGTTCGTACAGGCATAGTGGGAGGAGAGAATGCTAGAGAATGGGGGAACTGACTGGCAGCGAGTGGGGGAAGAGAGCGCTAGAGAGTGGGGGAAAATAGCGCTAGGGAGTGGGGGAAGAGCGTCCTAGTGTCTGGAAGATCAGAACGCCAGAGAGTGGGGGAAGAGAACGCCAGAGAGTGGGGGAAACGAACGCCAGAGAGTGGGAGTAGATAACGCCAGGGAGTGGGAGAAATGTGGGACGTGGAGTAGGGGCAGCAGAGAGCGAAAGAGTGGGGATAAAGACTGCCCGTGAGTGGGGGACAGGCGGGATATGCGTATAACGTAATCCATTGCGTAAACAGAGATGTATCAGTGTCAAAGCGTAATCGTGCAGCCCTTCTCTCGCTAACTACGAGCTTTAACTGGTATGTAGGACTCTAATGCGACAGTCTTGACGAATAGCCACGCAAACGCGACTCGAGCTGTGTGAACAAAGAGAGGACAGCCGGGATATAGCGACGACGAGGGTACTCCGACACTTTTTTACACTGACAAACGCGAGATGACAGAAGGTGTACAAGAAATATTGGCGTCAATCGTCGGAAACACTGGCTTCATTAGCCAAGTCCGCGGACGAGCGAGCGACGAATACTTTCAATAAAATCCGAGTACAAACATTGTACAAAACTCGAGAAGCTTTCACGGAAACCGTGCCACGTTTAATCCTTCATATCCATCGTCCTCGCTGCTGATGAGGATCTTTGCCGTTGTAACGATGCTTCTTTTTCTTATTTCTTTTTATCTCCGCCGCAAAAGTTGCGAACACCTGAGGACAACGTGGAAGAGAGAAAGAGAGAAAAAAAAATTGTCGCGACACGATGGAAAGTTTAGCCACGGTAATGAAGCTCTTCTTTATGGTCGCAGCTGTATAAAAGAACCCTGATAAAATTGGATTTAATTCGTAGAGATAAATTTTGTCACCGTCCAAATTGATTTTAATTGATTCGTTGCTTAAGTAAAAATACCAATTTTAAAGGTCCAATTTTGTTCTAAGCCCGAGGAGAAATAACCTATCACTCTTAACAATAAAAATTATAATCGACCACAAAATTCATAGTTTACCAAAGTTCCTGTATGTCCCAATAAAAAGAATGTATAAAATATACCTCGTATAAAACCCGCAAGCTTTTACCATTTTCGCCAGTCGTTGAAAGACAGATATTTAAAATTGAAATTCGTCAAATTCGATTTTTCCGATGGTTCAAAGTAAACGTAAAAAAAAAAAAAAGAAATCATTTTTGAAAATAACGAGCTGTCAGCGCGTGTCTCGAGGCAACCACCTGGCACGGCCGCAATGTCGTTTTTTTATGCGCCTCCTCGTATAATTGCTCGCCGGGGATATCACCCAAATGTAGAAACGGATCTACGAGTATAATGTTTCCTCCCCTTTATACCTAAACACACATACGTATACGTATACATTAATATAGACACAAAAATATGTCTCGTATACCTATGTACAATTCAGCGTTGAACGTCCCAGGCGCGATAAAGCGCGAGCGTGTTCCATTTACTTGATTGAACCACAAGCCACAATCCAATTGGAGGGCTGTCGAGAGTGCATGACAAATGACATGTTTAGAATTCCCTGTCGGACGGTGGTAAAACCGATCGCCAATGTATACATATATTTTTATACAGATAAACACACATGCGTGCACACAAACAAACCCATACATATATATATATACAATATGTGTATATATTTATGGATAGATACATGTAAACTCGTCACTCGAGTGTCTCGTATTTAAATCGCTGGGGATGTATTACAGTGGCCACACGTCCGCTCTTACACGAATAATGGCTACTTTTGTATACATAGATATAAACACGTATGTTTGTTTATATATCCGTATATATATATATATATATATATATATATATAAATGTAATGTGGTCATTGCGGCAATCCGATACGCTGATCGCCGTAGATTTGTTCGGGAACCTTTTATTCGATATGTTATATCGATCCGGGGAGAGAATGGAGGAGGTGGGCTGTCGATTCAACGGAAGATGAAAGCGGTCAGCGTGGCAACTGGGCTTCGGTGAGATTTCAACGATCGTCGCGCTATACCTATTCTGTAAAATGCCTATGCAGCTCGTTCGCGAAACGAGAGTGCACACGGTGAGAATGGGACAGGGAGAGAGACAGAAAGAGAGAAATATAGACATATATATTGATGTGTATATAGTTATACCTATGTATATTTGTGGAAATACCCGTGAAAATTTATTCGCGCGGTTCGCGCTAACGGTGCTTCGCACGGTGTGCGAATAGGCTGACCACGAATACCATTGGCTCAACTCTGTCCTATATACGGTTAAAGTCCCATGTGTACCGCACGAATACGTGTAAACACGTATTCAAAATTCCTCTTGTACGCATTCTCTCGATGAAACTCTCGATGAAACTCTCGATGAAACTCTCGATGAAACTCCGGGATCGGTACGTACATCGTACGACACGATCTGACGAACGAGATTCGAACCATTCTAGATTTCGTTGGCTTCAACGACGCTGTTCTACGTCATAAATGTACGTGCTCGAGATCCGAGTACCGATATGCGCTCACCAGGAATTGAGTTTTCGGACGATATTTATGAATAGATGCGAAATAAACCGGCGAACGATCCGCGAAGTCAGTTAAAATTCATAACTCGACGATTGTCTCACGATTTCTGAGCACATTGACGGGCATATTGTAGACGGGTTGTTTTATCGACCGTTGGTAATAATGGTAGTCGAACGAGAATAGACGATATGTCGATTGGGTCTTATTATTTTTGAAAATATCTATCGTTTGGAAGTTAATCGAGAATGCGAACTGTCACGTTTTTCATCAAAGATATTCGATCACCGATCTCGTTCGGTTCGCGTACCTTTTTTTACGGTAACTCGAAATGCGATTCTTCGTGGTGAAATTTTGAGTTTTCCGATCGAATAAAAAGAAAAAATGGAGGAGGTGAGGGTAAAATTTGTTGTGTACGCTATTAAAAATTATGGTTGGGGCGAAAGAACACTGTCGATTACCACTTCGATCCCGTGCAGTCATCACTGTTATCATTGGTACAATTAATCCAAAGGTAATTCTTTGTCTCTCGAAATTGTCTCTCTCTCTCTCTCTCTTGCTCTCTCGTTTTCTATGTGTTCTGCTCTCTTCAAACGTGTGAAACGTGCGCTGTAAAAGAGTCGCGTTAAAAATTTATGCTGCTTGTAAAATCGCTCCATTTTGTCACGAAACGTTATTACCGCGCAACTCTCCGCTTTTTTCAACGACCACGTTATATTCTACAGCTAACCTTTTAAAAAAATAATGCTCACTGTATGTTTATAATTGAATTTGAAAACGATGCTTTGAAAATTTCTATTTTGTTGCATAACGCACGGGTTGAACGCGTTACTAGTTAATAAAGTAACGAATGTTGCGTATGAAACTTTTGACGATCACGAGCACGAGTCCTTTCAGACGAGAATTCGTTCGTTCGTATCGCTTGCGAATTTTTTATTATTTTGACCATTTTTTTTGTACGAAAACGTTTCAATTAACGATTGTTAAAAATCGATCGATTAATTTATTCCAATTCTTCGCTTTTAAAATAGTGCAGATTTCAACCTCATTATCTCAATTTCTTCACCCCTTGTCCATTAGTTTAAAGAACATTTCGTAAACTACTGACAAGAAACACAATTTCAAAAAGTTTTTCGAAATCACTCGAAGCAATGAAAAAAATACATTTTCCCAGAAAAAAAGGGGGGTTGAACGTCGAATAACGCGAACCTTGTTCCCTTACGTCGACTAGACGGAACTTTATGCGTGCAACAGCGACCGAAAACGCCAATGATTCGACCAACCCCTGGTACAACTGACCGCAACTCACCCCATATAAATTCTATATGCCCATAAGCCCCGATTAACGATAATCCTTCATTAAACTTGGGAATCAATCGCCGCAAAAATGAAAGATAAATATTCCAAAGTATTATCTGAAACTCCGACTCGATGATAGAGTTTCCCGGTAGAGTGGTAGGTCGACGAGGCAGCGAGGGGGTTGAAGAAGGGGACTGAGGAGGCTTAACGCGTGTATGTGGTAAAATTCTTATCGGACATTACTCGGCGTGGTGGCTAGTCGTACTTTATTACATACACTTTGGAGCGAACACACGCGTATGTTTGAAAAGCTCAAGCAGGTGCATGGCAACCCAGCGTTGTTCTGTACACATTTCTAACTTGTAAATAATAATCATGGTCTCGGGGGGTAGTAATTATACGTATACCCTGGCGCGCCTTTCTCGTGCGGAGACCTTCCTACCCCGCGTCCTCTTCCACCTCCTCTTATCGTACATTTCGTGCCAGAGTTCACCAGACACATGCAACAACGGCAAATAATACAAAACATGGGTCGGGGGGGGAGGGGGGTTGAACATGGAAGAAGAACCAGGGAACGTTACAGGAATGAGAATAAACCCTCTGAGCATATTATATATGGACTCTGCGATGCATTATTTTCTTTCTCACTGATAATACATCGCTTACGTATTATTTCTCGTGTTGCCGTCCAATTTAAAGCCGTACGATGGCTGAGAGATCGCTGAAAAGTTTTGCCCGGAACTTCTGTTTTTGTTTTTTTTTTTTTGGTTTTTTGACGAAATAAATATTTGCGACGAAGGGATTTGAGCGAATTCCTGGTACTTTGTTGCGAAGCGTTTTTTGTTTGTTTTTAATTTTCAAATGTGTGAAATATAATTAAATTTTGTTGAGTTAAATGAATTTTTTCCGATATTACGAATTTTCGTGTTTTGTTGGAATTAAAATCGTGACAAGATGGAAAATTCTGGTGTTTCGGCATCAAAGCTTTTCGGAAACAATTCCGAAAATATGTGATCCTGGTTCGAACGATCGGGAAGAAAAAAACAACAACGCTCGGAGTAAAATCGTTTTTCCACTGAACAGCGAAATTCCAACAATTTTTATCCCCGAAGTTGTTTCCAGTCGGGATCCGAAAAAAGAGAAAACCAATTTTAAATTCGAATTTCTTCGGCATCTCGGTACAAAATTCCCATCGAACGCAAAACCACACGCACCAGTCTTTTCCTCTTTAGAAATTCATCGTTTTTGTCGCTCTATTTTCGTACCATGGCTTTTTCTCATTCCCGAATAAACGGAGACGCGCGGCATCGTCTTTTGCTCTGAGCAATTAAAACAAACTTTTTCAAGAATTCGACGCTCATTAAAAAAGTATGTGCGCATATTGTTTTTTCCTTTCTTTCTGGGTTTGCCCTCCTGGACGCGGGCTACGTGGAACGATCAAAAGCATCTTTGTCGCATTAGGTACGCATGGAATGTCACCTGAAGTGCCTCACACATGAAAATGTCTGCCATGCACATGCGTCTCTCC
The DNA here is from genome assembly GCA_951802705.1 of Netelia virgata. Lineage (NCBI taxonomy): Eukaryota > Metazoa > Arthropoda > Insecta > Hymenoptera > Ichneumonidae > Netelia > Netelia virgata. The sequence continues at coordinate 11,108,379 of OX637865.1, read as the reverse complement.
GATTTCTCTTTCACTCTCTCTCTCTCTCTCACTCTCTCTCTCTCCCTCTCTCTATCTCTCTTTCTCACTCTCGTTGCCGTCACTTCAGGCACAAAGGCGCGTTTTCCCGTTGACTGCTGATGCTTTTGGTCAACGATGCATTTTCCAACAAACCCTTGGAATAGACGAAATACCACCGACAGAGAACGTGACATTTGCCAAGTTCTCGTTTGGCTTAGACCGAGTCGTATAACCGACGTAAACGAACATTCACATATATATAGTATATATATATATATATATATACTATATATATATATCATACTTAAATTAATATATATACATGAGTTTATGTTATATCAGTAATATGATAGTAATATTGTGTATGCGCTATAGTTCACGTCGCTAAGTGTTCCCAATGTAGAACTTAGCTAATTATCCAACGCAGCTCACGTAGAACCTTCATTTTGGTAATTAATACGAAATTACCTATTAAACCGGTGTGGCGATAGTGTGCTACGACCCGAAGAGAAGACCGAGAGATAGTTGTGGTGGTAGGGAGAGAGAGAGAGAGAAGAGAGGAGTACGAGCTTGGGTCACGATATCGCGCGTCTCGCCGTCATATAATATCCAACCCGCTACCCCTACGCGATCGACGTGGTCCAACTCATGTCGTCCAGAATGAGAGAATGAGAGGCGGGGTTGGGGAAAGAAGAAGTCGTGAACGGTCGAGACGCTCGGTCACGTGTCACACACCCATAAATCTGATCCGCTATAGAAATGGCGTAAAAGTGTGTATATATATATATATATATATATATATATATATATATATATATATATATATATATATATATATATATATATAACCATATAACTCAGGCACGGATAAGCCACATAACGTAACGATCGTACATAAAATACCAGATACACTTAATGTTCATATTTTTAAGACGAAAAAGGAAAGAAAGGAAACCAGAGTTTGTGATTTCATTTTTTGTTTTTGCTTTGCGTGTGTTTCAGAGAGGGAGAGAACGGACCGTGGGACGAAAAGAAGGAGATCGTGATGCCGAACAACGATACGAAATATTATATGGACAATTTGAGGCCGTTTACGTCATACAGTTTTCGTGTTTCCGCAGTTAACGCGCGGGGACGAAGCGCTCCGAGCGTCACCTCGCATTACATCACCACCCTTCGCGAAGGTACGTCTCGCACGTTAATATTTGACATTTCTTTTTCGTTTTCATTTAATTCATTGAGTAAATTTGGTTTGATCTCGTTCGTGTCGTTTGAATTCTACTCGATGAGATTGAACGAGGCTTTCGATTAAATTCATTCTGACGGAATACACGGGAATGTGAAAAAAGATTTTCTTGGCATTAAATTCCACGAGATCAAAGAACAAAATTTTCTCGTTCCAATGTGCAATTCGATTGGATTAAAAATTTCTATTTACTCGTGATTCAATGTTAATAAAATTTACAATTTCTTATAATTTAATATTTAATCAAGTTGTTGGTTATAGGTTTATTTAGTAATGACAAAGGGTACTTTTTGTTAAGGATCATGTCTCCCATATTGATCGACAAGAGGAGCTTTATACATAAAAAACAGAATTATTTTCCGTGATAATAATTTGTATTCGTCTCCACTCGTATTGTTAGTTAAAAGAAAACAAAAATATTCCCTCGTATACGAAGAACATAGCGTCCCTTACTACGTGGCAACAAAATTTCCTGCCTACAAAATGAACACCTGAGTCGATTTTATCTCCCGTAGATTTGAACTTCTCAGGGCTCGCAATCAGACAAGGAATTAATGCACCAGAGCGATATCTTGCAAACGAGACTCCTTTACCCATCAAATTTGTTTAGGATGAGGAATAGCTCAAATGGCGGAGGTATTTTTCGACCTATTTGAACCAATCTATTCCACACGGACAATATTGACCCTGGTTTACACTATAAGGATTACAACTCCCATTATGCAAACGATTGTGCGACATCGTCGTATGAAGCTTGAGAGGGATGCCTCTTTGATAGAAAGTAAAGTAAGGGGAAAAATGTTGGCCACGATCCCTAATGCGGTTCGTTAAAGTCAGAGCTCGTACGCTCAGTGAGGGAGGCATCAAGCAACCCCGTTCCTCTCCATTGTCGGAAGATTACGAAGCTACGGTTTTCAAGAATATATACACGTACTATACAACCTTCTATATATATATATATATTATGTATATATATTACGTATATATATATATATATATATATACATATTACGTATATAAAAGATGTGCAACGCGGTGCACCAACGTAGTTTCACCGACATGACAACACAGTTTAAAACGTGGGTCACGCGCTGCCGCTATTACCTCGGTAAAATAAACGGTTTGACTTCGTGTAAAAGATAGTCTGTATGTGACTGGGTGAAAAACAGGTGGAGAGTGGGAAGAAGAAAGAGAGATGCTCCGAAAGCTTGACAGGATTGTATGAACGGAGTAACGAGTAAACGTGCACATACGTGTGTAGTTATCATACCTATAATATGTCTATGTGAAATAATCAAAACATCTCGACACTTCTTCGTATAAATGTATGAATCAGACATTTAAAGAGAAAGCTCAAGAGAGAGGAAGAGAGAGGGGTTTGGGAAGAAAAAAAGGAGAGCGCTCCGCAAGGTAAGAGTGTACTAATTGCAGCGAACCTGTAGCGGCAAAGCTCTGGGACAGGTATGCTTAACTCAAGCAGCTCACTCACATGCATGGCAGGCGAGAAGCTCTCTTTGCTCAATACAGAACTCCGCCCCCGACCCCCAACTCTCACCTCTCTCTCTCTCTCTCTCTCTCGCTCTCTCTCTCTCTCTCTCTCTCTCCCCCCTCTCACTCTCTCTCTTTCTCTCTCTCTCTCTCTCTCTCTCTCTCTCTCTCTCTCTCTCTCTCTCTCTCTCTCTCTTCCTCTCCCCCCCCCCTCTCTCTCTCTCTTTCTCTCTTGTTCAAAGTACATGAGGCGGAAGGTATTAACGGAAGCTTTGCGAAACTGGGTTAACAAACGAGTGTTAGAGAGCGAGGTCGCGCATACAACCGTACAAAGAGCATGAGCCTGTAGGTGTGTGCATCCGTGTGGAATATTTTGCAAACGTCGGAGGTGTGATAGAGCATCCAATTGAAATAAAATTCTCACCTGACGTTAATTTGCCTCTATTCTTATGGCGATGAATGGACGACGGAGAGAGAAAGAGAGAGAAAGAGAGAGAGAGACAGACAGACAGAGGGAGTCAAAATATTACGCGAATATTACGGTCACGCGGTTCAATCTCGTTATCGAATTTACATCCTAGTTGCAATTTACGAGAGATCATATTTTTATGCCTCCACGAATCTTCATACATACATCTATATATATATGTATATGTATGTCCCAATCTCTGCAACGAACGAGCAAAAGGCTATACGAGGTTTTTCTGCCAACAGAGACAAAAAGTATCGGGGGCGTGAGAGTAAAGGGGAGGACGCTGTAAATCGATTCGCCCATTGGGGGTGTACAATCGAGAATGTGGGAGTGAGAGAACGGCGAAAATCAACGAGAACGAAACTATTCGACTTGACACTTTAATCCCGCAACGCCGTCGGAGCTTCGTGCTCACGCGACCGTGTGGTCTGTTTCCTATATATATATATATACATATATATATATATATAGGTGTGTGTGAGTATGTCTGTGGGGAGATGGTTGTATATAGTTATATAAAACGAACTGTCGCTTTCTCTTTAAATATCAAGAGAAAAAGCGTTCGGGCCTCGAATTTGACAGATTAAACGTATTACGGTCTTTAGATTGATAAATTTTCGTGCCATCGTCGACTTTCTCTCTCGGTCTTTTTTCTCCGCCTGTTTAACAGTTTGTTCGGTAATTGTTAACCGATTTCAAGCTCCCCGATCTTTACCAAACTAAAGAAGCGTGATGAAACTTACATTTTAAATTCACGCTCCAACGGACTGTAAATATAATAAGCCCGATGTGCAGTGTCGCGATTCGCAGTTCATTTTCCGCTTCCACGTCTCTCCATCCCCTTCTCTCGCACTCTTATTTTTTCTTTTCCCTCATCTGTCTCTTTTAGTTTAGTCTTTCTCCTCCTGACTATCTCTCGGTAGCGGGATATCTATTCTGCACCACGAATAAGGGATTTTCTCCGTTATATATGTATATAGATAATATACTATGCAGAAAGCGCATCGGCGATTTCGCGGTGCATTTCGGACCTTCCACGTAGGCATTCTCGCCTCTTCCTCCCTTTTCCCTTCCTCGCACCTTGTCGCTTTCTCTCTCTCTCTCTCTCTCTCTCTCTCTCTCTCTCTCTCTCTCTCTCTCTTTCTCTCTTGGTCTCGCTCCCCGAACATTCGTGCAACTTGGAAAACTGGAAGCTTCTCCAAGAATCTTCGAAATTCACGTCGAAACTTGGGGAGAACGAGAGCTGCACGAAGTAAACGTCGTGGGGTGGAGAAGTCGAGCGGCAAAAGGGGCGGTGAGGTGGGATTGGAGGAGGAAGGATGCGATCGTCAAGTACAGAGATTTACGAGAGAGGCGCGAGGCAGAGACGTCCGATAACCCACTTCACGCTGAGAACGAGGGAGGGAGAGGGAGAGAGAGACAGAGAAACAGAGAGAGAGACCGACAGAGAGAGACACAGAGAGAGAGAGAGAGAGAGAGAGAGAGAGAGAGAGAGAGAGAGAGAGAGAGAGAGAAGAAACACGTGCTTTCACGCTCTGGCGGAAGAGACAAGCGGTCGTGGACCTTCGGACATATCGTTGACTTAGTCCGCGAGGTCGCGACCGGGAGAATAAAAAAAACCTAATATATGGGGCATTCCACGCCAAACCGGACACCATTTAGCTTTTGCATCTCCAATTTTGTTTAAAATTTTTTATGTTCTAGTATTGGTTGAAAGAGGCCTCCATGATTTTTTTTAAATTTTCTGTCCCGACCCGTTTTCAAGATATCGATGTTTTTTAAATTACGTAACTTTTTTTGTAAACGTTCATCACTTTGTGAAAAATGGGCCGAATGGGACGTTTTTTTGAAATTTTTTTTTTGTAAACGTACTTTTGATAAGAAATATCGCAAAAAATTGCACACCGTATTTCTATAAGATTTTCAAGTTTTAAATGTAAATTGTTGATTTACAACAAAAAAATACGTACTGATCGATTTTCTTGAAAATTGTTTGTAAAAAACTGTCATCTGTTCCACAACTTTTAAGCCTAGGTAGATAATGGGATAACGATGGGATCCATTTTTTCAATTTTTCAATTTCCATATTTTAGTCATGCGTGTTGAAAATAAATATTATCTTTTTTTCAGGCTCACCGGCAACGGTCATTGTTATTTATGAAATAAAATATATATATCTTAATCATTTATGAACTATGACCGATAATTTTTATTTGAATATACCACAATTTATATATTCTATACCTTAATCACCACAATATATATATATTGTGATATATTCAAATAAAAATCGTCGGCCATCGTTAATTAAATATTTAACCCTAGAGCAGGCGCGTGAATTTTTCCACACGAATATGCGCGTCGGGCACATAATAGACCATTGTTGATTGTAGTTCACATTCATTTGAACGTATATATTGAATTGCACGCTATCATTTTTCGGGAACTTCTTTTTCATGTGGGTACCAGGTTGTAAACTTTCAGGAAGGTACAATAAAAGGAGCCTGTTAAAATTTGAGCTCCTAATATTTCGAGGTCGCTCATCGCACATTTTTATTTTCTATTTAAACGGGAGGAACATTCCTATTATGTGTTGAATTTTATATCACCGTCATGGAATATTGTACAGACAAGCTCATGAGATATTTTTATAGAGACTTAGCGATACCCGGCATGCGTTATAATGCAGTTTTTGTGTCATAATTTATTCTACAACGAACGCCATTGAATGAATTTTTGTTTAATTATGATTATTCAGAAACTTTTGGATACGTAATATTTTTTGTTTTGCTATTTGTGCGTATATGAATAAATTAGAAGCAGTTCCTACGCGTGAGCAGGCCATATATAGCCCCATCCATAAATGATGGATTTTCCAAATTTAACCCACACACTTGTAGCGATTGTCCCTATGCTTTGGTAATGGTCATTGCAAATGCGAGACTCACCGGAAACTGCAAATGTTTCAGTTTGAATGGCATATTTGTTGGTGTAATTGAGATACGTGGCAATAGTACATCTGCTCCTTTAAATTTTCCATTTATAATTGTATCTTCGATGATATTATTCATCATATTTTCACTGAAATCGTGGTACCTTTGCAAAGTCGTGGTGGATTGATGTTTCGTAGAAGCATGATGGGCAAGCCAATTTTCAATGTCTAAACGTGTGGCGGTGTGCCTGGCAAATTAAGTGAATTCAAGAATTCAATTGGATAATTAACAACTTTTTGATTCATTAAAGTATCAAGCGACTTGTACGTTTTAACTTCTCCTGCTATTTTTTGTTAATCGTGACATTTATATAATTGTCATCGTTCTTTTTTGCTGCTAATAAAGCACGGGCACTTAACCACTTATAATTTTTGTAATTATGTAAAATATTAGGAAAACCATTGTTAATCAATTCGTGTGTTGTTGCTGTGATTGTTCGGAAGTTTATTGGCAACGTGATACATGGTGTAGATACATCGATTGTTATTTTCGCATTTCCAATATCCAGCAATTGTATTTCGAAATGTTGTAGTTATATACGCATATTGGTTTTCAAAGTCAATTTATGAATGTGTCACCATAGAAATGATGATTTCTGGCATTAATTTCATCAGCACTTGTTGAAATGGTAGAGTTTGTCTAAAATCAGCAGACAATAAAATAAGTGCTCCGCCGAAGATCTGCTCATTTCCTCTTAAATCTTTTAGTGTACGATGAAGCGCTTCCAATGCTTTTTTGTGCGCCATAGTATATTCGTCCCGTATAATGAAGGCGAATATCATTTGAATGGTTAAGTTTATCAAAAAAGTATGAGAGATCTTTTTTATAGAGCATTCAATTCTCTATAAGAATATGTCGGCAGCTTGTTTGTACAATATGCCATGACCGTGGCATAAAATTCCAAACATAAAAAGACATTTTCCCTGTGTTAGTTAAATAGGAAATAGAGATGTGTTTTAGCCACCTCTAAATATTAATAGCTCAAATTTGGACAGGCTTCTTTTCCTACCTCCCTGCAAGTCTAATGCCTATTACCAGGATGAAAAAAAGAAGTTGCTCAAAAATGACACAGCCTAATATATACATATATATTCAGATATTTATCCGAGTATATATGCGTACGTTGTCAACAAATTATATTCATGAATAAAACAATTCGTTAATTATGAAGGAACTCAGCAACGCAAAATGAACTAAATAAATAATTAATACGTAATAATAATGTTATAACTTCAGTGCCATTAATTACTAACTGGTACATTGCTTCCCTCTCTTCATAATGTATTTTCAGTCGAATGATAAATTTTTAATTAGTAGAAAATGCGGTCGTATTTTACGAGAGAGAGAGAGAGAGAGGGAGCGGGAGAGAGAGAACAAAAAATATAGTTCCGACGAGATGGGGCGAGGAGGGTTCTTGGTAGATCACCGAGTTGGAAATAGTAGCGGCAAGCGACGGGTGGGAATTCTGGTACATTGTTTAGAGAGTATTTAGCACTCGACAACTCTGAATGAGCGAACAAGGAAAATAGAGAGAGGGAAGAAGAGACTGAGCGATGTCAGATGTCTAACGGAGAACAATGACGCACGGCCATAGGCTGTCTCAAAATCGGTCAGCGTCGCGTAAATATATAGGGTAAATATATAGGGTCGCGTAACTATAAAAACACAGAAAATACCCAGATAGTTGGCGGCAGTACAATCAAAACAGTTTTTTTTTTCAGAATAGCCCTGCAATGAAAATTGGCCGAGATAATAATTCGCAAAATTTTGAAGTTTGAACAATGCCATCAAGCCCCCTGCGTTTGAGTGATAAAAAATAATTATTTTATCTTATCGTGCTGATGCAGCGTTCGTTCATTAACTGTTATTTTGTCAAGATCTACCAAAAAAGCAACAATCTGTAAAAAAAAAAAAAAACGTCATGAGCGGGATTCGAACCCGCGACCCGAGCATTTATCGATGGGGCGTTCGATTGCATTGTCAGCTGATGGTTTAAACTTTCAAACTTTGAGAATTAATAACTCGGCCATTTTCCATCGCACACAAATTTAAAAAAAAATAGTTGTGCTTGTACTAACGCCAACTACTTGGGCACTTTCTGTGCCTTAATACTTGCCTAATACCCTTTATATATAATCCAATACAGCCTCATATAGGTAATACAAGAATTGAAGGACGGAGATAATGTCTCTAATAAAAAAAATCAGTATTCGGCTGTAATTGGGCGACAGAAGATTTATAGGTTATGCATCGCTTACAATACAATCATATGTTTTGGATACCTGTATACATTTTTCATCCATGAGAGTAAGTTCGTGCGAACATTTCACTCTTTTCCCAGCCAGACTGACGAGCGGCGAAGTATCTTCTCCGTTTTTTAAAAACTCAACGAGTGCTGTGCACGATTGTCGCGACAATCATGCGCAAGCAGCCGAATTTTGGCTTCTGCGCATCTAAAGTATGTCCTATAGGTTTCGAATCCTAGATAACGACCGCGCCTCGGCACGCTGCTAGCGAATGCGTTGTATCGTTTTATACACGAGATTCATTTTTCCATCTCGTTCGTTCCAGAAATTTCTGATTTCTGCAAGAATTGTGCGCCATCAACAAGACGGTGAACTTTGATATTCCCTTCAAGGTTCCATGCTCCACTGACCTATATTCCCTCGCTAGACGTTGACAAAGCACGGAACACAAATACTCCGAAGCTGCGACGTCGGATTCGATTCGAGAACGTTTCATGAACATCATTCCCGTACGACTCGAACTTTTCACGAAATCGTTTGTTATGAGGGACTGCATGCCCGGAAGCCGCCATATCCTTAAATCCACGTAAATATTTTGAGAACGAACGATCCTCTTTACTGTTACCACGTACGAATGATCGGATGTCAACAAAACGTTGGAGAATCACTCAGCATGCCGTTGCCCCTCTCCCACCGTCTGTGCTAGTACGTACCCTGGATTGATCTAAATACACTCACTCCTACGCTTGTTGTTAGACGATCTACTGAGCTCTCTAAATTCTTTGTCAATACAAGCAGAGACACAATTTGTTTCGAAATTGTATCGACCCAAAAATCACGACGTTGTTTAACGCGTTAAACGCCACGCTGGTTTTACTTGCCGTTTCGTTTAGGCCATAGATTTTCGTCAACCGGCCCGCTTGCCGATGGGCGAGCCAGAGTATAAACAGCAAACCTCACTTTTCTTTACCTAGTTTTAATAAATTACATTAATATTTGTAAGTAGGGTAGAGCGGGGCTGGTTGAGCAAGTGGGTAAGTTGGGCAATCGTAATATCTCGAAAACTAAGCATCGCACACTGGTGCATCAAATGGACGAAAGAGAGGAATTGGAGAGGGGAATACATCAATCCATTGCCGGTAGCCACGCGGCGCACGAGGCGATGACACGGGACGTTTTATTATTATTGCATACAAAAGTAAAAAATACGTGATTAAGTATTTTTCTTCTAGCATTGTGTAAAAAACCAGGGCAGCAACTAGGCGAGTACTAGTATTCAGTAAATTTAAGTGGCTATCGATCTGTAATAGTTATTTTAACGCACGTGGTACGTACTTCATTATAAACAAACATTTGTTAAAAAATCTGGGAGGGGGTTGAGCAGTTTTCGATGGGGCTAGTTCAGCATATCTCAAAGCATTGCTAAACTAGATCAACTATTTTTGATTACTTTTTAATCCTATACTAATTAATATTCAGATATCCGCTATTATATACAGTCTAAATTATGTCAGAGAAAATCGAACCCAATGTTTCATTATAACATTAACTAGATTTTTGTTTATTTAAGAAAAAACATTTCCAAGTTTGTTCCAATCAATATTAATGTTTCAAAATATAGCTAATTAACTAGCAGCTATTGTTTATTACTGCATTTTATCAAATCGTCTTGTATATGTCTGATTTTTTTATGGAATTCGTACCTTGCTCAACTTCCGCCCCTCCCCCTCCCCTCACGGGCCAGTTTGAGCAGCTCTGCAATCTCTCACTCCTAAACCAGATCTGAAGTGGATAATCTTTCTAAAGGCGTTTCGAGCAGGATAAATCGCGGATCCAATGCATCCGATTTCCTTGCAAGAATCAAGGAAACCAGATGCATTTTTGAAGAGTTATGATCGATTAAGCCAAAAAACATGCACGCGGGAATAACGTGAATGAAAAGTCTGCGGCCGGTCCGTCGGCACTGACGTGACGTTTAACGTGTTAAAAAACGAAGCTTTCGGCAACGAAGGTCAACAACTTGTGCTCCACTTTTCGCCGCGCTCGGCCACATCCTCGGTCTCACTCTGACGCTCCATGCATCACCAACGCATCCGACTCGTTTACCAGTAAATCCATACATTTAAATTCCAAGCAACGTTATATCAAGGATAAGAGGGAATATCAGGAATGCTCGACGAAAATTGAATCCTCGAGAGTCGGTTCTGCGACATATGGGCGATTAAAGGGATGAACTTTTTTGTATCCACGTTAAGTTGACCGTTCTGGAAAATCGCAATTTTCGAAGTGTCATGGCTACAAAAATTGAGCTATCCGGATGGGCCTTGGCTCGTTCTTGAGATCTTGGCGAGCTCCTAAAAAAGCTACTCGTGCAATTTTCTGTGGAACGAACGAGAACGGAGATACAGCATCGCGAATAGTCGATTTTTGGAAGTTTCGAAATCTCCAAAAAGCCGAAATACTGAATATTTCCATAAATTGTATTATATCGAGATTATAATGGTGATAATCATACTGAGCGGGAAATTTCCGATTCCGTAACCTCCATTCGAAGCCTTTTCGGACGTAAAAAAATGTTGATCCCTTCCCAAACCCCCAAAGTCGCGAAAATAAATTACGAGTGTCGACCAAATTTTCTTATCCTCCAAAAAGACTTTAATTGGAAGCAACATTGAAGCCTTTTTCGATGGAACTGGACTAACGATGATAAACTAAATTTTTCCATAATATTTCATTTTCTTTAAAAAAATTACAATTTGTCTATACACATTTGATAGCTAAAAGAATTTAAAAAACATCAGTGGCTTTACGCAAATTGTACATGCGGAACTTTGCATACAACTCGCTCGCTCGGATCCCGGAACATTCGAGCCACGCGTACCGGCCTCGAATATATAGATTTTCATGGAACTGGACTAACGATGATAATATATTTTTTCCACATTATTTAATTATCTTTAAAAAATGTATAATATGTATGTACACATTTGATAGCTAAAAGAATAAAAAAAACATCAGTGGCTTTACGCAAATTGTGCGGGTCTCGAATATATAGACATATGTCATCATTGCACAGCCTGTCTCATTCCGGAAAACACCCAATCGGCGAATACGGACCTCCGGATTATAATATATTATATATATGTTCCCTTCGCCATATTATATGACTACGATAGCTAGTGGTCAACTTAACGTGGGTACAAAAATGTTCGCGTCTTGGCCACTCAGATGTCGCAGAACAAATTCTCGAAGTTTCAACTTTTGTCGAGCGTCGCTGATCTCCCTCCTGATCTCTGATTACGTACAACAGTCGTTCGTGGCGTTATGAAGTTTTTTTTTACAATAAACAAGATCGATTTCACTCGAACGTTCATCCAAGTCACGAAAATCATTCTCGAAAATATGAAAAAGTCGCATCGAGTACTCTCGACTATTCCCGGTAAATGCTCGGGATGTGTGGTTGCGCGCGCACTCCCTCGGTCCTTTCCCAGCGCTACCGTCTCCCGACTAATGAGCGGGCGGGCAATTTGAATCTCGGTTCGCTCAAACGTGCTACTTACGAAATCGCCCACACTCGCGTACAACTATATTGTCGGATAAATGAAGGTCCCGCGACCGATAGACGAGCAGTTATCTCGCTCTCGCAAAGGAGCTATCAGCGCGTGCATATAACAAGGCCCGAAGCAGTTAGACATTTGTATCATTGAGGGTAATTTGGACCACCCTGGATGGCTAAAGGGGTTTCAAACCCCTTACTTATATACCTATATATATGGTTGTATCGTACGAGTAGAGCTAGAATTGCGAAGAGAGGACATAGCACATGAGCGAACAGAATGAGAACGGAAACTGGAACGACGTTGCAAGAGAGCGAGATAGAGACAGAGTGCTCTCGCGCGCCGAGAGAGTGCCTGGTTGAGTGAAGTGGGTGGAGAAGTTTCGTGGCGATGCAAGCGCTCTGCTGCTGCTGCTGCTGCTGCTGCTGCTGCTGCTGCTGCTGCTCTAGAGTCCTTCTATTGATCCGCGGGCGGGGGCGTACGGGGCTGAGGGGAAGGACGAACGGGGGTTTCAGTTAAGCTATTGGGAATTGCTTTGGCATCTCTCTCTCTCGCTCTCTCACCCCCCACTTACTCTATCAGTTCCAACTCTCCTATATGGACCTCTCTCTCTCTCTCTCTCTCTCTCTCTCTCTCTCTCTCTGTTTCACTCCCGGGAAATGTGGACATGTAACCTCGCGCGAATTAGAATCGATATAGTCGCGACCACCATACCGCATCTCTCTCTCTCTCTCTCTCTCTTTTTCCTTCTCTCTCTTTCTCTCTCTTTCTCTCTCGCTCTCCACTCACACACCGGTGTCACCCAACCAGATGAGCGGGCTCTTCATTCGCTACGTACGCATTCCAAAACTGTGCCTGGGTTATATCAGGCGCCTCAAACTCTCCCATATATTTGCCGATATACGCACAACAAAACCCATTTCCCTACCGTCAATATTGACGGATTACTCACTCTCGCGCACGTTGCAACCTCGCACCCGATTCCCTCATTTGAGCACGTCAAAATTCAACCGCGATTTTTTCGCGCCACGAGACACTCACGAAAATGAACGAGCTCCACGAGCGTGAGTTTTCTTGCGATACAATTTTGATACCCGTATCGCCAATGTTGTTAATGAAAGCAAAAACAAAAAACAAAAAACGAGGAAAGAAAAACACGACTGCTTGTTTTGTACTTGTTTTTCTTCAAATCACGCAAAGTCTTTAACGCCCGTTTGATCGCGCGGTAGAATCACGCTTAAGAAAAGTGCCCTAAAGCAGCGGGATGCTAACTTTTTGAATAAACATCGTTGTTTTCTTGTTTTTTTTCATTTACGGTATTATTATTTTTGTTGTTGTTCGTATGAAACGAGGTCTACGGGGGGTTCGAAGTCGTTACTTGGAAATGCGGCGTAATAACGCACTAACGGTAATCTAAGCTGGTAGTAAAACAACTTTTAACCGCGAGCGAGCTTGCGGCCTCGGTTAAAAGTCAGTTTTCACTTATAGCCCTCTCTCTCTCTCTTTCTCTATCTATCTATCTATCTATCTCTCTCTCTCTCTCATACACACACACGCGCACACTTTCTCTCTTTCCCTTCGTTCCTCGATGAGTGCAACTCGTGGAGCACGTATAAAAGCTCCGGCCATATCTACAACACGCAGCTCGCACACACCACCGAGAGAAAACTAAGAAATACATAGAAAGAGAGAGAGAGAGAGAGAGAGAGAGAGAGAGAGAGAGAGGAAGAGAAAGAGAGAGCGGGAGCAATCAAGTTTATATTACAGCACGTGGTATTAATGATCGACGCAGAGCATAACAATTTTCAAGATGCCTTACGCCATTACCTCAAATGAAAACAAAAAAGCTATACAAGAATATGGAGAGATATATTAGGAACAAAATGAAACAAAAAGAAAATAATTAATATAGTAAAAAAAAATCTGGCTTATTAAAAATTCATAGTTCACGAAAGTATTATTTACGTTGTTGTTTTTTTTTTGTTCTTTCTCGCTCAGTTCCAGTTGGCAAACCCACAATCACCGCCGCTCACAACACCTCGGCAACGTCCATACTCATCGCGTGGCAACCACCGAGTCTCGACACGTTGAACGGCGAATTTCTTGGCTACAGAATTGCCTATAAACCTCGTAATATGGGACCCGAGCATATCCAGGAAATTTATATACGCAATCGTAAAACCGAGGTGAGCAGCGGTTACGTAAGAGCCTCGAAAGAGCAATATGATAAGCACTCGGTGGTTGTAATTTCTCCTTTTTATCATTTCTGTCATTCTTTATGATTATTAATTTTGATACAAATGGCAATCGTCCGATCTTACTCTCGATCTTATTTTCAGAGACACACGATACAAAATTTGGAAACTTTTACGCAATATTCGGTATCACTGGCGGTGTTCAATCCCGAAGGAACGGGACCCAACGCCTCGGTCGTTGTAATGACCGACGAAGCGGGTGAGTTACATTTTTTTAAATATGTTTTTTTCTTTGGTTCGTCCGTTGTTAGCCAGAAGCGAGAAAAAGGCGCGCTCTGACGGTGATTCCCCCGTGTTCTGACACATTTTCAATTTAGTCGGTAAGAAAGAACTCTGGTATGTCGATAATAACGGGCGTAGAGACTGTTTTATCCAGGATGGTTAAGAACATGCTCGACTGATATTTTTGTCGGCCGACGACAATTTATCAGCTGTCGATAAACTTACCGACGAATAGTTAAGTTATCGGTGAAAAGTCAGCACATAGTCAAGTTATCCATGAATGGTACATTACCGACGAATGGTAATATCGACAACATTGCCGAGGCTGAAAGTTAACACCCGAATTGCACGATATACATAAACAATGCAATTACCATTTTCGAAATAATCATGTCAACGACGTAACAGCCGACGAAATAAAATATTCGACGTCTCGGGTAATTATACATTAATTTTTTATACTTAGATATTCGTTATTTCTTCAATTTCTATAATCGAGTAAATTTTGAACATTTGTTTCACTACTCGCTCTCTCTCTCTCTCTCTCTCTCTCTCTGTCTCCATCGTACGTCGGCCTTATCTCAACCAGGCTAGACGAGAAAGCGACAGTGTCGTTTAGAAAGAAAAAACAAATTTCTGCGTTTCTTTTTTATCTCTCGCGAAACTCGTGGCACTCAAGCCTCTATGGACTTTCCTGAGCGTATCTTTTTTTTCTCGTTTCTCTCCCGCTCTCACGTGGCTCGTATCTCTATCTCGCATCCTTCCTCTCGTACACTAACGGCCAGAGGGACAAGATCGTAGTTCCTTCTGCGTTCGAATAAACGGTTCTCCCTCTCTTTCTATCTATCTCCTGTCTCTCTCTTTGCACTCGTACAAAATTTTATCCAACGTAATATATCCACGTGTAACAATAGACAGAACCCAACGAAAAACGTAAATTCCCGGCTGCCATGACACTTTTAGCATCGTAACGTCGAAGCTGGAAGCACACTCTCGAATCGATCGGTAAAATTCCTTCGGCGCAAACTCTCGCGGTGAGATGCAAAGTAGCGCTCGATATAATCCCCATTATCCCCCTCCTCTCGTTCGCTTCATCAACAATTAAAGACCAAAAATTATCAGGATTTTTCATCGATTATCTTGATCGAAAAAACGATTTTACTCCTTTAACGGACGCGAGAAATATCGTCCAGTTGAAACAAAAAAAAATAACAACAAATGCCAAAATCAACAGAAACGACGTACGAACATTACGGTGACATCTCGATCCGGCGTATGAACGTGGCGCTGTGTCGTCTTGATACGTTACCGATATCGCCGCCTCTCCGTTCCAGGCGGTCGACAGAGAGGCAGCAGCGCGGCGAGGAGTGGGCTGGAGGGGAGGGGAGGCTAGAGCTCTCTTCGGTGAGCGGTTGGTTTTCGCTCTCGTCGTCACGAACGCTGTCATTGTTCAACTGGGATTCGCGCGCGGTGCCGCTACCGTACGCACACATACACGTGGATAAAGAGCGAGAGGGCGAGAGAGACAGAGAGCGCGCGCGCGAGAGAGAGAGAGAGAGAGAGAGAGAGACAGCGCGCGCGCGCGCGTGTGAATGCGTGCGCATGTGCGTGAGAGAGGCATGGTCGAGGCAACTCCGTTTTTCCCGTCGTCGTTGAAACGCAACGCGAGCGGATAGTCGCGCGCATCTTTTTATTCGCGCCGTACGACAAAGAGAGGGAGCGTGAGCGAGGGAGAGAGCGGCGCTGCGGTTAAAAACGTTTCCTTTCTCATCATCGCTATAAAATGACAGTTGTACGTTGACAACGAAATAATAATAATAATAATAGACATTTCTTCGCACAAGTGCGTCGGAAAAGTCTCGAGTGACAGATGAGCCCGTCTGTGTGATACAAGTTCGATCGTGCGCGTGCGAGTACAACGGGGAGAGAAATCATGACGGTCGAGAGAAAGAGGCACGGCGCGGGATACGAGAAACGTGCGAGAGTGATGATAAATTTTTATTAAAAAAAAATAAAAACAAAAAACAAAACTAGAATATTAAAAATAATAACAAAGAGGCGTCGTCGACGATCGCGAGAGCAGCGACGCGAATGAAAGAAGCGTCGTATGTATATATGTAACATCGACGACGCATCGAGATAAAAGGAGAAAGAAAGAGAGGGAGAGAGAGAGAAAGAGAATGAGAAAAGGAGCAAGAAGAATAGTCGAAAAATGAGTACTTGTTCGGACTCGGCATGGGCCGATCGATCCTAAAATTTCGTCGCCTCACGACAGCGCGACGTTTCCGTGTGCCCGCTCTCTTCGTTCACGAGAGAGCCCGGTGAACCTCCCGGTAGTTTTTCGAGTCCGCGTGTGAGAGAGCAACGGCGGGGTCAGGTCTGCGAACACCGGGCCTGACAGGGACCCGACCGGCAGAGGGACCGGCGAGAGGGAGAGAGTAAAAAAAATATACGGATATATATAGTTATATACATTCATATATATATATATGTATATTACACATATATACATGTATAACGAGAAAGGGAGACCAGGTCGAGAACCCTAAGGTTCTGACAGCTCTTGGGTACGGTCAGCGCGCCCCGCGTCTGCTCCGTTTCGTACAGAGAGATAGAGAGAGAGACATAGACGGAGAGAAGCATCAGCAGCGTGTGTTCACGTGCTTGTGGAGCTTTGTGCGCCGGTCGATTACCAGGCGGAGGCCTCAGTTCTCAAATCCGCCTCTCTCGCTCGCTATACATTCGTTCTCTGTAAAAGTATATGCATTTTATGCATTCTCTGTGCCTGTGTGCGTGTGTGTTTGTGCATGTGTACGGCGCATCGTTTTCAATGGAAGAAGAAAATAGACATATAACAATTTGAAAAAGAAGTCAGTGCTCGGCGTGAAACCTAGCTACGACAGTTGTAACACACGTGCGTTTCTTATCACCAATGTGCCGAGATTTTTCATCATCTGCGTTGAGTGAAAGAACGAATAATAATAATAATTATAATTATTATTGTTATTATTAATATTATTATTATCAGGAGGATCATCGATCCCGGTGTCATCGACCTGGACGATTCAACCATTATCGAACGAGCTTTAAACACAATTTTAAATCGTGGCAATAAAATCATTCGAATAATATTTATTTATTCGTAATTCGGGGACATTTTTATCTCGAAAAATATTTATTTGGACGATCGATCGGAGCGAGCAAGTACGAGAAGTTTGCACGAAATGTGAACTTTCTATATATTTCCTTTACTAAATAATAAAAACGCACATCCGTTTCTGGGGGATGAGTCACGGAGATTACGAGAATCTTCTCGTGTTCGATCCTGACTATTGACATTGCCGCAGTTCTCGCTTTGCAGTTTCAATTCATCTTGTACCGTGCGTGTCGGTGTGTCTGTGTGCGTGTGAGTTGGCGGTGTTACGTGCAACGAATAAACCGCGGAAGTGGTACGGGACAAATAAAGTAAATCTGCGACGCAAAGTGTAAGACACACGAAGACCGGAGATACACGATCGAAGTCTCGATGCTGCATTAAGTATACTCATTGCAATTTCTGAGAGTGGGACAGACAGAGGAAGAGAGAAAGAGTGCGTCAGAGATCGAAGAAAAACCGGTTGAGAGAACTCGCACGTGATTATAATCCTTTTTTTTAAATCTTGCACCTTCGAACGACTCCCACGAGTCGAGAGATTTTTCAGGTGAATCTCCCGTTGATCGAATCTCTGCGAAACAAAAATATTCCCGTTTTTTTCCGGAAGCGTCCATCGGGACTCGACGGTTCGGACGAATTCGGCGCTCCGCCCTCACCTCGCGTCGATCGAAAATTTCGTACAACAGAAAGAGACAAAAAACAGAGTGAGAGAGAGAGAGAGAGAAAGAAGGATACGGCGTTGCCACTCTGGACACATACGGGTACATATATAATACTCGTATATACACGAGAGAGGCGCTCGGCGCACGGCAACTGCCGGGTTGAATCTAGTGCAACCGACACTTTGGGTCAATGAGGACACAGGAAGCTATCGAGGGATCCGTATGAGCGTCTAATCGTCCCGGATCATAGAGAGAGAGAGAGAGAGAGAGAAAGACAGACAACTATATATATATATCATCGTTTGAACATTTTATATCAAAATATTGTTGGGATCCATCGAAAAGAGACAACATACAAAAATAATACTCCAGAGCCAAAATGTTCGATCGGAGGATAAATAATATCGTGTAAGAAATAGGCTCTTACGGTAAAAGCGTTTCTCTCTTGCCTCCACCACCCCACTACTTTACCGATTTTGCTCTCTTGCTGCGATTGTGGAGAAAGGTGTGTGGGAATTACGTATATATATATATATATATATATATATATATATGCGTGAGTGTGTGTGTGTGCGTCTATGTGTATGATCTCTCTGTACACGGAGAGGTGAAGCGAGCGCGATGCAGCGCAAAGTGTTTCCGCAATATCACCGGAGAGTTCGCGTACAATTGAGAAAATTCGTATGACCGTGCGATAGGCGTAAAGTGAACGGTGAATGTGAATTATCGATAAGAGGAATAAGTATCAGTGGTGATCGCGGTGGGGAGTGTGAGGGAGGGGAACTTTTTTTGGCAACGAAAAAAATGTGTCAATTTGCGAGGCTCATCGGGTGAAGAAAACGGGGCGTTGCGCGAAAGGAACGCACCCTTGTCCGTCGATATAACTGTATATACGGATATATATATATCTATATATATATATATATATAGCTGTGTCAATATAATTATATCATATACCGGTAGACAATAAAATTCAAGATTTTGTGAGGGTTGTAAGTGAAGCGAGGAAATAAAGAGAGAAAGAGACAGAGGGACGACAGTGAGAAATGTCGGGCCCGAGGATGAACGGGTGTGCACAAAATGGCGATGATATTACAACAAAATGGCTGCTCGTCGTGACATTATTGTCGATCGCGGCAACGACGATCGTCGAGTCGCAGAGACACAACGAAGATACGATACCAACGACACTCGTCACTCTTGGTGTCCTTAACGATAGTGACTGGAAAATAGGTAAAAAAAAATTTTTTTTTTTTTGTTTTCTTTCTTCATTTTTCATTTCCATTCAGAGAAGTTTTTGGCGCGCTTCCGCGAACGACAGCACGAGCAGCGGGGGCAATCTCAACGAACTCAACGAGCTTCAATTCTACGGTCCCTCTTGTCCGTGTCCCGAGCACGTTTTATTAACGTCATGTCGCGCGCGACGCGCGTTTACAACGATGGGACGCGCGGCACGACGCTCGTTCGTCGTTCGTCCGTGACACACACACGCGCGTTGTTTTGTAAATTCTGGCGTTGCGACCGATGACGTATATACATATATATATATATATATATATATATTTTTACGGAGGCTGACGACACGTGCTCATTGTTTTCAAGCGCGATTATTACAATTTAGAGAAGAAATAAATGTTTATTTTTTTCCTTTTTAATGGAAAAATATTTATTTGCATCGTCAGTAATATTTTTCGACATTTATCGTTCGGAATAATTTATAATTCCGATACCCTCGTTGTTTTCAAAATAATTCATAATTTTCTCAAGATAAGTCTTAATACTTCAACCCTTATAGCTCAAAATAATTTCTAATTTCTTCACTCTTTTACTTCAAAATAATTAATTATCGTTTCTCATAGTTAAATATAACTGATAATTTTCCTATCGTTAAAAATAATAAATAATTTTCCTACAGTTATCGTCCAAAAAGAAATCGAACATAAATGTTTTCTTTTTTTTTCGTTACGTCACAGAAGTCCCAAAAAAAAAAGGTTTGACGCGGTGCACACGGGCGAGGTTAATTCCATCGGCGAACAACCAATGAAAGTATCAGATTCGTCAATTAGATTTGCGTCTCGATAAACCTCCCCCGTACTCTCCGTCGTTAATGCAGTATACGTGAGCACGTGCCATTCGAATCGCGACCTCGCTCACATGTGCGCACACCAGAATTTCGTATTACCTTTTTTTTTCATGGTGGTCGTCGCTCGAAGAGTTTTATACGTATGTGCATATATTTCTCTATTACACCGTATAAAAAAAAAAACAGAAAAAAAAAGAAAAAAAAAATAACTCGTCAACGTTCACCGCGAGTCATACCAAGTAGTTTACGATTTAAGGACGTTCCTCGATACATCGCATACTTTTCATTGCAATCTCGATCAAATCGTTCCAACGATTATCGCCTTAGCCGCGTCTCGTCGTGAATCGTGCACATTTTCACTGCTCCGTTGGTTTCACCCCTCGTCCAAATTTCTCAACGTTCGTCAAGCGACGCATTTAGGCGGATGATGTAGCGCCATAAATTGACCAATTTCCGAGCATTCTCACGGTCCTATACTCTTTCTTTGTCCTTGTATAAAAAACGCGATGACAATTGTTAAAAAAAAAAAGAAAAAAAAAGAGAATGAAATAAAAAAACGCACTAGGCTCAGGAAAGAGTCGTACGATGTATCAAAAAAGGACCCACTAGACTGGTTCTCATGAATAATTTATGTCCTCATCAAGTTCGTACGAGGATTCTCGCATGATCGATGATAAGTTGATTTTTCGCTCGAGTATGAGTCTCCTATTCTTGTACTTGGAAAAAATAAAAATACAAATAAAAAAACGAAACCTGCTTCATTACGAGTAAAATAACGTTCGATGAACGACGATATATTTTTATTTACTTTAAAAATCGACGTTTTATTTAAATTTGAATATTTCTTCGTCGCTAATCGTATTTACAATTAAATACAATTTCGGGACGATATTTTTTTTGATCAAACTCGAACGTTGATTTTCGTTTTATGTTTGTTTTATTAATAAATTTTGGTTTTAATGACGTTCGAATTAAACGATTTTAATTTTTGTACTCGAGCGTTAAAGTACGTCGTCGTCGTCGGACTTTAAGACGTCGACTCTCTCGCTCGTCAATGATTCGCGCTAACAATAAGAAAGTCAGACAATCATAGCGTCCGCCGGTGAGTCTCTCGACTATAATCCACCGTGTACTATACACACACGTTTCACGTACGTAGCGAATGAAGAATAATAACGAGAGACAGTTTAAAGTTTCAAAACTTGAAGCGAAACGAGTAGTCTGGGTTTCTGTAAGAAGCTCGTATCGAGCAGACACTCGAGGCATACCTGGATGATGGACTATTCATTCGGGCTTTTGACCCTTCCAGACTAAAAGGCCCTTTTCCTCATCGCGCGTGTTTGCGCTTCTGCGATTTCTCAGCCCGAAACGAATATAATTCAACGAGGGATAAATCTTTAAAAAAAAATGAAAAGAGTTATCTTCGTTTCGTAACGAAAATTGTATTGGCGCGTCTCTAACTCGAACGAGAAACGAAAAATTATATTTCTATTCCGTAACGACAATATTCTCGTCTAATATCGATTATCGGTCCGAAAGTTATTAATCGTTGTGATAAAAGAAATAAACGTTATCTCTGTTATCTCTGTATCGAAAATTTCCTTGTTTATTATCAATTTAATTCCCACGATTATTATTTGGTAATAAAGAAAAATGTTACTTCTCTTTCGTAATAACAATTTTTAATATTCGATATGCATTATTTATCTAGCAATATCAATTAATAACAACAACAAAAATCCGTATTTTCACTAATAAAATTGTTTTGATCGTGTATCAATTATTCTCCCAGAATTATTGATTATTGAAATATACGATCTAAATATATATTTTTTTCTGTCTCGCGATGATAATGTTATCAATTTATATAAATTATTTTACCAGAAATACCAAGTGTTAACGACGAAAAATGCTATCTCCATTCCGTAATGAAGTTGCATTTGTCTAATACCAATCAATTGCCCAAAATGATTAATTGTTAAAAAAAAACAAAAATAAACAAATGTTATTTCTCTTTCGAAATCATAAATTGTATCATTTGATATTAATTATTTATCCATGACAACGAAATATCACTGTTCTCTATTTGCAAAAATTGAAATTCCTACTAGAAAAAAGAAAAGAAAAAAAAATCCATTATCTGCGCTCCGTGACGAAAATTGTATACAAGCGTCTCTAACTCGGATGACGAACGACACCGGTAAATATCCTTGGCCGAAATTTCATTCGTCTTGTCGCACATTCCAAAATAAATCAAGGCTCGAAAAGAAGAGAAAAAAAAAAGAAAAAAAAAATATATCTCATATAAAATTCAAGGTCGTCACGAGTTCGAGGATCGTACGAAGGACTCGAGAAGTCGTGCATGATGAACGATTTCGTTGATCGTCGAGCCAAATCGTTCGCTCGTAAGATCGATCGAAGGTTTTCCATTGACTCAGTTTCGTTCTTGTTCCTTGCAGAACCCAGCGAACCGTTGAATCTCACTGCCCATGGCGTAAACGCGACGTCGATCGAGCTATCCTGGTCCGAGCCCCAGGATGCAAACGGTGCCATAGTAGGATACAGAGTTTACTACATGCATTCGAACTATACCGATGTCAAAAGCCATGTGAAGAAAAACGAGCCTAATCATCCTCTCATCGAATTCGTACTCGATCGACTCGGTGAGTTATTTTAACCTCAGCGTTCAATGTCATTTTTCTTATTTATTATCACTTTTTTTCCTAATAATCAACCTTACATTTTGAACAAAACATCATTGATTTTATTTTATTTTTCTGTCATAAAATCGATTATTTTTGTTAAATAAAAAAAAAATCATTAATAATACAAGAAATGTATATTTAATATTGTTATTATTATTAATTAGTTCGTAATATCATATTTAAGGTAAAAAAAAGAAAAAATCAATAATAATAGTACCAAAAAATATTTTTAGTATTATTATTACTGATTAATGTAATTTAATTTTTTGATTGTGTACGATGAATGATTTGTTTGATTGCAGAACCCTTTACCGAGTACAAGATATGGGTTAAGGCGTATACGGGAAAAAATGAGGGCGAGCCATCGAAGCACATTATACAGAAGACTGACATATCAGGACCGAGCGCTCCTGTTATTCTGAATTTAACTTGCCAGGCTCACGATGCCATATATCTGTACTGGGCTCGTCCCGTCAAATTTTGGAACTCGATCGATTATTATTACATAATGTATCGTAGCGAGGGTAGCAAGAATTACGACGAGATCGAGATATCCGCCGACACGGAACATCTCAATAGCGGAGTTAGTACACCCGTTCGTTTTTTTTGTTTTCCTGGAAACACAAATTTTCAACCGAATTAACAATTAATTTTCAAAAAAGATCATTTTTTATTAAAAAAAAAAAAAAGTATGTTACAATAAATGTCTATTCCAAAAAATATCAACTTTTACTCAAAATAATAATAATTTCTCAAAGAACAGTTGTTATTTACAAAAGCAGAAAATATGTTTTCCAATCACAGATTTTTTACTACGAAAATTGATACACGAAACGTTAATAGCGTTCAGCAAGCCTAATACAATTTTTTATTTATTATTAATATTAATTTTCACGTATTAAAAATTGTATTTGTCTCTTATTTCAGATGACAATTCCAAATCTGACGATGAACGCGGTGTACGAGGTGAGAGTAGCGGGAGCAACGAAGAGCTATACAAAACGTCACTTTGTCGTACGCGGAAATTACAGTACACCGGGAACGCAATTAGTCGCGCGTAACTGCGACAAGACACCGCCCCTCATGCGTCGAAGTAACGAGGAATTGAGCGCCGGCGTTATCGCCGGAATGGTATGCGCCTGTTTCGCCGTTATGCTCGCAGTAGCCGCGTTAATTTTATGGAGGTGAGATTCGTTCTGTTATTTTTCCTTTCTTCGACTGATATATTTTTTTTTCTTCGTTCTTTAAATCCCACCACCAAAATCTGTAGTCGAAAGCGATAGGAACCAAGCCCATTTTTGTCTCATTCGCTAGATCGTAGAATAAAGCAGTACTAATACACAACGTGGTTAAAAACACTCACGCTTATAATAATTCTGCTCGTTACAAAGACAATTACCAACGATAACGCCCGATAAGAGACACATGCGTCGAGAAGATTGAATATACAGAGTCGTTTGTTTTCTTCGTTCTTTAATTCCCACCACCAAAATCTGCAGTCGAAAGCGATAGGAACCAAGCCCATCTTTGTCTCGTTCGCTAGATCGTAGAATAAAGCAGTTGTAATATAAAACGTGGTTAAAAACACTCGCATTAATAATAATTCTGTTCGTTACGAAGACAATTACCAACGATAACGCCCGATAAGAGACACACGCACGTCGTCACATAGACACGCGTGCCTGTACACGCACGTGACTCAATGCGCCGAGAAGATCGAATATACAGACTCGTTTGTATTTTATTTTGTCATATATACACTGACCCACTCAATTGCCTCGTCTCTTATCTTCGTCAACGAAGAGAACGATAACGACGAAATGATAAATTCGTTTTGGTCTAAGACCGTGTTTTCCACGAAAGTGAGCACGCTTCAACAAACGTCGAAAAACTTCGTCTATTCAGTAGTTCGCGCGCTCGTGCCACGAGGCTTTCTCGCTTCAATTTTGTAATCGCTACGGTGAATCGTTTATTATCGTCATCGTCATCATGAGACGACTCGACGAGACATCCTCGGGTTCGCGATCGTTCGTTGATAACGTGAGCAGTGCCATACCGTAAGAACGCAATTAACAACGGGGTCACTCGCTAAACACAGCTCGTTAAACGTTCGACTTCGGGAGAATTTCGATGAAATCTTTGTCGTTCCTACATATTCGTATTAAGGAATTTTGTTTTCACCCAACGACGCTCGTGGTCTCGTTTGAATAATTGAAATTCGAGCGAATGTAAATTTTTAATGAGAATGTAAAATACGTTTCGATTCATTCTTAAACGTTTCTACCGTCTCTAAGAAACTTTTGATAATACAGCTAAGCAAACGTATTTTCTATATTTAGCTGAGTTTCGGCACGAATTGTACCGTTTTTTCCATTAGCATCGAGGCTTTTACGCTCATGAGATAATCTAATTAGGCCGCCTCTCTTCAGGCGCGTTTTCAGAAAATGCTTCCAGACGACGTACTGCTTTCTGGATTATCCACCGAGAAACGTGCCGACCCTGCAGGAATGGGAGAACAGCAAACAAGACGGCGAGAGAACAGCCGTCGCTGTTCAAAGATTCGTTCAACACGTTGCGGCTCTTCACGCCGACGGTGACATCGGCTTTAGCAAGGAATTCGAACTCTTTCCTAAAGAGACGGAATTGTATCTCGCTGATAATTCTAAACACGTGGAGAATCAGTCGAAGAATCGTTATGGAAATATTATTGCGTGTACGTATCACGTATAATTTTATATCGTATGTAATGCGATATAAAATAATGGTCGTGGGGAGAATTAAAAATTATATTATTTTGGTAATATTTTATTCTCGAGATTTGGTCTCTTTCGATATTTTTGTCATTCGAACTATTTGAGTCAAAATATTAATGTTTATCCAATTAATTCGTCTTATTTAATTACGTATTACTGTCATTAAGGCCGATACATAATTTTGGTATTTTCTTTTCACAATTTTTAAAAAATTCACGATATTGAAAAATCCTTGTGAGAATAAATATCCGAGATAAAATCTTTTTTTTTATTATATCCATTAATCATTATTCGGATTTTAAATATGTTATATTTCTCTTTTTTTCAGACGATCATTCCCGAGTCAGATTGCTTTCGTGCGTCAATGGGTCACCGAACAAGGGACAGGATTACATAAACGCTAATTACATCGACGGCTGGCAGAGATCCCGAGCTTACATTGGCACTCAGGGTCCATTGCCATCGACTATCGATAGTTTCTGGCAAATGGTTTGGGAACAGCGTGTATCAATAATCGTGATGATCACCAATCTCGTAGAACGTGGACGTGTAAGATTCTCACTGGGAAACAAATTTATCCCCTTAATCGATCAATCAATCATTGTATAAAAACAAATCATATTAATTATTTATTCTAGCCGAAATGTGACATGTACTGGCCTAAAGAGGGTACCGAGAGCTACGGATACATTCAAGTGACTCTGCTGCGAGAGGACGTTATGGCAACGTACACCATACGTACTCTGCATATTCGACATCTCAAGGTATTTCACTCCTTAGGGGGAAAAAACGTAATATTGTTCTTCGTTTTCTTTATTTTAATTCGCACGAATATATGTAATCGTGATTGTAATTTTGATTTAAAGCAGATCAAGAAGAAGAAAAATGGTGTGAACGTCGGTGAGAGAACCGTGTATCAGTATCACTACACAGGATGGCCGGATCACGGAGTGCCCGATCACCCCCTTCCGGTGTTGAGCTTCATTCGAAAATCGTCGAACGCTAATCCACCCTCGGCGGGTCCAATAATCGTTCATTGCAGGTGCGTCAAAAAAATCATCAAATTCGATCAAACACCATTTTTATATCGATTAACACAAAGAGACGTTTGAAATTATTGTTATTTTTATGCGAAAAATATTGTATCGACCGATGATTTGTTTTTTCGTTTCTGTCGTTCGTTGACAGTGCTGGAGTCGGTCGCACCGGAGCCTACATCGTCATCGATGCCATGCTCAAGCAAGCCAAGAGCAAAAGCGAGATAAACGTATTCGGTTTTCTCAAGCACATTCGCACGCAACGATATTCTCTCGTTCAAACCGAAGAGCAGTACATCTTCATTCACGACGCTCTTCAAGAAGCGATCGAGAGCGGCGAGACGAACATATCGACGGAAAATTTGTTACAGCACGTGCAAGAGATGCTCATGCCTTCGAACAACAAGACGGATCCGTGGAACAGTCTCGAAGCTCAGTACAAAGTATAAATTTTTCTTCGTATCGTTTTCTCCGTTTAAAAAAATAATCGTGAAATTTGTTAAAATGACAATTGACGTTTAATTTATAGCTCGTAACGGCATGGAAGCCGAAGGACTTTAATCTAGCGTCAGCCACGAAAGCGTGCAACGTTAATAAAAATCGTAATCCCGAAATCGTACCGATCGAGACGGCGAGAGTTCATCTCACACCCAAAGCAGGAATCGATGGTAGCGATTATATAAACGCTACGTGGTTTCCAGGTAATTCATAATTATTCATTCATCGAATGAAAATTGTTTCAAAAACTTTCATAAACCGTTTTCATTCGATGAAATTTCAATGGACAAAATTTGTGATAATACCGATAAGCGTGTATGAAAATACGTTGTTCTAAATATCTTTCTCGGTTTCAGGTTTTCAGAGAAATCGTGAATTCATTGTGGCGCAGCATCCTCTGAAAAATACAATAAAAGAATTCTGGCAAATGATGTGGGACCATAATGCGAAAACTGTCGTAATGTTGACGCAATGTGACGAGGTACGTTGATCCATCAACATTTTTATCGTCCCAGTCGGCTCGTAAAAAAACCTTTATTTCGTCGATTATTTATTGACCTTCATTTTTAAACAGGATTATCCGGAATTCTGGCCGAGCGAGGGCGAAGAACTCACGACCGATAATTTCCGAGTTCATCTGTGCACCGTTAAAAAGACCGTGAGCGGTGTCGTATTGCGAGAAATCGTGGTCAGATCGTTGCAAGACGATTACGAATTGAGCGCGAGAATTGTACAAGGTCCGGTATCGCACTCGGGTCTCTGGCCTCATAATAACAATCCCAAAGCTTTCGTCGATATCATACAAGACTTTCACAGAGATTATCAGAATGGCCCGATCGTCGTGATGGACAGGTAATACTCAATAATATCAAATCAATATCTCAAAATTATAATCGACATTTCGATATTTCACAATAAAAAGAAATCATTGAAAAATATTTCTAACTCGAATTTACCATTATCATAGATTCGGCGGTATAGAAGCTGGTCTATTCATTCTCATGACGACCCTGATGAAGCAGCTGGAGTTCGAGAAGACTGCCGATATTTACATGTTTGCGAAATTACTGTACATGAAGCGACCCGGTATATTGAGATCAAAGGTAATAAACGTTAACAATTTTACTACGAAAGCTTGATTGTCTCGCCCTTATTAAGAGCCACGTGATCGTCACTCAATTCTTTCTCAATTTCAAGTTACTTTTTGTCCCACGTAAATATATTTATCACCTCGAGATCGTGCAAAACTTTCAAAAGATGCAAAATTGACTGAACATCTCTTAATAATTTGTATTTGACTGAAAACAAGCCCCAACAAACATCGTCCATTACATTTCGTTATCGAATGAGTCAGCGTCACTTTGCTTTCGTTTACCAATCTATAAAAAAAATAGGCTATAATAAAGTTAACCAAATAATTCAAGAAAATATTAATTTATACCGAAAATCTCCATCCCGCCATCATTATTAATCGTCTCTTATTTCAGGAGGACTACATTCTCATATATCAGTGTCTCGAAGCTGTCTTGTCGTCGAAATCGCGCGTAGAGCCCGATCTCTACATAATGGCGAACGGACACGTAAATTGCGTGAACGAAACGAACGAGTTGCAACAGCAACAACAACAACAGCATCCGACGATGGATTATCCGATCAAGACACCGACGATTCGGGAATACACAATAGGCGATACGGAATACGTTCAGGAATATGCGATACCGAATCGTATGAATATGCTGAACGAGCGTGGCTGCACGACGATCGACGGTTGCGCCGATTACGACGATCACATGATTAACGACGGTGCCTCGATACCGTTGCGAAATCCAAATTACGCGAGTCATACGGTCGACGGGATACCGATCGACACCAACGGTTATATCACCAATGGAAGTATGAGAATACCACCCGAGGGAATGGAAGCGACGTGCATGATTGCTCCGCAATGATGGAGGGATTTTTCGTTACAGACTGATGATCGTTTGACAACGCGCGACTGGACTCAAGTACGACTGCCATCGAGTCTCGATACTGTGCGTACGAGTTGTTCACGAATGTTCCAAGATTGGCAGGGTCACAGGAGGGTCGCCGCTGCGTTGTCGGACGGAGAAGGTGACGGGCCGTTCGGGGTGAACGATCATCAAGATTGGGGCGATCGTATAATTTAAAGAAAAACGCGGATGAACGATTTTTTATACGCTCGACACCGTTCGAAAATTATTGGTGATAATTGATTTTTTTTTTTTTTTGGTTTTTCGGTTGTGTTTTTTTTTCTTTTTTTCGAAGATTTTTTTTTCTTGAGTATTATTTGAAAAAAAGAAAATTCATACTCGGTCAATGGCCATTTTCCCTATGAAAATCGGCAGCGAGATTACGACGATATCGTACACTAGTCCAAGGGCGAGAACGGGTGAAGGGGGTTAAACAGGAGGGTGAATATAATCATCTATCCATTAAAAATCGTATATTTTAATTGTAAATAATTTTATGGACCATCCGACGAACCTAGTTGCCAAAGAATTAGGTATTAATCTGTATTTTTAGTCGAAACACACACACACAGACAGACAGACACAAAAATACAAAAATGTGTAGGTCAGAGCGATAAAAAAACATAAAGAAATAACCGTGTACATAAGCGTGCGTGATTTGTAATTCGTATTTCTTTTCACATTCTCCGTTATATTTTTTATTAATAATTTTGCGCTTTTTTTTAATCGTTATTAATCAATCGTCGCGAATAATGTTTTTTTTCGCAAATGTCTTGCCGAAGGGACGTGTCGAATTCGCGAGCAAACGAGAGTCAGGGAAGGAGGATCGAGGGAACATTCGGTAACGCCCGCGATATTATACATCGATTGGATTCAGAGTGAATATATAAATATCGGATGAAATCATTGATGAAAAAATGTATCTGTCTTTTTTTACTCTTTTGCTAATTCGTAAATTTCGCGTCCGTCGTGAGATTCGTTCGCCATGAAATTCGTACTCACTGCCAATGTTGACGTGTTCCATTGTTTTTATTTATTTAAAAAAAAAATCCTCCAACATCAATTTCTTATCTCCGTTAAAAGACTTTGAAAATCGACCAATTTTCGGATTCATCGACGCGAATAATTAGCAAAAGGCCTAAGCCAGTCTTGATCTTGAAAACAAAAAGATTAAAAGAAGTATTTTCCACCACAATGTACTTTCTTGGAGATCCAAGGTTTTTTTGTCGATCGTAGGCTGCGACATGCGTTTCAAAAAAAATTGTCTTCCTCTCGCTAAATTCTATCGCGTGCGTGGACGTAGTCCAAAAGACGCCGCGAAATCGCAAAATTTGCAATCTCTTCGTTGTTTATTACATTGTCTTTCTTTATCTTTTTAATGAAAACTTAATGAAAAACGAAAAAAAAATAAAGAAAGAAAACATTCCACGCTTCATCTATCGACGCACTATCGCGAAGGTGCCTCTAAAGACTGAAATACATTTTATTCTTTCTCGATTAAAGAAGAAGAAAAAAAGAAATAAATAAAATAAACATAATACGAACAAAGATTATTAAAACAAAAAAACAATCGTGAACGAAACGCATCCGTAATGTGTGAATTGTATATTTATTCGCAAAAATTGAACGAAAAGAAAATTAAATTAAAACAAAAAAAAACAGGAACACGAAGGGCGAGAATCAAAGTTTTCACAAAAAAAAAACGCTGTATAATATACGAACATCCTCGTGAAAATTCGCCGCGCGACGATATCGAGGTTCAAGAAAGAAAAAAAGCAGAATCAAGTTTGAATTTACAAAATTCAAATTTACGATCGAGGCGTCGATAGGCGCCATGTAGAAAGTACGTAGGTTGTATCGCAACGAACGAATGAAGTGAACAGTGCGTGCGTGAGAAAAAGATCCACCTAAATATCCCTCCAGTGCGTTCGACATCTATTAGAATTTAAATATTTATCAGTCGCGCGATTTAAAACGAAAGAAAAACAGAGAAATAAAACGATAAATTAAACGGAAACACTCGACGCCTAGGATAATTAACGAGAACGAATAAAAACAACAACAACAAGATAAAACAAATAATTATTCAGACACTCGACCTTGTGTGTCCATAGGTAATGTAAGAACAGAAATATTCGTAAATCTGTTTCACGAGTAAATCGAACTCGGATTATGGATGTACTCTATATATATATAGAGAGAGACAGAGAGAGAGAAACAGAATTAAGTGACTGTGAGGAATGTGATCATGAAATAAATCAAGATGAATCGCCAGCTGAGGATAGTAATGCGATAAAAAAAATCGGACAAATTAGCGAAAGTGAACAAAAAGAAAAAAAAAAGATTTTTCGATCTTTGGACGAATGAACGAAACGTCGACGAGGCTCGTGTTCCAAGATCTCACGTCGAATCGCTAGACGAGAAAGAACGAAGAAATAAAAAAAAACTTCTCTGTCTATCCTTACCCTCTATACTCGATGTGAGTACCACGCCGTACTAAATGCTGTATCATTACGCTATATATATATGTATGTATCTAATATAAAATATATAATATATAATATAATATATACATATGTATATATAATCGTTAAGACGAACCGAAATAGATGTGTATAGAAAGAGAGATGTATTAGATTCTAGTCAGTGTACCGTTTAGAACAAAAAGTAAAAAAAAACGTGAACGAGAGCGAAGACGCGTGTATTATATGGACAACGATCGTCGAAACTCGATGAAGTTGATGAGATCGAGGCAAAAGAACAACAAAAAGAAGAAGAATGACGTGACAAAAAATATAGCTTTTCAAAACAAAAACAAGTAAAAAAAATACACACACACACACACAATGGCTGATCGTCTGTAAATCCCTAGAATTGTATGTTTGACGTGTTTATCGATGGACTAAGTAAGAATTACCGTATTATTAATTACGAATTACAATCGAGGAAGAGGGAGAAAGAAATCTAAAAAAAAAACAGATGGAAAATAATCACAATCAGACTAACGAAAAGCAAAAATCGCAAGGGTAGAGTAATGTGATAGACCACGATCGCGAAATAATAAGGACAAAGAAAATTATATATAAAAATTGAAAGAATAAGCAAACAAAAAAAAATAAACGTAAATCGCACCGGCACTGTTCGCGGTTCAATTTTCGTTCGAGAATCCGGCTGGAAAAAAAGCTCTCGGCACCGTCCGCAGCGTCTTTTTACCGTGACGGAAAATCGAAAAGAGTGGTCGAGTTGGCAAAAGGTTGAAAAAAAAAAAATACAAATAAAAAATAAAAAGAATTCCGTAAGATTAAAAAAAAATCTCATACACGATAGGTCGTATCGACGTATCAGGGTAGAACGATAAAAGAGAGAAAGGGTTTATTATAAGCGAGAGCCGTCCCCGTTAAAAAAAAAAAAAAAAAAAAAAAACTAATAGAAAAACAGACGAAAAAGGAATAACGAAAAAGTAAAAACACACACACGGTAACGCGCGCGGCAAGACGTCTTTACACACTCTTTGTCTCTGTCTCAAATCTGTCTTTCTTACAGTATCTTGCCGACCAATTAAAAACTTAAGCTATCATTACGAGGGAGAAGAGGTACGAATGAAATAAAAATTACAAATAACAAAAAAGGACGATGAAGCAAAAGAAAACCGAAAATAACAAAAAAACAAAAACAAAAAAACGCACGCGATCTCTCGAGGGTAACTCGAGAATGATCGTCGAGACTGTCTTGTTCTTGAACACTTGCGACCGTGATTAATAATATACACGTGTATATATACACACGATTTTTTCGTACCCTTCAGCTACGCTATCGTTCTTTTGTACATCGGTCAAGCGAAACGAGGGCTCCAATGATAATTAAAACGAAACAACAAATAAAAACAAGCAAAACAAAAACTTAAACAAAAATGAACGATTTAACTCACAATCAGTTCAACGATATTAAGGCTCTTCACGGTACATCGAAGTTACGAATTCATTGATCGCCGAACACCGCACATAGGATACAATTTTCATTTCGTTTCGCGTTTCTTTTTCGCCAATGGCAATTTTATCCAATTTTGTACGTTCGTCAGGAAAAAAAGAAAAAGAAAAAAACGAACAAATCAATTTTAATTCACCATTTGTATGTTTATACTTCCTGATCGAAAGATTTACTCGTGGCAAGAGTGCTTCGGGGCTCCGTTTTACCAGCTCTCGTAATTTTCCGACGTCCGCAGAGTGAAACTCAACGACCCCCTCCCCCACCCACCTCCTCTTCCCTATACACAATGATTATTTATCGACAATTATGCGATATCGTTGAATCAACAACGTCGTTGTGGCGGTGGTGACGGTGGTGACGGTGGTTGATGGCGAAAGGAAGTTTGTGCGCGAGATTGCCACGCGATGCGAAATATTTTCTCCATTCCAATCAGTATTTGTACATAGACATTGTAAATATTCATAAGCATCCGATAGAATTATGCAAAAGCGTGAAAGAGAAAAGAAAAGTAGACGAAGAGAAAGGAAGCGACAAGAACACGAGGTGAAAGAAAAACTAATCTTATCGTTAGCGAATTATTATTATTATTATTATTATTATTATTATTATTACCATTATAGGAAATTATTTGTAATAAAAGAAAAAGAGAAAAAAAAGAACAAAAAACAGATACAGAAAACTATTAAATATGCGAAGTAAATTAAATGGGAAGAAGAGGAAGGATGAAGAAAAAGAGGGAAAGAATGATACAAATATTGCGAGCGATGTATCGTTGTACGATATTAAACGATGTATCGAATATACATGTTAACGAGAGTTATAACTGCTCCGTGTGGCTTTCAGTGTATACGTCACTGCATAGAAAAAGCGAGAAGAAAAGAAGAAGAAAAAAGATAACAATTGTCGACCAACATCGAGCCATCGAAAGATTATAAAAAAGTTAAAAAAACAAAAAGAAAAGCAGAAAAACAAGAAAACTTTAAACGGTTCCTTCGCCAACAGAAGCCACGAATCTAAGGCTAACTGCGTGTCAACGTAAACAATTTTATCATTAATGAGAATAAACAATCGATGTACATCTTTTGTACTAACGTGGAAGATGGGAGAAAAAAAACAAACAAACGCGAGATATCGAACGAACCGATAAAAATTAATTGATGCGCAAATATTTCATCATCGGATATGCACAAGCGTCGCAAAGAGTAGCACTTAACTTTCGGATTTTGTAGATTCCGAAAAGGCGCGTATTCGCGCCTTTATATTTTAAAAAGTATGGCCGCGTGTGTCTCGCGGCTGTGAAAAATTTACGTTTGTATGTCACAACAACAGCAATGTCGTAAAAGTCCAACGGGCGTGATATTGAGTTATTGTAATCATAACTTGATGTAATAAACTGTTTATTGATCTTGTCACTTTCGTCGATAATATTATTCTTTCGAAATAACGAAATATTCCTTCCTATACAGTTTGTTCCCTGCAGCGAAACGACGATTATCATTGAAATTTAATCGCGAAATGAAAATATTCTCAAATTTAAAAAATCAATTTTGAATAATATTCAACTGAAAAATAAAATAAAAATATTAACGTTATTTAACGCTTGTCAATCGTAAAGTTCTATCCAATGACGTTTTTTTCCAACTCGACCGAACTTCGTTTTTATATAAAAAAAAAACTATTTTCATCCGTTTATAAAAATGGAAAAGTTGCCGCTGAAAACGATCGCTGCGCCATCTTGAGACAACTTTTCAGCCCGATGAAAATTCGTTCGAGTGGTATTCGCGTTCTGTACAAATATTTTCAACCCCCAAACTTTTTCGTCTTTCACCCCCGATAAAATTTCACTTTGTGACTGTCGCGAGAATATTTTATTAATCGATAAAAAATATATCATCCCCAAATATACTTGCGTCAGATGCAGACGTCGTAAATAATATTGCAGATTGGACCGTCGGAATTCATTTTAACCCTTTTGCAGCGAACGGGACATATGCCGTCCGTCTGAAAAGTTTTTGATGTCCCATCAATGAAGCTCGTGACATCATTGTTGATGACGCGTCGTTATAGAGTCGTTCATTCGTCTTTTAAACCATCGTAATACCTCGTAACAGTAGAACAGTCGATCGTAATAATCACTTGGAGGAGAAATCACTGTTCTCGTTAATGAAGCGCATTAAACCGATTGTTTCGACGTAATGAAAGCATTAAAGCAAAACGTCGAACATCGAATACAATTTTCATCAAAGTTCGCTGAAACTACAAAGCGATGGATGGGAATTGAAGAAGGAGTCGGAGTTAATAAACGTTTGTTACAAAAATACGTCTTTATTGTACACGGAGCATTTATATCATCAGTACTCGAAGACAATCGGTGTATCCTATACGTTCGATTCGTTTCATATGTTTTTGTTGTTGTTGTTGTTTGGTTTTATTTAATTGTTTTCTTCTTTTCGTTTTCGTTAAATCTCTTAATTACGTTGGTTTTTTTCGATCTTAGCGCATAAAGAATGGAATATTTGTTTTTGTTTACTTAAGTCTCGAACATTCAGTACATTTAGACGGTGATGGTAAAGTCTTTCGGTGACTTGGACAACGAATTGCACACGGGCCCGGGTCGCTTCCGGTGTAGCCTGAGTTTCATGTCGATGTCGCACTCGGCCTCGCTCGTCTCGTGAGCATCGGTAAATCCGGAGGGTGGTTTGAGCTCGAGGGTCGACAATTCGCTGCCCCAATCTTCCGTTCTCTCGCATCCGGCAGTTTGATGAAATCTCGTTGGGTTTCGTTGAAAATTACGCGCGCCCTTGCCGGTTTCCGTCAGCAGACACAAAGAGTCGACCGAGCGACGAATCGTTCCCTCGTTTTTCGTTCGTTCACCAACGACGCTGTGTCGCGCGCGACCCGACGACATCGAAGGATGACTCGGCGACGGACTCGTAGGATAGACTCGCGTCGATTGCTCCGTATCCAACGATTTCGCACCTGTTCGCCCCATGGCGTTTGATAACCGGCAGTTCTCGATCGTCACCTCGGGCGTCACCCCTCGACTTCTTCAAATATCGTGAAACATAAATGTCGGACGACGACGTTAACTAACGAGTTTGTCGTTTTTGTAGCGACGATTTTTTTTTTTTCGTCGATCATATATTGAATAAATCGGGCATTTCGAATTACGAAGTTTTGACGTTCGATGGGTTACGTTGAGAAATTAATGATTGCAATGATTTTCTATCCGTCATCTTTCGAGATTCAAGAATTCAAAGGAATGTTTGAATTCTTTGTTTTCTTTGTTGATAGCACGTCGCTACTGAAATTAAATGATCCCAGACTCGGGGTATTGATCGTAGGAAGTTTTGTTTTTTTTTTCACAATGTCAATAACGATCGTGACGGACGGATAATTCGTCGATTTTGAAATAATATTTTATTGAAACTTCCGTCATTTTTATGAGGAAATAGCGAGTTCTATTTCGAATTTAGGACATCCGATTTTTGTTCAGTGACGATCTTGAAACGTTAATTTACGTTAAATAAGAATAATTGCAAAAATGTCCGATTCGCTATATTAAATTCGCCATTTACTTTTATTTTGAAACGTTAAATGTTTCCAATTTCGTTTTAACCTTTTAAGGACGGTTCTGGTCGATATATCGACCATCCATGGGATACAAAATATTTGAGGTTTTCTTTGGATAATATTTGCGCTAAATACAAAAAAAAAGTAGTGCGAAAATTCCTGGAAGTTTACTTGCCCTTGAAAAGTGCTATTTCAAGGTCAAATTGTTTTTACATTATCAGATCCGTCGAATTTTTTGCTTTTGACGTGGTCTCGGTTTTGACAAAATAGACTTGAAAAAGTCATTATTTGAGAAATATCCGAGCAAAAAGACTAATTTTGTCGAACTCGGCGCATCAAACAACGTAAATATCTTTAATTTGAGCCGAAAATTAAAAAAAAAGCAATTTTCAAGGTCAAGGATGCCCCAGGACTTTTGTTTCCAATTCGTTTCGTATTCAGCGCATCAAATTACGTACGAAAACCCCCTCAAGTCGATATACGAAATTTCTAACACGGTCTTTACGTTCCAGACGGGTCTGGTCGAAATATCGACCACTAATTTGGTCGGGCCCTCCACGTGAAAAATTCATTAATATTATGCACAAATTTCGTGTAAAATAAAAGCTCGATATCAACGTAAAAATCCCCGTCCTCAAAAGATTAACGCACCAGGCAGCCATTACGAATTCGAAACTTTCCTCGTTCAATGAATTTCGTTCGATGTTTTTTCGTTTTTTGCTTACCTCGGCTTCTCCGGTCTCGGAAATGTTTTTCTCTCAGAAATTGGTGACGGCTCGGTTGATGTACTTGATTCGTGGGTGTGGTACAGCACATCTGCGAAAGCACAGCAGCAAAAAAATGGACCGTGGAACGGGGATGGGAAACGAGGAGAAGAGATAAAGTGAGTGAGAAAGAAAAAGAGAGAGAGAGAGAGAGAGAGAAAGGAGTGAAAGGTCGATAGATCGTTCGATCGTGAGCCAATTAGTGTCGTACGTGAACGAAATCGTAATCCGGAGATTATAAAATAGCCGAGATGCAAACACAGAAAGACCGAATACTAACTTACTATGATGAACCGGTCTTGGGAATAGGGCCAGTCTTTGCTCTCTGCCGCGTTGAGGACCCGAATTCGGGCCCGGCGAACGAGCTATTATCGCCGCGGGTCCCGAGTCGTCGAGATGATTCGACGATTCGGTACGACTGCTCGTTCCAACTTCGGTGTCGGTGTCCGAACCGAGTGTGTCGTATTCCTCCGATTCGGACTTGAACGACTTTGATTTGCGTCGAGCACGTCCTCGTACTTTCATGTACTGATCTACGTCGCACTGAAAAATACAACGACGATTACGACCGATAACCACTCGTCGATACGAATCACTTGCCACAATATTATTCGACCGAAACATAAATATTTACACTATTTTTCTCTGCATTTTTACGCGATTCTTTTTAATTCCTGCCAAAAAAAATTCTGTACGATGGAAGGTTTATCCATTTTTTTTACACGGGGTAAGCAAAAAATCGCTGATAGGACAAAATGGCTGTTTACTTTCATTTTGTTTTTCTAATGAACTAGGTCAACGCGTATTTCCCTCGTCGATCATAAATAACAATAAAAATCATATATAAATAGTTAAAAAATAGGTAATCGATAAAAGATCAAAATAAAAGGGGAAAAAACGTAATGATATTTATAAAACTAAATAATATTTACAAAATTTATTTTTTCTTTGTAAAAAATGTCCATGATGAGGAAATAAAAAATGGTTATTGTGTGATCTATGGGATTCAGTACCTGTGCGCCCTGCAGCATTGTTTCGCTTCTCTCGTAGAAGTAAGCGTGCCTGCTCGGATTTGCCGAGAGATTTTCCTGCTCGGGCAGATGGAATGTTGCGTACGGATAAATGTCTTCGGAATATTCTGGTATGCGTTCCAGGGCGCTCACCTCGCGACAGGGTGATTGAGCACCGGGTTTTCTAACGGTCGCGTAATACTGCTCTCTCTGTTCCATATTGTGCTTGTTATCGAGGGCAGCCTGGTTCTGAGAATTTGGATCGTTCGAACCTCTCGTACGACCCGAATCTGTCGATAAGGTAGACACACAAATTCCCAACCCCGTTATTTCTTTTTCTTTTCTTTCCCCGATCCGTTATTGCACACGGATGCAATTGGCTCATGGCCGTTTTGGTTAATTGCACGGCTCGTGTATATTCGCGAAAACGAGAAGCAATTTGCATGCAAATGAAGCTTCCTTCTGTGCCCGAGCTCCGATAATATTAACGGGCTTGGTTGTTGGCATGAGCTAATTATCGCGTATGAACAATATTTTCAAGCTTTTCCATGAATATGACCGTTGCAACCGTGACCTTTCATCCCTCATGATTTATCTCTTGCGACACATACATTTACATACGTACTAACATTTCGTGTATATTATTATTATTTATCGTATTTCGATGGAAACCGTAATACAATAATAATAATATATGGATATATATATATATAGAATTAATATACGGTTATATATGTATATAAAAACGTGATAAAAATAGAAATGTGTACAGGGGGTGCTATTTTGTGTATATTATTATTGTTTATCGTGTTGCGATGGAAACCGTAATACAATAATAATAATATATATAAACAATTTATATACGGTTATATATGTATATAAAAACGTGATAAAAATAGAAATGTGGACAGGGGGTGCCATTTTAAGTGAAACAGTTAGATATCTCAACTAAGGTCAACCCATTTGCAAAATTTTAGGAAAAAAACCGCGAAAATCGACTTTTTCTAGCTTACGACCAATAAATAACGACAAACTCAGAATAAATATAAAAACTCGCGTTGTAAGGGGAATTTTCGATTCGGAAAACAAAATTTCGGCCCCTCAAATCTACTCTCAATCTCGACAGTGCGGAGAATCGAGATTTTTCCACCAAAAAGACTTTACAGTGATATTATGAAATCGGAAATTTCCTAATCAACACGTATATCACATTCTTATTCTCCGCTCGTCGCAGCTTGTCGTTCAAAAAGTGAAGAAACTTGAAAAGTAACGTTTTTCAGCGTTGTCCGAAATCCAAGATTTTGTCCAAAATCAAACCCAAATTCAAAGCCACACCCATTTTTCTTCATACATCGATTTTTATCATTTCATTTTACATTTTCTATTTTTATTTTTAATTTGAAATCATTACTATTATTATTATTATTCCACTCTAAATATATGGAATATATTTAGAGGGGAATAAAATTGGGTTGCAACTTCATGCGAATCGAGTAATTGAAGCTTACGTGTTCTGAGGCAAAAGCAGACACCACCGACGACCAAAATAACAGCAACGACGGATATAACGCTCGGAGCTAGAACCTGAGGATCCAAATACAAGGGTGTATCCTCGCTTGTCTGAGGCGGACTTCCGTAAATCCTTGTGTTACCCGTTGGACTCAGCGTACTGAAGAAGTATTCCGCCTGGGTTGACCCGGCATTGTTGTACGCGGTTACCCTCAATTCGTAACTAGTTCCGCTCTGTAGGTCCACTATCGAAAACCGCGATTGTGGCGAAACGTTGTTCGAAACTACAATGCATGAATTACAATCTCATTTTCCTCGACCTTTTGCTCTTTCTATAAATTTACGAGACGGGTTAGCGTTTTATTTTGCTTATCACGAAAGTAGGCAGCCTGAAATACGATCAAATTAGATAAAAAGAATTGATTGGGCAATTAATTACGATTTGGGCAAATAAATTAGCGATTTTTTAAATAACTTGAGTCATTGAGTCGATCGATTTTTCTATTGGGACGAATTAAATCGATCACGTTCTATAAATCGCTGTATTGTTCTATCAAATAAATTTATCGATCATTCGGAAACATTTCCTGGACTTTGAATAAATTTTGTAACCGGCCAATTAATTAATATTTTTTCATACCCATTAATAACATTTGAGACCTCGATCGAGTACAAAATCGAAACAATTAATACTTTTTCAAACTCATCGATCGATCTTAAAATGATTAATCGGTCTTCAAATCGATCAATAATTCGACGAAAGGAATCAACGATTCGTAAAAACTAATCGATCGATCTCAATACCGATCGACGTATCGTCAACCAAAATTTTCTTGTTTGATATCGTTCGATTCGAATTAATAAAGCCTCTCAATCGAGAACCATGTCACATATTCCTCGTACGAATGAATTTACCCAATAGCCAATCGCCGGGTAATCTTCGATACTCGACGACGAGATACAACAGTGGACATCCACCGTCGAGCCACGTAGCCATTTCCAGCAGTACCGACGTCGTGTTGATCCTTATGAGATGCTGTTTGGCCGGTGCCAATGGCTTCGAGCCGTTTGTCTTCGCCGATATAGTTTGACTGGCGCTGCCACTACCGATACGATTGAAAGCGGCCAAAGTAAATTGATACTTCGTGCCGCATTGCAAACCACCGAGGAGATGAGTATTTGCACGACGGTCGAGCATGACCTCTTCCCACTCGGCGAATTCGCGTCGATAAGCAAGGACGAAACCTTTGATAGGCGCACCACCGTTATCTCCTTGTTTCCATTGCAACTGAACCGCGTCCATCGTTGTACCGGTCGCCAAGAGAGTCGGCGGAGTCGGCGGAACTTTGTACATAAAGTTTTACAATTAGAGACCTGGAATTGACTGTTCTCTCTCTCTCTCTCTCTCTCTCTATTTCTATGTATACACACGGTATATATGTCATTTTCATGTCGATGACACAACAAGGGTGGGGATAGAGTGGGAGAAAGGATTTGCCATTTGGTGTCTACCGTTCCTCGTGTACGCCCTAAAATTCGTCAAAGTATATATTCTCATATATATATATATATATATATATATATATATATATATATATATGAATGTATACAAAATGAGGAAGGGGATTTATTTTATACGTATATAGCTCTTCTGTTCATTATTGTCGCCGCGTACGCGTGACTGCCTCCCCGAAACTTTCGTAATCTAAGTTACTGGAGAGACAGAGAGAAGGTATTCGAAGGATTTTGCCACCACTCCCGCGCGGGAGAGACTTTTATACCGGTGAACTTGGCGAGTTCTTGTACATTCGTCTTGTCATAGCTGTAGGTACGCTGCAAACTCCGAACAAAGCGAATTACTTTGAGAAAAACAAAGAAATAAACAAAAAAAAGAAATATTTGACACGACGAAAAAACAAATTTGAAAAAAAAAAACGAAACGTTAATGGCCACGAGTCGTATCGATCGATTAATTTCACTGGTAATGGAAATTACCCTCCTTTGGCGTATAAATTAGGTGGCATTCTACAGTGAGTTATCACACACGAGACAGTGGAAATCGAAGAGCGTCCGGGATTATCGATTAGCCTACCTTTGTACGACTGAAACTCAATTGGAATTCCTTATATATATATATATATATATATATATATATATATATATATATATATATATATATATAATAGATTACTGTACGCAACAGTAAGCTGTAGTATTACTCGATGTATATTAAATCCGTCTGTGTGGCGAGTAGGGAGGGAATAGTGATTGGAGGACCGTAGATGCTCCCTAGAGAATCGATCTAAGGGTTGAAGGAAATGCTACGAGAGAGATTACCTTGCACTTGGAGAGAATAAACGATCTCGTCCGAGCCGAGATTGTTCTTCACGTGACAGGAATAATTGCCCTCTTGTGTCCTCTGTACGTTTTTCATCGTCAACGTGTTGTCGGGACCGATGTCGTACCTTGAAAAGAAAAAACAAAACAAAAACACAAAAATCCCAATCAATCTTCAACGATCGACGAATATCGAAGAATTTTATTTCTCATCCGCGATATATTTCTTTTTGATTTCCTCCATCGTTCGTAATCCGTGATTTTTTGCTTTTATAACGCGCATTCTCGAGTCTCTATTTTCTCAAAATACGATCGAACATTTATCTTTCTTTCACTTTTTACATTTT
This sequence comes from Netelia virgata, assembly GCA_951802705.1. NCBI lineage: Eukaryota > Metazoa > Arthropoda > Insecta > Hymenoptera > Ichneumonidae > Netelia > Netelia virgata. The sequence continues at coordinate 11,065,490 of OX637865.1, read as the reverse complement.
CTTTCGATCAAATGAATTTTTTCCGTGAAATTTGACACTCCATGATAAATTTCATTTGCGTTTTCATGTTTTTTTTTCATCCTCTGTTTTACGCCCGATGGTAACGAGACGGAATTGCAATTACACGTTACGTAGTTACAGCGTGAAATGAAAAAAGAAATAATAAACAAACGACCGGACGGGGAATCGTGGGAGCTCACCTCTGCTGTTTCTGCAGTTTCACGTCTCCGTGACGCCATTCGACGCTCGGCGATGGCACACCGACCGAGAGGCAAGCGAGATTAACGTCGACTCGCCACGGTGTTATAACGGGTATGCCAAAGGACACTATGGCCGCTGGGACTAATTGCAAATTATTGTGTTATGATTATTCATAATGGCACAGTTTCCATGTTTACTTGGTAATGTCATTTGAATAGCCATTGCTATAAATCCATATATGTTATATCTACGTTCCAAATTATATATATATGTACATACATACATATATACATATATATGTATGTCTGTATATAATATATATATTTATATATATATATGTATATAAGTTGAATTGGCCAAAACGTTATTGCGATTCCAATAGATCAATACGCATGTCCATCTATTAGAAAAGCTATTATTTTCCGGCCAGAGTAATATGTGTAATTATAATAATGGTTTACATTATAATAATAATAAATAGATTGTCCATAATTATATAAGAGAGAACGTGGTGAAATGAAACATTTTTTATGACTGCTTCCTTTCTCGTTCAATTACAAAGTTATTTTTCAATTGACAACGGGAAGTATAATTTTAAACAATTATTCTCGTAACGCTGCTTGATTTTGTTTCTTAGCAAATTCGTTTTTTAATTCTTACGAGCCAAAGTAATCAAAATATACCTAAAAACTACAAAAATTGTACTGAAAACAAAAACCTGGATTATTGCGTATGTTATCGACAATTTAAAAGAAATAAACTTTCCGCGCAGTGACGATTGACCTCGCTTTCTTATAATCTCGTTCTTAAATTTATCTTTATCAGCAAAAACTTAAAAAGTCAACAATCTTTAAAATTTATTTCAGATAAATTTCTCGACGATCGTGTACCTCGTCGAGTCGATGAGATTCGATATGGATACATTTGCTGGTAACTCAGAAACGACGAATCTCCAAGGTACTTACCATAATGGTGACAAGGTCGAACGAAAAAAAGGATCGGACGTTGAGAAAGAAAAAGTGAAATTGTGAAAATGGCATCGAGCCTCTCTCGCGTTACATTCGCGGTCGAATTTTCGCAAACCTGCACGCCAACACTTCGGGGATTTCCCGGACGCGACTGCACAGACAAAATGTACGCGAGAGTGAGAAAGAAAGAGAGAGAGAAAGAGAAAAAGAAAGAAGCGCAAAATCCCTGGACGCAAAAGGGTATACGCGGAAACGAAGCGCGAAGGCTCTTTTGAATTCAAACGAGACTAAGTAAGAAAAGAGAGGAAAAAAGACCATTATATCCTGTGCGACTGCTCGTTAACGCTTTGTGTTTACCTTTTCTCTGCCATGGCAGCCGAGCGAGCAACGGGGGAATAAGAAAGTGGGAGTACTATCGCGCCCCCCCCCCCCTTTGCCCTCACCTCGGCGTCTCTTCTTTAATGAGAGATGAGATGAGTTGTGCGTTTGACTGAGAAAAACGAGAAAACCTTAACGGATTGCGAGATATATATATATATATTTATTCATTTCTATGGGTCGTTTAATGCGAGTTGAACGAATTTCACGAATCACAACGAACCATAACGATTGTTTCCCCACCAAGAACAACCTCAACATTATTTCAAAAGTATTCATCGAACGAAACTTTACGATGAACTTATTCGTGGCGAATAAACGCCTCGAGCAAACTTTCGAGATTGGAAATTAGTCTTTCGATGTTAAAAGAGATAAAGAAGAGGGCGCGCGCACGTTTATAGAACTTAGTTGGATTCTGAATTTTTTTTCTTCAACGGTTTCGAACTTCATCGAACTAGTTTCCGACTCCCAAACAAAATATTCCTCGAATAATTCGAACAATATACTTATGAACTTATTAGCCTCGAGATTCGTTAAAATCACCTTTTCTTTATAAACATTACGAATGAAAGACGAAACTCGTAACGAGCTTCGATGTTCGATCGTATCGACGTATAACGCCCCATACGATATCTCCGTTACGTTTAGCTGTCGATGAAAAATCTATAGGCTATGGGATATACCGTACTCGAAGAGGGAATACTTTATCTTCAATTCGGTATCCAATTATTCGCTACGGAATCGAGTGTTTATATAGATATATAAAAGGAGTAGAAAGCTCAGAGGAAAATTCAATCTCCTTCAAGGGAGGATGGTCCGGCACTAGGTGGAGAAACGGAGAAAAAAAAAGACTTTGCTTCGTCGTAGTAGAGACGAGAGGATCGAGGAATAAAGTTTTGTTAAAAAGTTTTTCAAACAACCGTGTAAGTTATATACATATATATATATACATAACTATAGGTATCAATCCTTCGATGAATAAACTCCTACAAGATTGTTCATTATTTCGTTCTCTCCTTAGCCCCGTTCCCCTTCCCCTTTCTATCTTCTCGTGCCTATAAGGCGAGCTTCGAGCTCTTTTGGATCCCCTCGAGCGAAACTTTTTTCCCCGGACAAAGAAGTCGATTGACGCTCGAGGAGGCAACTGTAAACATTTCTTCGATACAACGATTTCATCCAGACGAACGAGAATTCTTTTCCGGCAAGATACGATCGTTCGAAATTTCTCGCGTTGAATAGAAAATTCAGGGAAAAAATAGATAAAAATGTTGAAAAATAAACGGAAGAACGAGATGCGATCGTTGGATTATTGTCGCAGGCTCGAGAAGCGTTGAAAATAAAATAGTCGGCGGGTAAAAATTGGTTCGTAAATCTGTATTTTCGGTCGCGTGTTTCGTTGCAAAAAAAAGAAAAGAAAATAAAAACGTAAAAGAGGGAATTCGGGCGATGTAACGCACTCGTGAAGTAAAATGGGGATGGCATACGGGGGCTATATAGTGGGAAATGTAAGTTTATAAATTGTCCACGTCCGAGGGATCTTCGAGAGGACGCGAACAAATGCCTGGCTTACGAGTGGATTATAGATTTTTCCGGTAGGTTACCACGCGAATGCCCCAGAATGAGAGAGAAAGCGAACGAGAGAAAAACGGAGAGAAAAAGACAGATTTCTTCTTCGTTTTGGGCAGTAGAGTCACGCGGCTAGGCTTCTGCTATAATCAGCGAAGTCGATAGTCGATATCGTTGTCCTCGGACGCGAAACGAAGAAAAAAAAACGTAAAGATGGATCGAAGATCGAGGAGTGGAAGGTTGGGGGTTGAGAGTTTTGGATCGAGGGGTAAAGTAACCTTCGAAGGGTTAGTGCCTCGTAAAGAAATTCTCGATAGAGAAACCGACAACGTCGTCACGCATTTACTCACTCGATGTACTTGGCTGAAGCTTGATGACCGAAGTGCGAGGCCCTTCGCCGACTTTCGTCGATGCCGTCACCCATGCTTCGTACGATTCTCGAAGCTTCAAGCCGACGGCTTCGTAGTGAAGCTTCTGGGCTCCCAGGGAGCCTTTAATGATCTTTACCTCCTGGCCCTGATCCAAGGCGCGAATGTAAACGGTGTATTTCGTGAGCATACCGTTCGGTCGTCGAGGCGGTAGCCAAGATATAACGACCGTATCCTCGGCGCTCGAAACTGCCTTGACTCGCTCCGGTGCGTCGGGAACTGTCGGAATTACGAGCGGGGAAAAAAAATGTGTATTCGAAATTTTGTTGGCCAAAAATTTCAAGATTATAGTCACATTTGGACCCGACTTGGAAAAATCGTTTAAATAAATAGTTTGATAAAACACGAATTCGCTATGATCAATTATTTATTATGCAAATCTCGAACCAAGCTGATGCGAATTTTTCTTCGTAATTTGCATTGTACGATATTTTAAAGAATTGATTCGATTTGCGAAATATCTTTGTTTGGCTTTTTTCGACACGTAGCTCGTTAGAGAAATTCGTATAGATTATAAACATTGATATTTGCGTCGAATTCGAAAAATCTTGTTCGGGAATAAAAGAATATGGATATTATCAGAAATAATATAAAAATCATATTTACAAAAAGCTATCGATTCAGAAATTAATCTATCACAAAATCTATAAAAAGAAATGTGTGTATTAGAATAGTAATAACGAAAAACGTGGTTTAATTGACATATCCTTTCTACAATCCTTCAATATTAATTATTTTCAGTAGTTTTGAAACGAAGCAACATAATTTTCCGTTCGAAAAAAAACAAGAAAAATCGATGTTCGAAGAAAATCGAAAAGATGGCAACTCTTGAATAACCCAAAGAAATAAAACAAAAGCGAGCCCACTGTGATTAAATTTGCCGGAAGCGTATTCGCCGGGTATAACGCATGAGAAGCGCCGTCGAAGCGCCTCGAACGTAATAAAGTCCCGAGTTTTGATGGCTATAGTTTTTAGTAGACGCATACAACGTTTGCATTACAGGATTACACGGAAAGTGAGTTGTCCTCGTGGCATCCCGTTCTCGCGAATGGAAGAAAGAAGAGGAGGATGGAGCGAGAAATATCCTCGCGATGTCGACGCGTTTTATGCTCGAGAACTCCGAAAGGCCAATGATAAACGCGCTTCTCGATAGACGACGCCGTGTAAACTCGGCAGGGGTGGTTTTCGAGGAGACGAGGGGGTTGGTCGTACCGGCGTTTGTACGCGTACGCGTATATATAAATATGTAGCAGGGAGGACGAGCCGAACGCGATGCAAATGTTGGGAAATGTAGTGACCCCGGGGCGCAAGACCGCGAACGCGATGAAACTGCTCGATGCTCGTGCACGACGTCGAGATGCATATGGAACTATTACATGACCTATATATATATATATATAGATCTAGTAAGGGATATCGAAGGCTTTATCGAAGGGAAGCTCAAATAGCCCAGGTTTGCTTTAGCACTTTAGCCGAAAGGGCGTTGCGTTAACGATTCACTTATAACTCTCGACTTATTTACCAGTCACGATTTCATCCCCATCGCGTCTCGAGGGTTGAGAAGCAACTACGCTCGAGCGAAATATCCGCCTCGACGAAGATTTATTTACTCGCCCCAACCGTTTGTTATTTTTTCGCTTGATTACAACGACCGAGTTTCGAAAACAATGGAGGGTAAACAAATTGAATTCTTCGTACGTAAATACATTCGCCACGGAAGTTGATAAAATTAAATAATAATTTCGTGGTAATTAACGCGATGGAATTAATTAACGAAAATTATCCGATGAAAGTTAATCAACGATAATTAATTCATTAAAAAGTACACGATAATAAATAACTACCCCGAAAAACAAAAAACTCCCTCACCAAACTCATCTGTAAAATCCGATCATAAAAACACTGTTTATATCGTACGAAAAAACTATTTTTAAACTCGTTCTCGAAAAGCTACCCCTAAAAATTACTCTAAGAGAAGTGTCTACGGAAATTATTTCACGAAATATACCGGAAATCTAACGTGCGATCTCTTAACGATTTTCATTCTTTTACGTAACGTTTAAAAAAAATAAAATCAAAATCAAAAATAAATAAATAGAAAAAACGAAATTAAGCCCCAAGCTCACCAGTTTCCTCGGTCGTGCATGAGACGGGATTGCTGCTGACGCCTTCGCCCGCCCTCGTATAAGCGAGTACTTGCACCGTGTAATTCGTGTATGGATTGAGACCGTGAAGCACCGTGCTAAGTGCGTGCGCGATTTTCGTCTCCCTCGAGCCGTGAATCTCAGTCGCAACGCCGTTTGTCGGCTCGTAGAGAAGTTTGTAACCCTGCACGACCCCGTGAACTCTGTCGTTGGGTGGTGGCTTCCAGGTCACTTGAATGTTCTGACCGGTTAGAGCGGTGCAAGCGACACTCTGCGGCGGTGCGCTTGGAACTGTGTCAAACATTGTATTATGAATTTTCATCGCGAACTGTCACGAGGGACGAGCGTACGGTTTGTAGTACCGCCGTATATTTACAGGAATACCGAGAAACAACGAAACCAACAAGTAGCTTAAAACAAAACCGGAGACGAAGGGTAGTTTGTTCGGTCGTTGTTGCGGAAGAACCAAAAAAAAAGAGAGAGGAAAAACATAAAACAGGAAAATATCGGAGAGAAGGAGCTTGTAAGCTTGGAAGAGGAAAAAGCAGCCCTTGTTCGTTCAGAAAGGTTGAAAGTGTCCAGCCGGTCGACGTCGACGGCTGTACAAACTTTTCTCTCCTCTGTACACCAGCTGGAATATGAATTTCCGTTAGAACTTTTCGCTCACCGCCGAGCACGGAAGCACGAATTTCGATTAACCTCCCAATTCACTCGTCGTTAAACGACGAGTGAATTCTCGTTCGAATGCTCGAGAGTTTCGAGAAATACACACCGAGAGGGTTTCGTCGTAGCGACTTCCCGCTGGAAGCATTGCGAGGTATGTCGTTAAATCCACGCGCATTCACAAGTACGTTTGTAATAATTTCGGTGAAATCGATCGAGTACAAAGGGTTAAAATGTTGAAGGACTCCGACTTGAACTCGTGGTAACTGTGCGAAAAGCTCTGCCCCGAAGATATATTTGCTTGTACGTAACGAACGAGAGATAAAGTGTGATTTACTCTACGGTCGAATTTTACGGGATTGAAAAACGACAATTTTACGATCGAGACTCGATTCGAACGAAAGATAGATATTTTCTTTCTTTTTTTTTTGTGTTTCTTCTTTTTCTCACGAGATCGAAAGAAACCGATGCTTTATGCATCGTGTTCGATCCAACGAATGAATAATTTACTATGTTTCGACGCGCTTTTGCCAACGATAAAATAATACCGCGGTGGTATTTTAATAGACTCGGAAATATTGATCGAGCACAAGGAGTAAATTATTGAGGCTAAACTCGACAGGTTTGAGGGATATAAACTGAGAAACTCCACATAAAGCTAGGTGGAAATATATATTGCGGTATATACATATATATATCGTCGAGTTGGTAGAGAAGGGCTTATTCTCCAGTGGTTGCAGTTTATAGGGTTAGAAAATGGAGAAGGGCGAAGGGTCGCTTACCAAGCAAATATATTCGTACTGTCGGTTTGTGCTTAAGGGCATATATATGTGTATATATATATAATACATATGAATACACGCTCGTACATACGTGTACGTGTTATTTTACCTCTAAAAATATACATACCAGATTCGAGAGTTTGCGTTATAATGGGGTCCGAGCCTGGACCATCCCCTTTGCTATTAAACGCTTTCACGATAATGCTGTACTGCGTGTATTTACGAAGTCCCGCGAGCCTGTACTCGTAAGAACCGTCCCCATTTCCGGTTATGCCGACCCTCGTTGTGTTCGTCACTGGTTCATCACCCCTGCGAACATCGAACACATTACGTCTCATAAATTCTGCGTTTAATTACGAAAACGAATACGTTTTATTTCCCTATTAATTTCTAATTAAACGTTTCTAGATAATTCGAACATAAAACGTTTTAATATTTCGAACAATTTCGAAATATTAAAACGTTGCTTATTTTTTCCGTAAATCGAATAATTCGTCAATTTTTAACGAGTCTCGTAACTAATTTTGTTTTCTTTTTTTAGAAATATCGTCGAAACGATGAATCTAGGAATTCTGAATAATTTGAAAATTGATCGTAGCGATGTAGGACAATCTAGAATAGGAAATTCGTCGGTCGGTATGCGTTACCCCAAAATCGTGGCGACTATGGTGTAACCGAGTAGTTCTCCGTTCCAGGTGGATTGATCGGGTGGTTGCCACGTGAGCCTTAGCTGCTGAGGTCCCAGTGGCTCGACGCTCACGTGCCTCGGTGATCCACCAGGAACCTCGCCGTCCGTATGTGCCTACAGTATGCGCAATTTCAAACAGAGTCCATGAGAATACGCGATCGTACGTGTTAATAAATAAATAATCAACGATCCCCAACTTACGACATGACTCTATTTTATTTTCTATTTTTTTCTTTCTTTCTTTCATTTTTTTTTTTTTTGTAAAAGATGAAATATGATACGTTTCTTTTTTTGGGCTTTTCTTTTCGTTTCTTTTGTTTTTCTTTTTGTTTTCTTGATAACATGATTGATACTGACACGAAGTATGTCGCTCGGGGCTGATGTTCCTAGATGATTTTCCGCAAAGACGCGAAAGTCGTAGGTCGTTGCCGGCTTTAGCTGCGTTACCACAGCGTACGTGTTGTCTCCGGTCACCTGCTGCTGCATGTTGTGGTCATGCCACTCATCTTTCGATACACACAAGACATTACGGGTCTTATAACGTTGAGTAAATTCACGTCCAGAGATTCGCCTTTATCATTATTTCGATCATTATTATTATTATTATTATTTATTTATTTATTGCAATTATTATTATTATTCATTGATTAACATCAAGGACGTACATTGGACTGCGCAAGTTTCGAAAGATCATCTCTATTTAATTCCCGATAAAATTGACAATTCGCGTTTTCGAATACGAAGCGTTAAAAACGCTAATGAAAATGTTAAATTAACCGATGCTTTCGCGGTCACCTTATCGTTCTCGACTTTTATCCTCGAAGAACGTTTTCTTCTGAGGAATTTCTTTAACGCCAATCTCTCGCGCGTTCTGACGCCACAGCGACGACAACGACCTCTACAAGCTCCGCATCTACCACCCTCGATGCACCGTTTGCATATATAACGTCACGTAGACGTCACTCTTCCGTCTTATCTCGGACGCGATGTTTCCTTTGTTCCATCCACGGTCATAAGTTATGTTTGCTATAACGCGTATATGCTCTGTACGATCTATATGTGTCTATGTGTTTGCGCGTGGGTGTGTCTTTGTATGCGCGTGTTGAAAACGCGACTGGAATTTGATACTACGAGATTTATATATATACATCTTGTAGTATATATATATATGTATGTATATGCTTTTAGAAGATCTACGCAAACGTCAACGAGAGGAAACTGCGAAGCTCGCTTTTGATGGTTTCCGGACGAGAGATCGCAAACTTTGCCCACGATACGATCCGATGTGACCGAAATTCATTATCGAACTGCCTGACGGAATTATTTTCCAAGCAATATCTTTTTTCTTTTCGGTTCGATTTCTAATATTTAATCCCTTCGGGTCATTCGACTCTGACTTTACTCCGTTTGCCGGTAATTTTTTATCTCGCTTCAAATTCGAGCTTGCTTCGAATTAATCTATCGTCGTCCTTGCGACGATAAATTACATTAAAGCTTAAAGTTGCAATTCTATTTGGTTTTTCGTCGTTTCAATACTGGTGCAAGCTAAGCAAGAAAGTTGTCGAGTACTTCGTTAGGGGATTCTGGAATTCGTTCTAATGAAGACCCTACGATAGTACCGCGTTTTTCTGTAGATATATATATATATATATATATAGTACTTGCTCCATTCGTCGAAGCTATCTCGCGAAACGTTCGATCGCAAAACCTCGTAGAACCGGAATCCCGTTCTTGTCGCAAACCCGAAGATAAATGCCTTCCGGTTTTCTTCCACCGTACGAGAAAACCGGGTTGTTGTTTTTTTTCAATGACTTGTGACTATCGTCGCGAAAATGAGAGATGTATCGCTGTGAATGTTCTTATTTCCTTTTTTTTTTTTAACTGAGACGATCGATACGATTTTAGTCGAATAAAAATAAAAATAAAAAACTTTCTTTTTTTTTTAGAAATAATGATAAATATCTTTAAAGGAGGGAGGGAGGTGAAATGAGATTTTTATTTTCGGGGACGTCGCCGAATTTCCGTACGTACCTCGAGCCTCTTTGTACTGGACGATGTATTTCGTGACCGGTACGTCGCCGTTGAAGGGATCGGCGACGCCGGTCGGCGACGACCAAGCCAATCTCATCGATCGGCTCTTCTGATCGGCGATGTGTAAATTGCGAGGAAAATTCGGTGGCTCTTGGACGAGAAGATTTATCGAGGCTCGATCGTGGCCGTAAGGGTTGTGAGCGACGCATACGTATTCGCCCCGATCCTCGTGTCCGGCTTTCGCTATTCGCAATTCCGACGTCAAACCGTGCGGGGACTGCGTATTTTCCAACGAATATCTGACGAGAAAATATTTTTTACGTCACCTTGGGTTGTTTTTTTCATACCTTTATCTCTTTTTTCTTGTTGTTTAATTCATAGATGAAACAGACATTTTTAAAAGGACGTCGTAAAGTTTATCGAGAAAATTGGAAAATTCTCGAAGCTCGAATGGAATTTGTTCCACCCCAAAATCCTTACTTCTTTTCTCGTGTGTACGATACGAAATTGAGAACGTTTTTTTTTATTTTTTTTTATACATTCCCGACGAAACGATCTTGGCATCCGTTAGTCGGTATATGTACTCTCGGAAAGGACGATAATAAAACCTCAAATTGGCGCGTGAAATTGGCTACCCGGCGTTCAACCACCCATCTTCCCGACTCCTACCTCCATCAACCCCTCTCCCATCGCACCTAGGCGCTCTTATATTGAATGAGGTAATCTCAACGCGACATTGCAGTTTCACTTCGTACTGCTGGTACGAAAGAAAGTTCGGAGAGCATCTTGATCGAGGGCATTTCCGTACGCGCGACTAGGCTGAGTGCTCTCAACGGCCGATCGTCCATGTTCCAATAATTTACGAGACAATAATTTCTAAGTAAATTAAAAAAAATAATAAACAATAATAATTTCGAACATTCGAGAAAGAAAAAATATGAATAATTATTCTAATATAATAAAAAATAATTATTTATTCACGTTTAAAAGAAATCTTTCTGATTTCGAGAATAACTTAATTATCGATATTAACAATGTAAAAATTGTACTAATAATTTGCTAATTAACTAAGTAATACGCGTAACAAGAAAATATTGATGAATATTGAATTCGGCAAATTTCTGCATTTTCGTTTTTTATTTGGAGAAGGAGAAGAGTGGGAGGGGGCTGCGCGTAGTTTATTTTACAAGGTGAATTGAAAAAGTAATTTATGCCCGAAAGTTCTTAATTGCAGGATCGAATAAAATCACGAGGTGGAACGAAATATTTGAGAGTTTCGCGAAGCTTTCGTGTATTACAAAACAGCCCTTCTGTTTTCAACGAACTCCTCTCATTACCGCTGATAGCAATATATATATATACATAAAAATATCTCATATAAGCGAGTGAGAAAATGAGTTTATAAATAAGAAATATATACGAGGCATAATATAGACGGACGAGGCAACGAGAGGAGGGGTTAATACCTTCCGCGGTTATTATAATATCAAAACTTCTTCGCGGAATATGTTCTCGAGTTCAAATTCATGAAACGCCCGCGAGGAACTTGGCGGGTGGGCGCGTGGCATATTGTCTAAGTTCTTCAACGATGATTTACCGAGATACTTGATCATGATTAGCATATTACACGACTCGCGACCGGGTGGTTGGGAATCCCTTAGTTCACTTAAAAAATTCATCAGTTTATTACGTTACCGATATTTTTACAAATATTTTCTTAAACCTCGCCATTGTTTACAAATTGATTTCGAATTTAATGTAAAAAATGATCATTTCTAGATCGAATTAGAGAAAATATCGTACGGAACTTTTATAAATTTTACAGAAATCAATTTTGCCTTTACTTTCGGTACTGTGTTTTTATTTTATTTTTTTCATTTTTTATGAAACTATTTTTCAAATCTCAATCTTTATGTCAACTATGAAAGAAGTTGGTGAAACTATCGATGAAATGTTTAATAAAGTTTAAAGGACGTACGAAATGGGCATGAAATCAATGTGGCGTGAAACATTCATTTTGTTATTGTCCCTTCTTTTATTCGCCATCAGTCCATATTTTTTTATAGCCGACACACAGCGATCGATTCTACAATGAAAAGATTTAAAAAAAAGTAACTAAAACAATTTTTAAAAAACGATAATTATCGTTCAAGAAATCATTTTTTCATGCCTCGACGTACGTTTTTCAAAAAATTCTTATTGTCAACGTCAGTGATAATACGAAATACAATGACCCAGAAATACATGAAAATTCGAACGAAAATCGAGAGATCGCGATAAAAAATATATCGACTCCACGAGTACCCCCTGAAGAATTAACTTACAAAACTACCCCTTAAAACTATCTGACATACATTTACGTAAATGAACGAACCTCACGTCGTAAGCCGGCTCGATTCTTCCGCCACGAGCTCGCCAACTAACGTCCAACGGAGCGTCTCCTTCGACCTCGCATCGCAAAGTTACGGATTCGCCCCTTCTGGCGGACTCTTGTCTCGTCCTCACTTCGACTTTTGGCCCGACTGTTTCGTATTTTTAAATATTTGTATTTTCTTTTTTTATCAGTTAAAAACGCATTAGATCTCGAGTCTCATTTCGTATTACGTACACTACTACATGCGCCCTATCCACAACGCGTTTCCTCGTTCCTCGTAGTATATAATATATATATATAATATATATGTATATTATACGTAGCAGAGTAAAGCTCCTAGGAACGTTTTGTCATGCATATTTGACGTTGTGAGTAGAGTTGCCCTAGTGAATATTTTACCATGAACTGTTAGTCGAATGAGTTTGCTGAGACCGGGTCCGATGCCGTTGCTTCCCTGACACAGGTAGAAGCCGGTGTGTTCGCGGGACACACGGGGAATCACCAAGGAGCCGTTGCCAGCGACTCCCGCACCCTCCGTACCACCGTAACCGAGTTCCCTGTAGTCACCCGGTGTCTCCCCTGTATATGTAGGAGCGAAAATTCAACACTGTGCGAAAACGGGAAAAGGTACGTATCTCTCATCCCCTTGGGAAGGGGTGCTAAATCCATCAGGAGACATCGGACAAAATAGGGGCTAAAGACAAACATTAGGATCTCTCCGGGGTTTCTCGGCTCTACGGCGAAGAGAATATAAATGATTCTTTCATCGAGTTGGATAATTCATTAATTTCGTGCAACGTTGTAGCTCGAGGCGACCACTAATTTTGTTATCCATGTTTTTATGACGATAATTTGTGAAAAGAACGTAAATTGATTCAGTGTTATTTTATTGAATTATTTTTTCTGCAACGAGGGCTTACGACGGAAATTAATTATTTTCGAGCACGAAATGGGCCTGGTGAAACCCCCCAATGTTTTTATTCATATTTCTATGACGATAATCTGAGGAAAGAACATAAATTATTTTGTTATTTTTACTCCGTGATGGCGTAACGAGAGAAATTTGTTATTTTCGAACAATGGGGCTGGAACGACCCTCGGATATTTTTGTAAATATTGCCATGACGCTGATTTATGAAAAAAAATCCATGACGTAATAAATACCTAAATTCATATTTTACGACCAGTCGGACGATTTTATAACCAAAATCAAAACGATTTTTCCTTCGTCAAAACCGATAAAGTCGTTTCGATTTTTAATAAATTATTTTCCTTTCTTCTTTCATGAAATAAAGATTAAAAAATACTCGATCGCCATATCTTACTATCGCTCCATTATTATCGTAAAAATTCTCGTTCGTTCGGCAAAGGAGTAAAAAGGAACGAATGATTTTCAATTTTATCGCCATTCCACGAAGCCAAATATTAATTCACTGCGGATATGTCGGGGATAGGAAAAAAAATTGGAATATCGAAATAGCCATAATTGAGACGTTATTAATAACGCGTGGCAGGATTATCTATACATACATACGGAATGTACGATATTAAAAATCCATTGTTAACAGCCCGACACTCGAGTGGTATCCGGACGGTAGAGTCGGAAACGCGGTTTCTGGGATCCCCGGCTAATGACAAATTGAAATAGGGAGGATTCGCGTAGAGTGAAGGAGAAGCAGAGAGTAACAAGAGGGTAGAACGAGAGAGAGAGAGAGAGAGAGAGAGAGAGAGTTCTGTGCCTCGCGGGGGAGTAATATCGAGACGAAACGAGTTGATGAAACTAATTTCGCTCTCTCTCTCTCTCCCATCCTCTCAGCCCCTCATCCCACCATCGGGGTGCGAGGTAGCTCATTTCGTAGAACCACCTCTGTCCTGAATGAAACTGCTGAGAACGCGACGATCAGCGGAATTTTCCGTGATGGATGGGTGCGGGTCGAAACTTTTCCACCCCCGGAATTGTATAACCTAATGAGACTTTCCCGATTTTCTGCATGCGTTTCGAAAAATTCGAATATTTTTTCTTTCCCATTCGTCGTTTCTTTTTTTTATTCCTCGGTCCCGTCGTTCACAAAACGAAGCACGATGCGGTATAAAAGCTACGATTTTTATTTTTAAAATTCATTTTTGTTTTTTTCTTCTTCTTCTTCTTCTTTCACCCTCGTCACGAAAATACAGCGCGAAATGGGAACGAGGGGACTATAATGGAGTCGAGAGTAGGAGAGGGGGTGGATTATACTTTTCTCGTCGATTCCCTACTTCAGAAACGTACCGATTGATTGCTTCCAAGTCACAGTTGGAATTGGGAATCCTTCGGCCCGACAGGCAATGGAAACGGCGTTACCTACAATGGCGTTCTGGTCGATTGGTTCCACGGTCCAACGGGGAGGTACTAAAAATACAATCTGGTTAAATTCTGTGCCGTGGCGAGGTTCGCGGTGGGTGGGGATGGATGACTGGGAGGGTTCATCGATCTCTCATAGAGCAATAGAGACTCTCGCACGGCTACGATTCTCGGGTCTGGAAAGATCGCGAATATAATGTCGCTGTATCTCTCCCGTTTGTCGCGGCGTATATAATCTATTTCATCGTTGTACGAAAACCTCGGATACGCGCGAGTCTCCCGTGAGAATTAATTTTGCGCTCGAGGTCGAAATTAATTTGCGTTACCGACGATCAATTCCAATTATCGATTCTCTCGAATTAATATTATTTTTCTTCTATTTTTGCGTTATCGGTAATTAATGTTTTTGTTTTTTCGATTTTTTGTTTGTTTTTCTTTTCGTTTTCAATCGATAAAACTCTCCTCGACTCGATTACGTACAGCGACATTAATTCTTCCAGATCCGCGTCACAAGTACGAATCCCAACTAAGTAACATTAAGATTACCAAATTCTCTCGTAATTAAACATGCAATTCTACCAAATATTTCGAACTTTCCATAAAAAAAAAAACAAAAAACGAAAAATCATAAGGAACGATCGATCTGTCGTATACGTAATTACCTAATTAAATCGACGAATCTACGAGTATCGAGCGAACGAGGAACGATTTTATTATATCGTTGTTACGTTTTTGTCGTTATTGCTGTTTTACTCGCAAAAATGACGAGACCCGGCGTTCGACGGAACGTTGTTTCCCAAAATTGAACTGTTAATGAGCTTGCCCGATTCTTGAAAATCCGTGCGCGTAAAGCTTCACGGCTATCGAAATCGTACAAGAAATTTGATGTTTTCCCATTATGTATCAAGTTTAAATGGGCGAATGGACGGCTCGACGATTTTGTATGCGTGCGAGAAACAATGAAAACGAGAGGAACAATGAAGGAACGAGCCTCGTCCACGCCCGGCCAACGACAGGCTCGTTCTCTATATAATAGGCATCGAAATATTTATGATTAACGCAAACTGCTCGTGACAGTTAAAATTTAAAGCTCGTCAACGATTACACGTACCGTCGGGCATTACGCAATAGCGATACATCGAGCGATATTACAATTGCCCCCGGCCCGTTCGTTCCAAATCCGCTCAATTCGCTGCGTGTATACGTATGATCAAAAAAGAAAACGTTAACGATCAATTAATTAACCGACAATATTATGGTTCGATTAAACAAACATGCTTCGAAACTAATTTGAGCCAACGAACGTTGCAAAAAAGAAAAAAAAATGAGAAAATCATAAATATCTCTCACTATTTTACTCAATCATGAAGAAATCAGGAAACGATCGAAAGAAAAAGATAACTAAATCGACGCAAAAAAAACAATAACAAAACAAAAAAAAAAAACGTTATCCTACATGAAAAAACGCATGATCGTACTTTGTCATCTACGATGAGAGAAGAAACGAGGAACGAGAAAAAAAAAACTTAAGATGTACAAAGGAACGAACAAAAAAAACGTTAAATTAATATGAATATATTTACGAAAAGTCCGTCGTCGATCGTTCTCGCGTTATTCTATACGAATATTAATTATCCCCGTGGGCTTATGGCCCGTTGCGCGGGCGCATTAAATAATTTTTCCGCGTTAATATGTCCTACGAATGAAAACACGAAGCTCGGCGCTTAATTAACGATCGGTATACTTCTACACACACACACACACACACACACACACCCATACACACAACGGACATGTCTCTTTCATATACAATATAAATATATATATATATATAACCGGTAGTACGCGTGTCGGACATCCGGCGTTTTCCAGCTCATCCCCCACCATGTCCGTACGCGCGCGCTCGACGTCCGCACAATCCGCGTTTATCTTCATCATACCGTCTATGAATATATATATATATATATATATATCATATATCTATACATTCCGTTTGTTGGCACATGCTAATGTGTCGCGTCCCTAGCTGACGCTACAATCGCGCACTCTTTGCACCTCGTTATATTCGCAAATTAATATCAGGGAGCCTCAACCCCCCACCCGGATCTGGCCTTCCCTTCATCGCGGTACGAAACTTTAAGAGGATCGAAGCACGATATGTATCTGCGCGATACGCGACTCGAACGTTTTATCACTCGCAGCTATTTATTTGGCCAATGAGGTAAGGGTTGGTGAGGGAAAACGGGCACGTGTATTGTGGGATATTGGTGGCCAGAATCATGTGGCCGCGTAAACACAGTCCGGCCAAGTAAACTGGACGTTTTCGTCCTATATGTATACATATATATGTATCGTATACCTTTATGAATATACATAGATCTATATATGAATATATATGCGTGTGGATGGACACATATATATATATGTAGATGAAAAGCGCGTCCTACGTGCGCCATGAACTCAATTTGGCGAGGGGACGACATAGGGCGCAATCGAATATTGCTCGAGGCATTGCGGGCTCAACTGGCATGAGAGAGAGAGAGAGAGAGGGAGAGAGTGAGAGAGAGAGAGAGAGAGAGAGAGAGAGAGAGAGAGAGAGGGAGGAAGAGCGAGAGGAATATGGGGTAATACAGCATCCCCGCAAGCCGTTCAACAACCACAAATATATATGCGCTACCGGTGTAGTTACACATACGTATATGTATATATATATATGTGTGTGTGTATGTAGAGAGAGAGAGAGAGAGAGAGTAATGGGGGGAAACATCCCTCGTTTCACCCCATCCCCAGGTATCCGCGGAACTCTCCGCTTTTGATCGCCAGAATAACCAAACACACATCAATTTCGGAAACTAATTTGAACGAATGATGGCAAAGAGAGAGAAAGAGGAAGAGAGCGGGAGAGAGGGAGAGAGAGAGAGTCCGTACGATTTCATTACGTTTGACCGGGTTCCGGGTCGTTCGGTATCGTATACCCGAAAGTGCATGTATATATTGGATCCGGAGCTATATTTGCGTGTTATGCTACCGCGAGGGAAGTGCGCGAAACCTCCAAATGGACTAAAATCGCGTCAAAGGGCGCTCGTATTTATAATCGTCCGATACGGGACGCTCCGTGTGCTTCAATCAGCCGAGAATAATCTTCGTCGAACGGACATTAAAAAAATTAACATTTTTTTTTAAATATCGTATTTTCGAAAAAAAAAGATTTATTATTAAAAAAGTTTATAACGATTTTCATTTTCATTCGAAATTATTTGTACTTTTTCGAAAGTTGTTATCGCGATACTTTTTCTCCCTGTATTTTTAATTTTAGCCCGGATTCTGTCAATTGCGAAAAAAAACAATATTGCGTCGCGAATTAAATCGCCGATGGAAATAAATAAATACGAGTCGGGAGCAAAAGTTCGAACTGGCGACGATACGGAAATAAAACACAATGAAAGCTATGAAAAAATAACGTCGAGGCCAACACTCGCGTCTCTCACGGAATTCCCCATATGCATACGCGATATGAATTTGGTACACCTGCGCGCGATGAAACGTCGACGACGGTGGGACGCGAGACTCGTGTACGACGCAGGTGGATCGGTTCACACGAGAGACCAGGCGCATAATATAAATTTACGATATATCAGCGCTCGTACGATATGCAAGCGAAACTGTCGCGGTAAAACAGTATTAACGTTCAACCCCGTGATAGTGGAAAAAGATGGGAAGAGAGAGAGAGAGAGAGAGAGAGAGAGAAAGAGATGTTGGATGTTGGTCGGAAAATCCTGAGAGAGTTTTGCCAGTCGGCGCGCATAGCCGAGGGTGCAATGCGTCATGCGCCGAGATCTGAAAATAATGATGTACTATTTACGGTCTCCCGATCGTAAATAATACTTCGTACCGACTGATGGTAAAAAAGAAAAAGAAAAACGCTAAAACAAAAAAACCCCTGGCATTTTTTATTTCCAAAATTAAGAAAAATAAAAATCGATAAAAAAAACCGTGCTTCGATCCTCGATAAGTGCCCTGTAATGTCAATAACCTGTATGTACAATATCTTAGGAACTAAGGGTCGAATTTTTCATTTTTTTTTTGTTCTTTCTTCCCTTTTTGTTTTTTTTTTTTTTTTTTGAGAACGAGGGTGGCGGAAGACTTCTTTCGTTTCGTTCTTTCTTTTCAAGCCGGAAGTGGGAAACGAGGATAAGGAAACAAGGAGACAAACCAGATACGGAGAGGTCGGCGGTGTGCTCAGCGACACCTGCGACATTGCTGATCTGACACGTGTAGTTTCCGCTATGCCTCGCGGTGACGCTATTAATCGTCAGGATGCTCGAAAACGGCGAATAGTCGCTTATCTGAATGTAGCTCGTTCCCGTTCCGGGCGTTTGCTCGGTCGTAACGTCCCGTCTCGCCTGTATTGGCGTATCGTCCATTAGCCATGTGATGTTGAAGGGTTGATCGCCCTGGCTCGTCGTACACATTAGCTGTGTCCTCATCCCCTCGGTCACCCCGTTCTCGAAATAAAACGGTGATATCCGGGGCGGAACTACAAGGTTTAGGTGACGGAATAGTATTCGAGCATGCCCAATGTTGAATCGCAATTTTGTTTCTTTCTTTGTTAGCCTTAACCTTTCTTTCTATATCTCGCACGCGATTTCACGGAACAATTAACAAAACGAAGAAAAAAAAATATCTTACCGACGGTCGATAAACCTAGACGTGGGAAACACAAATGATAAGAAACGAAAGATTTTTTGATCGCGTTTAATGGAACAAAGAAGAAATAATGTTTCGATACGTTTGATACTCAACGAAAGAGAAAATACTTTTCGAGATCGTTAAGCACGCATACTTACCAACAAATTCGAATCGATAAACAATCTACCCAATGAAACTTAAGAGAAGCTTAGACACGAGTGGATCTCGACGGTTAATTCGTTTGTTTTTTTTTTTTTTTTTCGTTATTACAAAGTCGATTAGTGCACGTTGCGAAGCGAGGTGGAAAACCCGTCGACTTCGAACGATCCACATATATACCGGGTGTCTCAGATGTTTCGTACCATCCGGTAGCCTGAGGAAGTAGCCATCGATGCCACAAATTTTCACGACCCAAATCCGCACGGTTACTTGGCCGATCGTTTTTAACACGGACGATCGAAGTTCTCAAACCTGAGAGTTGGAATCGACGGTCTTTAAAAACGATCGAGAGGATAGTAGTGTGTATTCAAAGTTTAAAGGAACATCGATCGTCGCGAACGCGAAGTAAAAGTGGAGACTGTAGTTATCGGATACGAAGAAGGGGAAGGTTGTACAAAATGATCCCTCGGGGTAAAACGATCCCCGGCTGTTTTACCGACTTACCATCGTCATCTAGGATATTTTAATTCATTAAGTGAATTTCGTGGTCCTACAGCCGAGCCGTACAATCTCTGTCAGTGTCATGGTGTTATTGACAGTGGGAAAGTTTTTATCACAAAATATTGAAAATTACTGTGCTCGATCTAAGGTAATCCATTATTTGACATTATGTAACTTTAGTCTACGTCCATATTATGTGATAACCGTGTTTGTCTCAGTTTCTGTTACCAATTAGCAATGGAATTAACTGTCGTTCGTTACAGTATTCGAAAAACATAGATTATGTTTTGATGTTTTTCGTTAATAAGGCATTTGGAGCAAAACGATTCCTTCATAGGGTGGGCAAAATGATCCCAGGATCATTTTACTCCCTGCCTACCTACTTCCAATCGTGTTCAGTTAACTTTTAATAAATATTGTTTAGTTTTTAAGAGAGCGTTGTTTGTTTAATATTTTATTGGAAAGTAATTAATGCGGTTAAGCCAATGGTACTAGTTAAAAAGAGAGTGTCGTCGTTAAGATTCTGTTCAGAAACATCAATAATACTATAAAATTGCTATTACTGTTATAGAGATTTACGAGAATAAACATTTACTGTATGATTATTAAGACAGAGTTGTTTGAATTTGTTGCCTAGAGTCAATCGCGAATAAAACTACCAAAAATTATTATTGAATGTTTTATTTCTTGCTTGAATTTGAAAATGGGGGATTATTCTGGACACCGGGATGTACAAAATGATTCCTTAGTAGACTTTAACGAAAACCTTAATAAAAATTATTCCTAATAACTAATACGATTCAACGCTTACTAAATTTGTAGTTCGATTGAAGAAAAAGCTGCGTACACTCGTTTTACAACTGTTTTCCCTTAGGGGGATCATTTTGTACCACCTTTCCTATAGTTCGTCGATCGCAATTCGTTTGAACTTTGCTCACGCACTGTCGTATCACGAGGAACGCGACGATCGACGTTCCGATGGTCGCGTTCGAACGCTGCCAATTCCAATTCTCCGATTGGAAACCTTAGATCGTCTCTCGTTTCTAAACTATTGCGAATTGACAGTGCGAACTTGGCGCTTGAATTCATGACACCTCCGACTACCCGCATGCACGAGATGATCCGAAACTTTCGAAACACCCGGTATAAATATTATATATATATATATACATTATTTTTTTAAAATCAATATATATATATATGTATACGTGCGTATGTGCGCGACGTGAATTTATACAGCGCAAAATTCGCGCACGAAGGCCATAACAAACAAACAACGGGGCACGATGTGTGCACAGCTACGTTGAAAAGTTGTCGATGCCAGTACCGAGAAATTCGGGAGCGTCGCTGTGTAATTTAAATTTAATTATCGTCGTTGAACGAGTATTGAAAATCGTTCGGGAACCAATACCGTACGAGAATCATACACACATATACGGATATATATATGTATATATATATATGTATATACGAGTATATGTAGGAACGAGAATACGTGCACCAATATAAACTAAGTACATATAGAAAAAAAAAAAAAATTGGAAGAAAAAAAAATAATTAAAAAGAGAACAAAACCGAATACACAATTTGATGAATGGCGTGAGATGAACTTTTACTAAACGTGACGTGGAGCACCACTCGGGTCATTCTCATCTCGCTCCTTATACGTTCGACAATTTGCAAGTACGAATATAAATTTTATCTACGGCTTAAAATATTCATAAATACATAATAATCGGCAATACACAATATATATGTATAGTATATAGTAATTTTCTTTCGAATACATGTACGATGAGAAAGAAAAAGGTAAGAAAAAAAATTGTTCAATTAATTCAAACCAAAAACAACAACTCCCTCGAAATAATTCTTCTCTACGTGATCAATGGTTATTATATATCAGTACAAAAATCTCATGATTAAACAGCCCAAAAATTCGATAATATTATGGATGTATATTACGATATACGAAATAACCACAATTATCTAATGATGAAAGTATACGATGAATTTTTTCATTATATTACGTATGTCATATATATATGATTCATTCGTGAACTAATAAACAAATTGCCTACGTTACTCAATATAAGTATAATACACGATACGTAATTATAACGATGTGATGTACGTGCTCCGATAAAAAAAGAGATTTGTCCGATTCGAGTCCGATTATTACGCGTTATCGATCGAAATCCGCATCTCGTATCGAGGCCGAATTCGTTTCGTACGTTCGCGATCGGACAAAGCTATTTTTATTCAGCGACACTCGAAGTTTGTCAAGAGTCATCGATCGATTGTCGATCGAGTGTTATAATCAACGGAACCTAGAAAACGGCAAATATTACGGGAATCTCGAGTCTTGGGTTTTCAAACGGGAACAGTGACGTCGCGTTCGTTCTTTCTTTTCTCTTCCTCTTTCAGTGGTACGTTTTCGATACAGGGTGAATTTCGTGTCCGTGTCTGTGGTATGAGGGGAAAATTGTGTAGATGATTTTTTCTTGTTGTTGTTTTTGTTTTCTTTTCTTTTCTTTTCTTTGACGAAAGCAATAGCTATTCAGTCGCGTTCTCGATGGTGATGTATTCGTGCGAGCGTTATCAAGAGATTCGAGACTCTCGAAGTATCTGACGAATGCGACGTCGTCCTCGAGGTCCGCGCTCGAACAGACGCGCGGTGAGGGTACACGAGGGTCGCATTCCCGAGCGAGAACACGGATGGAAGCGCGTTTGAGAAATTCAGAGCGGGCAATATAGCGTGATCTAGTTTTGTCTGTCTTTATTTTTGCGTCGACTGACGAGATTTGTCGTCGCTCTAGAGACACGATTGTCAAGTGATATCGAATAATTTGTGATTTCTCGTACAATTATCTTTCGATAAAATTAAACGCTTCTCTCGTCGTGAAAGAAACAACAACAAAACAAATATAAAAATCTGCGGTCGTGTCGCTACCATCTTTTTTTCTTTCTTTTCTTTTCGATTTCCTTGTCACCCTTGGGATCTTTATTTTGAAATTAATATCGATTATTGTTTACGATAATTATTGGAAAAACTTTTTAAACGGGTAACTGTACGAACCAGAAATTATTGAGTATCACTCGACAAATCTTTTTTCTGTAAATTCATCGAGTCCGGGTTAAAGTGTATTTTTTGTTTTCTAATTCGTGTCGTGAGGAATAAGTGTAGTTATATCGAGGATTCGATACATGGTATGTTATAATCCGGTGATAAACCCGAACGAAGCGTGCAATTAGCGTGCAGAGAAAAGAGGCGTGCAGGATAGTATATATAGAGAGAAATATAGTGAGACTCAAAAAGTATAAACAATTCAGACAATCCAGAAGGAAGACTCCACACGTCTATGTATATATACATAAGTGTACATGGAAATGTCGAGAGATTTCTTAATTTGCCAGTCGTATCGATCGTCCAAAAATAATACTAGCTGAATAATAAGAGTCAAGAAAACGGACGATCGATACGACTTGCAAAGCCAAGTTACGCTCGATCGAAAAAACAGAGGGCTTGCGTGCAATGGTCGATGCTTAGCATGTAGCAGAGATTGAAAAATAGAGAAGAAACGAAGTGGCAGTACAGTATCCAGTATTTGGTATTTGGTATAGTTAAACTATATAGAGAAGAAAGAGAAAACGAGAATTTTGGAACTCGTGTACTTTTTTTTGTCTGGGCTCTCGATCGTACGTCCAAAGTGATCGACAGCGTTCGAATTAAAAAAAAAACACCAAAAACAATCAATTAAATCGCGAAATATCGTTAATTATCCGTATGTAAAACTAACAAAATTAATAATTTTCTTTTTCTAATCTGTGAATTATTTTGTTCCTCCGAACGCTACCGATCTCTGGTACAAACGATCCTACACTCGTCGATAGCCAATAATCGGTGAACAACGATCGAGTAATCGCGCATTCGAAAAATTGTTTTGCTCGTTTTTCATTCGCTGATATCATTGAAAAGACCAAACAAAATTGAACGAAAAGACGATCTTTTTTTTTATTTCGTTCGTTGTTGATTTTTTTTTCGGTTTTTCTTTTTTGTTTCTTTGTTTGTTTTTTTTTTTTTTGGTTTGTTACGACGAAAACGCGCTGACATATCGTTACCGTTAACGTGGAGGGGTGCAGAATGAGAGACGGTCGCAGCACCGTTGGCCACGCGACACGTGTAAGTGCCATTGTGCACCGGTGCAATCGGGCTAAGGCTCAGGGCGCTGTTAAAAGCGTCGTATTGCCGGATGGTGATGGCCTCGTAACGCGAGGATGCATCACCTTCGTCGGCGGAGACCGAGCTCGATGCTGCCTGTTCGTCCGAGCCATCTCTGTTCCTCGACCGTTGCTTATTACTCGGTATTCTCGAAGTTTTAGCGTTGCTCATTGGCCCGTTCGGACGATTCGTACCTCCCGTGTTGGCGTTGGCCCTTATCGTATTAATCGAACCACCGGACGTAGACGAGGACGACGAAGACGAAGACAACGTACCGTCTTTATTCTTAATATCGTTAAGGACGATCGGTACGTCGTCCTTTAGCCACGTGAACGTCAATGGCAAATCACCGGTAACGACAACGCACTGTATGCTTATACGATCGCCTACGTTTAAATCGCGAGCAAAATTGAAAGGCGTGATTTTAGGTGGCACTGAAAGAACAACAAAGAAATAACAAAAAACAGATATCGAACATTCCCAGTTGAAGTTGAGTCGAGAAAACGAGGAAGGAGTCAGACGTAACTGAAAAAAGCCTCGATCGCTCGTATACATCGTTTTGTATTGATGTTGGGGCTTTTTTTTTTTGTTGTTTTTGCTTCTGTTGCGACACGAGACAGGTATAGAGACGTAGGATATAGAGAGAGAGAGGCTAATATAGAAACGATCGACAGCCAAATCGGGCCTTTAATACAATTACAGAAGCTATGTGTATATTTATTTATATGTGTAGGTTTGGGTAAAAGGACGTTTTGGCCTAACGCGTTCATTTTCGAAAATGGACATCATTTATAAACGTGAAATATGATCGATAAGTAATCTTGGCTACGATATTACGCGTAGTTGGTAAACAATATAAGCGTCGAATGTCAAATAATTCTTGTCTCGAAATATCATCGAAATTTCGATCACTTTTTTTAATTATAAAAATTGATGTTCATTTTCGATCGTGCATAGTGTTGATTACCCTGTCGAATGCTCCAAATTTGTACACATTTTTTGTTTGCGATTTACGAATAAACTTTTGTTATTCGTCGGATAAATTTTTGTTTGAACGTAAGGGAGGAAGTACTGTAGGCTGTGCAGTGACCAAGTAACGATCGGATGGCGTCAGCATCTCGATAATTGATTCGTTCCTATTTATATACAAAACCGTTAAATATATTGGCGGATATTGGAATATCAGAGAAAATTGGAAGATCACAAGTACGCGTTACGAAGTCAATGGCAATGGTTCGCCACGATTTTTACCAAAAAATCGTAGCGAGCTTGCCATTGGTGGCCGTGTGCCACGGAAATACAGAGAATCGATGAAGAGACGTGGGTGTGAGAGACAGCACAGCTGTCGCGGCTTTCTCTCCCAGCAGCCAAGAAAACTCTAGAACTTTTCTGTGCTTTCTCTTATTTCTCTATGTACACTGTGTATATATATATATATATATCTTGTACGATCACGATTGAATTTCGCCGGAAATGTATTTGTCTGCCCGTTTCGCCGATCCACGCGAGAAATATGAATCCGCGACCCGAGACTGTCACGAAAAATGACAAAAATTTTCTTTTTCATCGACAATAATCTCGAAACTATTCGATAATCGCGAATCTTGACACGTTGGATCTCGTTTTGTCTATCTCTTCGCAGCCAACGTATTAAATAATTCGCTAGACAAATAATTCCGATTAATTTCGTAAAGCAAAATTATTTTCGATTAAAAAACCCTTAAAAAAACGTAATAATAATAATTTTCATTTCGTCACGATCGTTGTTTCGTTTGTAAAATCAATTATTTTCTCTAAGATCGAGTTTTTTCACCGATCGAAAGATCGACTGATTCCCGTAATCATTTTTTCGTTTTTATCGAAATTCCAGACTGACGAAGTTTTGAAAAAACTTTCACTATTCGTGTGATAATATAGGCGAACTGACGTTGAGAATGTCTTCTACGTGTACAAACGACGCGATGAGTTAAGCCCCGGCTCTTAATTTGATCGAGACTGGTCGTAATGACCGGAAGCACTTTCAGGGAGTTTGGCAATCGGTCTTGCGGCTTGCCCCGTGTCGTTGATCGATTAAGGGGGATTCCTACATTTTATACACACACACACATCTCTATATTCTAACAAAACCAGCCCCTTCAACCATTACGTTGGAGCATTCGACTTGGCAGAATTTCAGGAGTCTTTGCTCTTGCGTTATTATATATATATATATATATATATATACACATATATACAGGCGCGAATCGATTCTGCGCGATGAAAAGACGACCAGCTCTAAAAAAAGAAAATAAAAAAAATAACAACAAGAAAAGATAAAGAGAGAATGAAGCCATTCGTGAATTCGGAGCACGTTTGCCCCGTCGCGATCAACACGACAAATTTACTGGGTACAAAAATATGAAACATATACACACGCACACATATATATATATATATATACATGTGCCTATGTTGACTCGAGCGACGCCGTGTGTTCGTATCGGTGAGAAAATTGTTATGATCCTGATACTCTCGTACGGTCGCACGGGCGCTGGACATGAAGTGCCCTCGTTACGCAAGTCTCGTCAGGATTCACTCCCGTATCTCGCGGGAATTCTCGATAAGTATACTTTTTCTTTTTTTTTTTGGTCGCTTTCAGTTTCATTTACTCGTCTCTGCATCACGCAGATTGCAGCTTGGAAAAAACAGAGTGTACGGTTTTTTTGTTGCTTTGTATGCTTGCGTAGGTATATATCTATATATATATATATATATATATATATATATGTGTGTGTGTGTGTGTGTACTCTGTCGAGATTGAAGAGCTTGTATTACTATGGGGCATGAAAGCTTAACGTTCTACGTGAGTGGGTTACTGTAACTTTTTGGGCGCAAGGGGTGGCTGTAAAGCACGTAGACGTATCAGGGTAGTAGTATATATACATGTGTATATGTATATATACATGTGTATATGTATATATATATATAGGTATGTGCGTATATGTATATGTACATATGTAGAGAAGGAATTTATATATTTCGCTTATGTAGGGAAATTTGTATACCTATATGTATTGATTTGCGTGGTGGAAAGATCAAGAGATATGTACATACATATGTATATAGAGCTGTAGGCGCGCGTGCAGGACAGATGCTTGAGCGGTGCAGTGAGTTGCGGTGCTCTCGGCGGAGATTATATTTTCACCGGTGTGAATAATTTTTGTTTCTTTTTTTTTCGTTTTTCTTTTTTCTTTTTTCTTTCGCGTTATACCACACTTTCACTTCGTAAGCTCGGCAGATTTTTACGTTCTTATAGTCATTGTTAACGAAATATTGGAGGGATTGAGAATTTGTGCAAATCACGGAATAATCTCGTTTATACGTGATGAAAAACAAAATTTTTTAACCGATTTTTGCGTGTTCGAGTAAAATTTTTGTTTCGTCGAAACAACAAAAAGTGTTCGTATATTCAATTATCGAACCGAATGGATTTTAATCGGATCGAATCCGAAGTGTCGTTCACCGTGAGAACGGACCGTTTTGTGTTTTGTTCGTCCGTCGATCGTTCGGAAATTTTGTAAATACTCGAGCCCAAAAACGGAAGTGATTTTTCAGTCCACCTACGTTATCGGTCGACTATCGTTATTAATATCCATAACTACTATCCATTCTTCTGAAAGAAAATGTTGTTCACGAGATTATCGCGTATTTTCGAAAAAATATTTCTCTCTCTCAAAAAATAAAGCAAACGAAAACGGATTTTTGTTTCGATAATTTCATGAAAATATGATTTAGTCCCTAATCGATCGAAGATCACGAGTGCCGGTGACCGAAATAAAAGCGTTTAATAAAAGATAATTACGAGCGCGAGCTGAATCCCAAAAAGTCGATAAATTTTTAAGTTCGTTCGAAATTCCATAATGTCAAAATAGCAACGGGGATGAAATTTTCACCGGTACATTAGCTATCACGAGTTTTTTTTTTTTTTCTCGTCTGTGTCCCCGTCTCGTATCTCCTCGAGTATAAAGGCTCGAGAAACGAGAGCTTTAACCCTAAACCGGTTCGAATGTTGTTAACCTTGTCTGGACAACGAGCGCGACGAAGCTTCCCCATCGCGAAAATGTCATACTATATATATATATTCGCGGTTTATCCAAACTTTGGGCCTCCCGGCAGCTTTTGCGTTGCGGTACTCGACACGGTCATGGAATTACGAAATTCCCGTCGAAATTCTCGCTGGGTAAATTATCGGAAAGTTAACGCACGGGAGTTCGACCCTAGGAAGGGGTTGAGGTCGTGAGAGAGGGTAGGATGTAGTAAATGGTAGGAAGGTACGCTAGAAAATCGAGGGATGAAAGAAAAGAAAAGCACGCGAGAGAGAGAGAGAGAGAGAGAGAGAGGAAAACTCATCCGAGCGGAGATTCAACGGAACACGAGAGAACCATCGGAAATGCCTCCGGCCTCGACAAACTCGGTTCTTCGTCCTTTTATTAACGATTCTAAAGCTTGAGAAAGAGAAAGAGAGAGAGAGAGAAAAGGGGGTGGGGGGTGATAGATAGAGAGGAAGAGAGACCGGAAGCGCGTATAAAGTGGTTAATGAAAAATTTATCGATTCGCGGAAATACGCGAAAAGTCGGTGTTTTTTTTTCTTTGTCTTTTCCCTTTTTTTTTCTTCTTTTTATAAATCAAAAAGAAAAAGAGGCACCTGTGCACTCGTGACCTCGTTATTCAGACCGACGGCCAGCGTTGGGATTTAATAAAATAAACGTTCGAGATAATTGCGAAGAAACGAGAATAATACCGTTATGTTTCTCTCGTCTAAAGATAATTCCAATTTCGTTGATTATTAATTATTTCTTTTTTTTTTCATCTTTATTTTCATATAATTAATTTCGCCGTTCATTATCATGATATACCGCGATTACAATTATCCGAAGGATATTTTTTATTCTCCAACGATAGCCGTGGCGAAAAACAGTACCTCTGTAAAAAATAGTTGAGTGTAACAAAATTCACTGTTTAATCTATTTGTTATTATCGTCAATATTATTAGTATTATTATAATTATTATTATTTATTTATTTAAAACGCGGATCAAAAAATGAGACTCACCGAGAACTCGTACGTCGACCGAGCGCTGGGACGTGTAGTTGTGCTTATTGCGAGCCGTACAAGTGTAAGTTCCTTGATCGGCGTTGCGCTGCACCGTGTCGATCGTGAGAGTGCCATTAGCGACTCTCTGTCGCATGTTCGTCGGTAATCTAGTTCCGTCTGAAAGAGCACATTATATATATATACATATATAAATATCATCAATATACGCGGACAAGGGTATAAGCCAGGAGAGGTCCGAACTTCCTGAAATGGAGATGACTTTTTTTTCGGTCGAGATGAATTCGATAACTTTTTAATCGAGGGTAGGTAGGGTGAATTTCGCTCGAAACTCGAATTTTTTCTTCGTCAAAAGAGAGCAGTAGCTTTGCTTTTAATTATCGTTGAGCGACGATGAAATCGTGAGAGAGTTTCGTGGCGCGGTTGAACAAACATTGACCGTTGGAAATGTTAAAATCTGATGAGCGTTGATCGTTATAGGAAAACTAGCAATCGGGATACGTTCTATATATAAAGATCCATGCGCTCTTGTCCCCGGTGGCAATGGCAATATTTGCACATCGTATGGATATACGAAGGTACGCGGCCAATTGTGTACACGCATAAATACAATATCTCGGTGTGTCCCTACCGCGCGTAAACTTTGAACTCGTTCGACCCCGGGACCATGGGCGTTATCGTTTTATTGGACGTAGAGTCGAACAAAAAAAGGAGGGGATAATATTTGTAATTTTGTTGAGCGAGGTTACGCGAGAGAGCCGAGAGCTTTTTATTCACTTACTTTTGTCCCAGACGATCGATTCGATCGGATAACCCGCGACCGGACATTTTATCTGCAGCTGCTTTCCCGCGACCGCCGAGATCGGTGGCATGTGCCTGACGTACGGCAATCCTGACAACATTTTATAAATAGACATCGTAATGTATTTTATTAAAATAACTTTTTATTTATTCGATGATCGATGAGTCTCGGATTGAAATGAAATTTATTTTGAGGGTAGGAATATTAGTTCGTGGGTTCATAGCGATGTATTTTGACTCGATGGAAATTGATCGTCTATGGAGATTATTTATAGATCGATCTATCGATCGGTTTTTGTTGTTGTTGATAATTGTATCGTCGTGAATACAATATATTTAGCATGAATTTCATTCATTTCGTATGCCTTTGGTTATGAATTTTCAATTATGAATTTTCAAAAGAAAAATTGTCTGGTTCCATTGTTAAACGATCGGATGACTAAATACTCGAACTAATAGATCGGTGAATATCGTTGTGATTTTTATTGAAATGACTTTTTTAATATTCAGATCGATTTATTCAGATTGAAATAAAATCCGGTGCAAACGAAGAAATGTTTAAACGATTATTGCCAGACAAACTCATTGATCGTTTTCGTTACAATTATATGCCCTTTAATTCTTTCATTCGAATTTCATATATACGAGTGACAATAGGAATATTATGTTTCTTCAATGTTGACGATAATCGTTAATCGTATTCTTCATGTTTTACCATTTGTTATGAATTCGAAAAAAATACCTCGTCTGGTTCAGCGTTAAGCGATCGCACGAATGAATACTCGAACGAATACATCCGTGAATGTTTCGTACTGGAAGCTCTGCCGTCGAACGAATATTGCATATATATAGAGAGAGGCATAATATTAATTGATTCGAGAGACGGCATCGATCCTACTTGACTGGATAGGAGCGCGAGAGGCTGGAGTTGATAAAAGCGTCGATGTACAGTCCGCAAATCGGGCCCGAGCCACAGTTTGCCGAGCACTCTAATCGATAGCCGATAATGGACGAGATTTGTCACAAAATGCGCGTTGCATGTATGTTTCAAACTACGCAAAATTTCATCGACTATCTATCTGTACAGGCTTCAAACTCATCTGCATCACTCTCCCTCCCACACCCTACGTTCCTCCCTTTTTACGCATCCTCGATATACCCTCTGGATTATACACGATATATTTCTCGCTCTCCGTTCATCGATATACGATTCCTACGAACGATGGTTCACTGTCTGTAGCGTTAAAACATCGAAAGTTATATTTCCAAAAATGTAATTACGAATAATCGTGACGAAAATACAAAACGACTATTTCAAACTCTTCGCAATTCGAACATATAAAACGATTATTTTATATCATGAATTATTTTAATTTAATTTAATTAATAATTATGAATAATCATAATACAAATGTAAAGCGATTATTTCCAGGTCGACTCGATCATGTTTCTTTATAAATTACTATAAATAATTTTTAGTTCTTTATTTTTGTGATTATTTCAGCGTTGAATCGCTTTAATCAGAAAATAATAGCGACGAACGATAAGTAATTTTACTCAATATAAGACCAGAAATTCAGATAATTCTTACTTTTCTGTTATTTTCTCATTCCTTGTAAACATATTTTACATTTTCCTTTTAAGTTGTCTCGTTCGATTTTGAGAATAGAAGAAAATGTTAGTACCGAGGGGAAAGAATGACGTTTTTTTTAAGACAGGCCGGACTTACCGTAAACGTTGAGTCGCGCCGAATGAGACGCTTCGCCGGCTCGACTACTCGCCGTACATTGGTATTCGCCGCTGTCGTCCGACTTGACCATGGTAATGTTCACGTGGGAGATTACATCCCCGTAAACCGTGACATACTGGCCGATAAGTAAATGATCATTTTGGGGCAATGGGAAACCGTCGAGGAGCCACGATATTTGAGGGGTTGGATTTCCACCTGCGCTGCACTTTAGCGAGACCGACGGTCCCGCCTGCATCGTTTGTTCGATAAATCTGTAAACCAACTGCGGCGATATCTCTGCTCGTTCATGAAACAAAAATCAATTATTCCTTCAAATAGTACGCGTTTATAAGTATCGAAGTGATATTTTTTTTAATCATATTTTTCCATAGAATTATCAAAATATGTTTAATTAATGGTGGTAATGTATAATGGTTTTTTTATTCGTATCGATTATTCGCAAGGGTCTTATTCTGATTCGTTTATTAATATCCAATAATTAATTCATTATTATTTTTTAATTCCATATTCTATGATTTAGTAAGCTACTCGCAGCGTTATCTCAACTTACCGATAAAATAGAAATACGTAGCATACTTGTTTAACCATATCGTTTCACATAAGTAGAAATGATAAATAAAACGTAAGAATTATTCGAAGTATGATATTTAAAAAATTCTTTGCAATTGTTAAAAAAAGAAAGCAAAAAGAACTTTTGGACATTATTATCGCTTCAATCACGAACTTTCTTTCCGTAATTTCGTAATGAACGTTCATCGATAAAAAAAAATACGTCAATGTCGTCAACTCGATGTTCAATAAATAAAAAAAACGTCGATTTAAAAAAGATTGTATGTATATCAATCTCGTAAATGTACAAATTTTTTAATTATAAAATAAAATCGAAAAATCCCAACGATTCTTTAAGCTTACGGCTAATTTGCAAGATTCATTCCATTCCTTCCATCCCTATTTACATCAGATATACAAGAAGGAGGTACGGAGAATTTTAGCCGTGCAACAAAACGGTATACAATCCGAGTATGGAATTCGTTTCAGAAAGAAAGTCGGTACGATATTCCTGAGCGGATATTTCGAAAATGAGAGAAAAAAAGAGAGAGAGCGAAGGAGGAAAGAGGAGGAAAAAAAAGAAAAAGAAGAAAAAGAGGAAGAAGAAGAAGAAGAAGAAGAAAACGGTCTCGTGGATATCCTTGAATAGAAGGAGATGCCGTCGAAACGATATGGTTATATCGTTGCATTCGAATATCCTGAAGAGCAAACGAGAGTGAGAAAGAGAGTGCGAGAGAGAGAGAGAGAGAGAGAGAAAGAGAGCGAGAGGGTTGGATTTTGGTGGTTGGGGGAAGAGCGAGGCAAGAGCAGGCTGGTGCCTGTCGGTAATCCTACGGCCAAGATTTTAGATTACCATGGATACCAGTCAGAGCTCTCATAGTCTCTCTGTGTGAGGGGTTTACCTTCTCTACACTCGTCTACGTACCGAGGCATTCAGGATAAGGATTTTGCCTCTGTGCTACCCGCAATGGGAATTCACCGACGGGTTTCTCACTCACTCACGCACACCGACAACCGCGTACGCGTGCGCTCACACACACGCACGCGCGATCTTGCGCGCGCGCACGTCCGTGCGCGTTCCATAAAAGTTTCATCGAATGGATACATGACGCCTTTACGAAGCTTCGAGATTGGGTTTATCAGAAATTTTCTCGTTTCCGGTTGATAAAAAAAAAGGGAAAATGGCGAAATATATCTTTCTCTTTTTTTGGTTTTTATATTCATCTCGTTTTATCGTATATTCGACTCGCAAATACATGCGGAGGACGCGCGAGTAGCGTTCGAGATTTCGCCGAACGATCGAAAAACAATAATTATACAATTATCGATTACCTCCAAGCTGACACCTGTATTTAAGGTTAATTTCCATCGACGTTTCAACGAATCGCGCCAAACTGTATTTAACAATTATATAAACATCGAATAGGAGAACCATCGTTGAACACGGAAATGAATCGATCGTGCCAATTTTTCATATTTTTCTTTGTTTTTCCGATAAATCGATCGATTAATTATCGTTAATTAGAGTATTAATTTCTATATATTTTAGAACATGGCGAAGTGAGCAATGAAATTTTCGACGCGAATAAATATTGCCGATTACGGCACGCTCCGAATATTGTTTACTATCGTGAATTTTCGTATTTCGACGAGTGGAGAGGGAGAAAAAGCGAGGGTGAAATAAAAAATTGTGTATAACGGAAAACGTAACAAGCGTGATCGTCCCACGCCCTGTTGGAACTTTTCACGGTGTGGAAGAATGAGATGCAACAATAGGGAATAGCGTGAGAGCCGGTCTGTTAATTCAAGAGATCCATGACGTGTAATATGAATAGACGTATTCCCGACATCCTCGATGGTGGTTGGGACTACCACCGTCTCGTGTACGTACACGTCACGTATACGTGAACATTGGAGCAAAGTGCGCACGGCAAACGTCGACGTGGGATGCAAACCGTTGATGAAACCACAGGAACCTCGTTAGCGTATGCAAATCTACGGGACGAACTATCCTATCGAGTTTCCGTATAGCGTGCGATCCTGTCGTAGACGAGGAAAATCCTTTCGTGTTCACCCGTTTTATGCCTTGCGAACCGTACGAAAAAAAAAACTACAAATACAGACTCGAATCATTCGACGAATAATAAATCTTACCCGGAAACTTTTATTTTATTAATTCGGTCAAAAAGTCACGTTATTTTGTTCACTGTTTTCAGATCCGTTCACTCTCTTCGCCCACTCGAATATTCGTGGTCGAGTCGATCTATTCGATCTTACGGATACAATTTTTTAAATTACGAAAACAGTATTTTTCTTCAGAATTCAACAATATTTTAGTCCAAAGTATCAAAATAATGCGACGATAGCTACGCAAGTTTCGTCTTTCGAAACGAATCAACTATTTATGAAAAATTGTTTGAAAAATTAGAACGAGCTATTAATTAACTTTTGTCTAAATGTAAATAAAAGCACGAACGATCATTTAAACAGTTTATATATTTATACAGACTCGAATTATTCGACGAATAATAAATCTTACCCGGAAACCTTTATTTTATTAATTCGGTCAAAAAGTCACGTTATTTTATTCACTGTTTTCAGATTCGTTCACTCTCTTCGCCCACTCGAATATTCGTGGTCGAGTCGATCTATTCGATCTCTCGGATAAAATTTTTTTAATTACGAAAACAGTATTTTTCTTCAGAATTCAATAATATTTTAATCCAAAGTATCAAAATAATGCGACGACAGCTACGCGAATTTTTCGAAACGAATCAACTATTTATGAAAAATTGTTTGAAAAATTAGAACGAGCTATTAATTAACTTTTGTCTAAATGTAAATAAAAGCACGAACGATCATTTAAACAGTTTATATATTTATACAGACTCGAATTATTCGACAAATAATAAATCTTACTCGGAAACCTTTATTTTATTAATTCGGTCAAAAAGTCACGTTATTTTATTCACTGTTTTCAGATTCGTTCACTCTCTTCGCCCACTCGAATATTCGTGGTCGAGTCGATCTATTTGATCTCTTGGATACAATGTTTTAAATTACGAAAACAGTATTTTTCTTCAGAATTCAATAATATTTTAGTCCAAAGTATCAAAATAATGCGACGATAGCTACGCGAGTTTCGTCTTTCGAAACGAATCAACTATTTATGAAAAATTGTTTGAAAAATTAGAACGAGCTATTAATTAACTTTTGTCTAAATGCAAACAAAATCACGAACGATCATTTAAACAGTTTATTCGATATACTTCCTTCAAAATTCGACAACACTCTTATCTAAAAAATATGAAAAATCTACAACAAAATAATTTTTTTCCCAAAACCAGATCGAATTTCAAAAAATTATTTTGTTTTCCAAATAAAATAAATCACAATTTAAGAATTGTTTGCTAAGGAAACAAGCGTCTGAACTGTAAGCAAGAACTTGACACGGTAACACCGGTGGTTGGGAAATTAGCGACATATCTTCATAATGATTACCACAGTCTCTCTTTCTCTCTCTCTCTCTCTCTCTCTCTCTCTCTCTCTCTACTTCGTGCCTAATAGAGATCCAACGACGTTGCTGTTATAGACGGTATGTTGTGTGCACAAAGCGTGCTCGCTGTAATATCAAACCAGATGAGGATGTAGCAAACGTGCTATCGTCAACTATGCTATGTATATATATATATATATATACATGTGTATGCGTGTGTGAGTAAAGCAAACGTCACAGATAGAGTCGCTGCTGGATTGGAAGGTAGCGTGTAATATAGCCAGACAGAGTGTGTGCCGCATGTATGACGTACGTACGATACTAATACAAACGCTTACCGCCCAGACGGAGTTCCGCAATTCCCTGTGCCATCTCGTGCTCGTTTCTGACGAAGCACTGATACATCCCGCGATCCTCGCGTGCTACCGACATGACGGAAATTCGTTCCCGTGAAACAACCCTTATGTGGTCGCCTGTACGCAATGGCTGTCCGTCCTTCAGCCAGTAAAGCGCAGCTTGGGGAAACCCGCTCGCACTGCACGTCTGTTTCCAACAAAGCAAATCACAATACAAAGGTACAAACAGGCGTATATTTACATAGAGAAATTCATACGTGAAATTTTCCGTCGGATATTCGTATATACATCAAAGATCTCGACTAAAATTTCTCGATTTTTTCGAGAAATTTGTATATTCAGAATTTTTGAATGTTAATTTATGTTTGTCAAGATTTAATAATGATGTAATATTTGTAATTATTGAAATTTTAATTCGTTTTATATATTTACATTAAGTTTCGAGTAAAATTAAAAATAAATTGTTGAAAAATCGAGATCTAATAAAAAAAAAACAACGACGTCGACGTTACGACGTCGTTGTTAAGCAAAAGTATAATAATTCTCGAAATTGAATTTATTTCTGTATTAAAACGCAATGTATCCATATTAAAAAGAAAATGAACTCCTGCCTTTCGTCCACGGGATGGAATCTTCCATCTTCTTCGTTATTTTTTGTTCTACCGAAGGACAGATCCAATTTTAATTCAAGCCATAAAACAATTTTTCAATTTTTCCTCTACGTCGCGCCGTTCTACGTATATCCCGTTCTCCCGGAAATATCCTTGTAAAAACGTCAAAAGGTTTAATCACCAGATACGCCGGCTTTCCAAGATCGACGGTCTGGGTGGGTGGTTGAACGTGCACGCTCAACGGGGCGGACACAGCGAGCTTGACTTCGAGGCTGTCGCTGCCTTCGACGTTGCTCGCGGTGCACAAGTACGAGCCCGCGTCGTTCTCCAGCACACCGTGAATTATTAAAGAACCATCTTTTACCGCAAAATGCGCGGACAGATCGTCGATTGGTTCCTCCCGTTGATCGCGTCGAAAGTACCATCTGTGAAGTACAATCTCGTATATATATATATATATATATATATATATAGATATATATATATATTATATTAGTATAATATATATAGACATATATATATTATACCAGGCCCTATATATAAATACTTATATATGTATATAATATATGCATCATGATGAATTTCTACAACGTTCGATATTCAATCTGCGCCTCGTTCGTTCCCGCATTAGAAATAAGCCACGGCCCTATCGTCCCTTCATGGAAATATCACGATATATATAACGACGTTGGCAATGTAAATGCAAAATATTTCGTGAGTGCGCATTAAAATGTTGCGTCAAACAGAATTATGGATAATATTCGCTGGTGTATGGAACGGATAGGAGAACATAGGCGAATATAATAATGTGTTAATATTCAACGCGTTTCACAATCTTTATACGTACATACAACATATATATACATATATAGATATAGAGATAAATCTGATTAAACGAAGCTACTGTTGAATACATAATGTGGTACTTATGTAACGATCTACTCGCAAAAGCGCTCATTCAGTGACGAATACGAAGGGTGAGAGAGAGAGAGAGAGAGAGAGAAGCACGAGTTGGCTCTTCATGGAAAACACGTGTTTCGATAATATCTCTCGACTGTAAGGGAAACTCCTGTACATGGCACACGCACTTTCGCGTATCTCTCTTCTCGTAGGTTACCCCTCATCCACTCACAGCGTGTACAACGTCGTGCATCTACCGTTTTCATAATAACCCCCGTACCGAGAGATAAAGCCCGTCGTTGAACTACGTTTCACCCAACGTCAAGGTATACGCAACTACGTACGTATATTTATTATGTAGGTGTTGTGTAGGGTGGTTGTGTAGGGTGGTTGTGAAGAGGGGTTATGGGTATGCAACGATGATAACTCGGGGATGCTCGAGCTCACGGTGTGGAGAACGGACCGGTAAGAGGCGATGCGATGCGACAGCAATGCCCGTAAGCCTTTCAATCCTCTCGGTCCCTTCCCTCCCTCGACCCAACCAACGCGATCATCCTCAGAGAGAAGTCTCTCTCTCCCTCTGTGCCACCCAATTATTTCAAGTTCTCTTCGACGAAGAGAGGCGAACACCAAAACGGATAGACGCGAAAATAGAGTGTGTGTGGGTGTGTGTCAGAGAGAGAGAGAGAGAGAGAGAGAGAGAGAGTAGACACGTCTGGAAGAAGAAGGGTGAGAGACGGAGGGAATATTCGAAACTCAAGCCGTGGTCTTCAGGAAGTTCTACATTCGCCAACCCCCGACGGTAGCCTGACAATTCGGTCCGTGCTGCTCTTTCATTTTGCTGGTTACTACGTGTGTCTGGGAGAGAAAGATAGATAGAGAGAGAGAGAGGCAGTCACAGAGGAAACCCAGCAATAGTGAGAGAGAGAGAGAAAAAGAGAGAGGGTGCGAGTAAGGGTGAGATTAAGAAAAGGGTAATTCCAGATCCATCCACTTGTAACGCATTCAAAATATGTGAATGTACATATTCCACCCCGGTAGACCGGAAGATCCCCATTTATATTTGCATTCAACTGATAGTACGTGTCCACAGTGTCTCGTATTGAGGAAAGCTGGAATTACACCTCCCCCTTCGCATTCATAGAAAGTGCCGACTACCCCAGTTCGGTTCGTTCGACAACGAAGATCATCTGCATGTCTTTGATTTCATGGTTGTAGAGAACCGTGAGAGAACTGGAACGCGTAGAGTGGATAGACGAGCGAGGTGAGAATCAAAATCTCCGATGATTGTCAAGCCTGTGAATGGACCCCACGAATCGAGGGATCGTAAACGACCGGTCGGGTGCGATTGTATATCGCGGGGGTGGTTCGAGGGTGGGACAATCAACCCTCGAGGCACGGAGAAATTCACTTGGTACGTAAGCGAAACATCGGGGGGATCTCGAACGAGATTCGTTCCCTATTAAGTTGTCGCACTGGTGTCGCACTTGGAGGCGTTGATCTCGTGGATCTACGACCATTGACCTTACGCGACACGATCATTGAATCGTCGTCTCTGCCGACATGCCGTATCAACGATGCTGAGAAAAGGCGAATTTCTATGCGAGCATGAACGTCTTGGTAAGATTTATATTTTTGTCTGTCTCTCTCTCGCGTTCTCATCCCCTCGGCTCAATCTCTACGTCGTCATCCCCATCCTGCTTTCTTTTCCGTTCTCGTTTCACTCCTTCGTATTGCTTACTCCGCAAGGAAAAGCGGCCTCTCTCATTCCCAACCCGGTATATCTATAGATAATCGAATTTATAGAGGGAAATTGGCGAGGCTGTGTGGCGAGAACACGGAGGAGTAAAAGAGGGGAGGAAGGAGAGCGATGGAAAGAGGGAATTGCGCGTGAGAGGCGACAGAGATGAGAGGTTAGTGACATGAAGGAGGAGAAAGCAAGAGAGACAGAGATAGAAAGAGAGACGACGAAGCACATCGAGGAAGGAAGGAAGGAAGTGAAGCACTGGGAGTGAGATGTAGGGATACAGGAAGAGTATGAGAGGTTGGGTAAGGGGGTTGAACCAGAGACGAGAATGTCGGTAAAGTGAGAGGGAGCGAGAGAAAGACTCGGAAGCTGAAACTCTGCGGCGGCAAACTCACGGAATTCTCTGTCTCTGTTTCTCTATTCACCCCTTACCTCGTCCCCTCTCTTTCTCTGTCTCCCTCTCTCTCGCTCTCTCGTCTACCATCGTTCGCGTCTAGCAAAGTCAACTTCAGGGAGGAAGGCAAGGAGCACGAGTAGTAGTAGTAGTAGTAGTAGTAATAGTAGTAGTGGGAGGATGAGAATGAGGAGGAGACGATCGAGGTTGGAATGCCGGGCGAGTGAGCAGAAGGAGAAGGACGGGTTGGAGGAGGAGAGAAACTAGAAGGAGGGGTTGCAGAGCGAACGCAAGCTCGGAATACCTAGTGCCGTTGGTGGCGTACACGTAAACGCGGAATATTTGATGGGCTGTCAGAAGCAGTCTCTGTAATCAGCGGTCGGTTTGTTTGCGCTACCCATACACAGGCTCATCCAGCAGAGCACATATATATATATATATATAGAGAGAGAGAGAGCGAGAGAGAGAAAGAGGGGGGGAGAGAGCTGTATATATATATATATACGAATATACAGATGTGTATATATGTATGTATATACTGGCAGGATAACTCTTCCTCTCCTGTGCTCGTAGTCCGATCTCTATATACATTCTTCTCTCTCTCTCTCGCACCCCTTCTCAACCACTCCGATCTCCAGGATTCTTTCTCACTCTCTCTCTCTCTCTCTCCTCTTTACTTCACATATTTTTCTCTGTCTATCCTCCGACCGTTCCTTTGGCCCCGCATAGCACCACTCGTATAACGCATACACAAAAGCTCTCTTTTCTCCAGCTTTTTTCCCCTTCCATCGCCGATTTTCGTTTTTTTCTCTCCTGGTTTTTGCTTTTTTTTATAACTCTTTTCGTAGCCGCCTGGGCTTCTTACGACTTCCCCCCTCCATTACCTCTTCGTGTTCTGCCATCAAGTGCCGAGCTTTTCGGCGAGGGTGGATTCTCGAGATTTTTTCCCCTCTCTCACATCTCGGTCAATCGCTCCATCTATTTCTCCCTCTCTCTCTCTCTCTCTATCTTTCTAGAGCTATGCACGTATAGCCGTCGTATATAACAGCGGTGAAACCTGTGAACGTAATTCCTGCGGTTCATCACCCCCCCCCCCCCCGGCATCCCCCTTTTCCTCTCACCCTCCCGCTAGTCGTTCTACAAGGCTTCATCTCCCGCGGACTCCGAGTTCAATCAAACCCCGCCACCCCTATGTAGGGTACCGAGGTTCGGACCGACCGTATACGCTGAAACTAGCTACCACTCTCTCTCCCTCCTCTCTCCTTCTCCCTCCATCTCTTTCTGTTTATATTCTATCGTAAAATAGCTATAGGTATATAAAAGCGAGGGTGCAACGCAATCTCGAGATATACGCCGAGTAGTGGCGGAAAATATTGAATTATCAGTGCGGTACGTAGTTCGAGGTAATTCTAGACTCTCTCTCTCTCTCTCTCTCTCCCTCTCCCTTTCTGTCTCTCTTTCTCTCACTCTCATTCATTCTCACCCTTTACTATACGTAAACGTCAAGAAATACGCGCGTGAGTTCGATAAGCCTGTCCCGTACAACTTTCCCGTTATGGAAATTTTAATGACGTTGCCAACTGCGTTATATACATATAGCTATTTATGGCTATCGCAATTTCAGTTCGCGTATTTATTTATTCGAGTACGAACGGAGCACGCGCACAGCCGGATGAAAATCGACACGAAAAATCTTTAACGAAATTTCTCGGCCACTTTGTTCGAAAAGACGAGGAAACGGAAATTGGGGGTTGAACAATATTGCGAAGAGGATGAATTTCAGAGGGGGCGAGAGGTTCATGTTTAAAATTAGCATTAACGTTGAGGGAAATAACAAAAAAAAGGGAGAGAATGAAAGACGTCGAACGAGGTACTCTCGTATCTCCGTCTCCATTCCGAACGAAAGCTCCATCCCTCTAATGGTCAAAGATTTCGAGAGCTTTTTTCGTTGATCCATATAAAAAAAAAAGTCAATTTTTTGTTCAAGGGCAATAACAGAAATTATTCGGAAATGATTGAAAGCATTCTCATCGTCATAGTTTTTCGTGGACTTTGCCGACAAGGGTAGTTTTATTTTGCTCACCTGTTCATGGGTGTTGGATTGGCGTAAGCGACGCATGGAACGACGATCGTCTCGCCGAGACGAGCCGTAACGTGGACCAATTTTTCGTTGAGCTTCGGGGGTGTAAAACCGCGTGATTCTGCAACACAAAAATTTCACGCGTTGAAGAGCCATGAAAGTGGCACTACGCCCTTATAAAGTCGAGTTCACCCTTATGAAAAAAAAAAATAAAAATAAAGAACGTAATGTTTTCACTGCGTTTTAAGTTTATGGCGCGACTCGTGGTATTCCGCCTTGGGATATTCCTGTCTCTATATTTCACCTTCTAAACAGAGAGAGAGAAAAAAAGAGAGAGAGCGAGAGAGAGATAGAGATATCTTTGTCCACAATGGAATATTTCCGTCGACACGCACGCGTAAAACCCGCCGGTACATCAATTCGAGGGTTTTCACGATACGTAAAAAAAGAAGAATAAGATAAAAAAAAAAAGATAAAATTACGGTTCGTCTTTTCTTTTTCTTTTTTTCTTATTCTCTTTTCGTCGAGCCCCTCCCTCGACGTCACCGTGCTTCTCACTCGCCTCGAGAGATATATATCCCCGTAGAAAGCCCGGAAACCTCTTCGGGATGAGTTCATGTAAGTTTTGCCGGTGGTGTGATATACGGAAAATGTTTTCCATGGCCACCTCATAAATAGCTCGGGGAAGAAAGGATAGCGTCAGGGGGGATGGAGGGGGCAAGGGACTAGGAAAAAGATAGAAAAAAAGGAAGACTGAGAGAGACAGAGAGAGAGAGAGAGAGTGAGAGAGAGTGAGACGAGGATAAAGAGGGGAATGAGGCGAACAGGGAGGGTGAAAGAATGGCGCCAGCTGGGATAAACCTCTCCCTCCTCTCCCTCCTAGGCATTTTATACGCACGGCCTCACCTAATGGAAAATTGTGGCAACCGTATAGTAAGAACGTGGAATACCGTGTCTTATGTGGGCTCGTGTAGGTTCGCCGTTTCTTACCATAAAAGTGGATCATCGTCATGCCGGGAGCTCGTAGAAAGGGAGGAAAAGTAAAGTAAAGGAATAAATATTTTCATACGTTCGCGGCTCAGGGTCGTTAAACTTTCCTTCGGATAATACGAAATTTTCCTCTCTTTGTTCCCTCTCTATCGTTCATCGTTTATAACGATGCATCATTTATAAATGGGCAAGGAAAATTTCAACTTTAAAAAACTACAAGTAGGTCACGATTTTGAGAAACGTTTTTTTGTTTTTTTTTGGAAAAATTTCTGGATAAAATTACACGAATGAGAGGAGATGAAATCCGTCGAAACATTTTTTCCCCTGAATTATTATTTTTTTTGAAATCGTTCGATACATCGACGACTACGTTATTAGCGATATTTACAATATTGACAATATCGTCAATAAAATTCGTTGTAAATATCTTGGGGAAACAAACAAAAATGTAAATATAAAGCTCGAATTAATTATCTCGCCTCGAGGCTGAATTATAGCATAATAAGGCGCAGGAGAGCACGTAGTATCCGTGCCCCGAGGGCCCACTAGAACGTTATCATTTTTTTATCGTGATAATAACGTCGCTGTACGACCGAGACAAGGAAAAGCTCGGAATTAATCGCGTTTCACGAGAATTATTGTTTTCTCAGGGCGCAAACAAATATACCATTAATTCGTTTGAAAAAATGTTTTTTCTCCCCCCCGCCCTTATTCCCACGCGTCGCGTATCAGCACTTACCACATGGTGG
Source organism: Netelia virgata (assembly GCA_951802705.1). Taxonomy (NCBI): domain Eukaryota; kingdom Metazoa; phylum Arthropoda; class Insecta; order Hymenoptera; family Ichneumonidae; genus Netelia; species Netelia virgata. The sequence continues at coordinate 11,021,844 of OX637865.1, read as the reverse complement.
GCGAGCACTAAAAACGACGAGAGATATACTCGAGTGCAACCCCCCGCCGCCGGTCGCCTCCTCGTACGTTACAAGAGAGGAGCGGAAACAAGAAGGAGAGTCGTCGGCGAGCACCGGATCTCGTGGAATACATCCACTCGAGGCCTCCACCCCCACCCCCACCCCCCTGAGCTAACTAATGATGCTTCATCCGTTGCGCGCGTGTGCGCATCCTCGAAGCTCTCCCGCGCGAAAAGCTTCTCCGCTCGAGGGACAGCGCCGAGCGTTTCACTGGAAATGTCGCGACACTCGCGAGACTCGAATCTTTCTTTCGCGACGTAATTAATAGGAAAGTAAAAGAAAATTTTGTATATACAAATTTTTTAAAAAACACGGATAAAAATTATCGTGAAAGAGGGATATTTTGATATCGAGGGTAACTTTGACAGGGTTTTGGGGATAATTTGACAGAGTGTCAAAATATGGGTTACTTAAATGTGTTAGCTGCGGTGAAAAGGTCGACTATTTGAGTAAATTGCAATATATCGAGATTATAATAGCGATATATTGCAATTTACGTAAATATTCAATTTTTTCGATCTTAACGATAATATATAAGACTGATTAATAGTGTCTATACTAGCAACCAAGGTACTTGATATTTGTATGTAAAATGTTTCCAAACGATGTCAATTCGATAGTAAAAAATCGTTATTTTTCATTGAATTTTATGCAGAATGCATAAAATATTAAATTTCTTATCAAAATAATGTCAAAAGTAACCATTACACCTTGAATCTTCGATATAAATTACATTTTAATGCGTTCTCAAAGAAACCCCACACTCTTGATTACTTTGACACTTTTTCAAAAATATATAAAAAATAGTGGGGGGGGCTTGAATTTCTTATACATTTAATAGCCAAATAACACATTGTTCTATCGGAGCAAACAAAAAGTTGGAATTTAGGATGTTAGAAAAAAACTAACGTACAAATAAATACCAAAAGTTGATCAAATCAGCCCCGTTTCACTGTACAGCGCGATTTGTTTTTTCCTCGACTTCGTTATAATCACGAGACGCGAAAAACGCGGGATTAAAACTTCGAGCTTCCGCGGTAACTTGAAAAGTAAAAAAGACATGAGAAAGAGAGAGAGCGAGAGAGAGAGAGAAAAAATGTAATCAATTTTCACGAAGCTGGGTCGCTGAGAGACTCGACGACCTCGTTATAACCCGTGTGTGACCTAACGGATATAATGACTTTGCGCTCTTTCGTTAGCCTCCCTCTCTCTCTCTCTCTCTCTCCTTCCACCGGTGCAATAAAGAACTGAAATTATGATACACGCCCGGGGACGTACGGACCGGCCATTTTTGTTCATACGCGGACATTTTTTTAATCTTTTTTTATCAGAATCTCGCAACTTCGTACGCCCAACGGCGTTATATTCAATCTGCCTATATCGCGCGTACATATATATATACATATATATATATATATTATATGTGTGTACATATCCGCGTGCATCCGCAAAAAAAGGATAAAAAACAGCTGCTGGCTATTTCGAGTACATCACGACCGCGTCAGAGGTTTCAGCGTTACGCCGGAAAACAGCACCTGTTCTGACGATTTCAATGTACCCTATATGGGGACAAATATATATATATATCAACGTTTTATTTGTATATTTTTGGTACACAAACATCCTGTCACGGTCAATGAGCTTTCGTCTCTCCTACGGGCAATTAAACAGCCGGCATATTTTCATGATGCACTAAACACGCGTAGCTCCACGATTGCTTTCGTTTAAATTATTTATACGACATTGAATCGTTAAATGGAAAACAAATTATCCTACATTATTTTTGATAAAATTATTAACATTATTTATTGTATTTTTATTGTGACTATCTATTATTATTGTTATTATTATTATTATTATTTATTTTTGTAACAATGATACGACTTCCGGTCGTAAAATAGAAATTGTTGACAACTTACCTGTCAATTGTACACGTCCAATGTTCGGACTGACGATGGTGTCTTGCGTGAGACGATGATGAGTTCTGCACCGATAGGTCATCTGCGCGTCACTCCGCGTAATATTGATTATCATCAACTCGCCGTTCGGCAGCATATGGTATTTTCCATCTACCGAACAAAAAATGGTTCATCAATCATGGTTCGACTCTTTTCAACGGCCCTGTTTTTCGTTTTTTTTTCACATTTTTCGCCCTCGCACATAGACCCTCTCTCCCTCTCTCTCTCTCTCTCTCGCTCTCTCATGAAACATTCTCCGATGTCATAACGTTGGACTGCGTCGTTTAAAATAAAATCATTAACTCGCTCATTCAACAAACTCTATGGCATCAAATTTCTTTTTCGCTGCACGAAAACAAAAATCACAATCACTGTTTCATCAATGAAACAGAATTGCAAAAAGAAAATTGCGGAACGAAAATTCAGCGAATTTTTGCCCCGGATAGTGGAAAAAAATGCATGCGCGTCCGTATTTTTTTTGCGTGCCTTCCTTTGATTTTTTTCTTTTTTTTTACGTGATAAGCCCACGAGTAGAACGACGAGAGGCTTTTTTTTTACATAGATATACACGAAACTTGGTAGTTTTTCCTGACTAACCACTTATCGGCGAGGGATAGATGTTGAAGGACGGTTCCTGGAGCCAAGACGTAACGGTTACGTGATCCCGCGCGAAGCTCGGTACGTTGCATCGCATAAGTACGTTGTTGCCCAGGTAACCACCGAGGCTCTGAACTTCTGGATCGTAACGCTGGTTCACCACTGAAACACGGGAGAACAAAAAAAAACAAAGGCGCGAGACGCCGGAGTAGTTGCGGGCTGATTTTTTCAAGGGTCGTTGTCGACCCTTTGATTACGACAACAAAAAATCACATTTATAAAACGTGTACAATTTTAACATCAATATTAACGATCACATTATACATAAGATTCTATACTTTAATCCGATTTCTCACAAAGCTAAAACCTGTAAAATGTACCTTAAAATATGTTAAATAAAAAGAATGAGTAAAAACAGCGAAAAACAAAGATGTTAAAGAAAAATCCACGAAAAGTCGCAAGGTTGTGGGAACCGCGAAACATTGTAACGCAAATTCCATATCAACCTGATGTGAAATTCCTACATTTCATTTTGTCTAAAAATAGAACAGCTGGTACGCTGCTCACCATCGTTCGAACGGGACACCCGGTATATCGACCGCAAAATTCGTGTTCGCGACGACGGCGTTGTGCCGTTGAGATATTTTGATTGCGCGACGACGATACATAGACATACGGGATACGAGCGAGGAAAAGCACGGAGCACACAGGCAGTCACGGTCTAACCCGAACTTCTCCCCGAGCGACCGAAGAGGGCGAAAGTTTCGTTGACAGAGAAGGGGAGGGTAGCGAAAGCTCGAAGCGGGGGATGGGAAAACCTGACGTAAGTCGATGGTTTGGTGGGATCGTGGTCTAGCTGGAAAGGTCTCGGTAAGGTTAGCGAGGTCGCCGAGGCCCGATGTCGAAAGAGGGACGGACCTCTAGAGATGGATGGAAACGAGAGGGAGGTTGCAAGAGGGTGCCACGGGGTAAGGCTTAACGGTGAGGGAATAAGGCATTTTCCGGGTTGACGGAGGTTCGGTCGAGTAGGCACGGCGTTACGTGGGAGGACCGAGGAATGGGAGTCGCGCGATAGAACGGATGAAAGGGTCGGAGGGGAATAGTAGTTGGAGCGGGGGTTGGAGGAGGGGGGGGGGGACGTAAGGTCGAGAGAGCGCGCGGGAAAAAGAAGAGCAATAGGAAAGTGGCGGAGAGTCGTAGCTGCAGCACGGCGGAAAAGGTGAGTACGCCAACGACATAGCGACGCAACTATAGTTATATATATATATATATACATACATACATATATATATATATATATATATATATATATATATATATATGTATATGTATATATGTGTGTATGTATGTATGGCATAGCTTAGGAAAAGTGAATATAGCATAGTAGGTAAGGGCCCTGGTGAGTGCGACCGACACACAGAGAGATGGAAAACGACGACGAGAGAAAAGCAACAGAGCTGAGAAGCTCGAGAGACAGAGAAAGAAAGAAAGAGAGAGAGAGAGGGACAAATGCACACTGGAGTATATGTATATACATAGAAAAAGAGAGAGTGAGAGAGTGGGGAGGAAAGGGGCTTCTGCAAGCAGCAAACCCGTTTCGAGAGTCAGCGAAGCGAGGCACTCAGACTCCAGAATGGGGTAAAAACTCGGTGAGTTTGCTGCTTTCCGTATCGTAGCCACGGTTACACGAAAGCCCGGCCGAGCATAAACTCACCAGACGCTTTTGCCCTCCTCTTGTATACGTCTATATATGCGCGACTGTAGTTTGTATATACATGTATATGTAAGGGAATAGGAGAGAATAAGAGGGGTGGGCTCGAGAAAGCGGGTAATATTTACAAACCATGAAATATGTAGAGAATCTAGCCGCCGTTTGAGATACTCGCGAAGAGGAAGCGGAAAAAAACGAGGAAGCAACTAGAAGAGAGACAGAAAAAGACAGGAAGAGAGAGAGAAAGAGAGAGAGAGAGAGATGGAAATGCGAGGCTTATGTGGAACGAAAGGACACGGGAATGATGAAAATGAGATGGAGATCGAGGGTGAGAGAGAAAAAGAGAGGAAAAAAGTGAGAGAGAAAGATGTCGAGAGGCACTCGAGCTTATTACACGCCTATCGCAAATCTCGATGTCTCTGGTTGCAGCATCAACAAGAGGAATCTCCTTCGGCATCTCGTCGTACGATCCCCCGAGCTTTTGCGTCTCTCTCTCTCTCCCTCCCTCTTTCATTCTCGCTCTCTCGATCTCTATCTTGCTCTCCCTCGCGACCTTTTGCCCCTCTTCATTTATCATAACGACCAAAGGAGAGACGTTAGAAAAGAGCGTCGCGGTGAAAATCGCATCAACCGTTGATTCTCTTTCGCGATTCGCTCGAGATTTGTTTTTTCACTCACGTCGAACGTACTTGTTGCTCTTATATTTTGTTTTTACTACGCGTCGCGACACATAGAATTACATTCTTGGCGTTATTGGAAAAAATCTCATCACCGGAGACTTTATTGATATTTTTGCGAAAGTATTTCATAATGACGGACGAATGAAAATTCATTGAAAATCATATTAGAAAATAAAAATTGGCAGTAATTTGACTACTGGAAAGAAAGAAAAACGTTCATTAAAAATCGTAATTAAGTAATGAGAAATTATTACTAATTCGTGATAAGGACAAATATTTTGAAATACATTTTTAATCGACTAAGAAGATTGAATAGGATTTAATGAATGGGTCGTAATCTCGAGGCGTAGTGAACCTTCCGTGCTTTAAACTATTCCCGAGAGACGTTACTTTCGTTTTGAGAGAATCTCAATAATGGTTTTCATGCCGGATCTGGTAAAGTAAACAAAGAAAATTAACCTTCCTTTAAAAAATAAACGAAATTTCTACAAAACTAACATATCTTTCAACCCGTTAATTAACTTTTTTTTTTACCTTATTCAGCCAATAAACAATTTCTCTAAATTCTGTATATCTTTCTATAACGCGTGATTAATATTACGAGATGCTTGAATACACCCCTACCTGCGAAATGTTCAATACACGCGATATACACCAGAAGTGGGAAATTGATTGGCGAACGAATCTTCATCGTTACCGAATTCTTTTCATTGGCGGTGTATGAAAAGCTCCCCAGTATCAAATATTAACGATACGCGATTCGCAGTTATACCTCGCAGTACGTTGAATACCCACATAGTGAAAAGAGAACATCGTTTTTCTCCCAATTTTTCTTTTTTATCTCTAGTTCTTGTTTTTATTTTTTTGTTTTGTTATATATAAAACGGTGCTCAAAGCTACCAAAGATATAAAAGGTGTATACGCATGCCATTCAAAAGCCACGAGACAATGTCCTACGTAGCTTCGCGGGTTTTCCCTATTGCTACTCCCCCAACCCCCAACCTGTTCGCAAACACCGGAAATTTGTATAATAATCGAGCTCGATTCAGAATCTCTCTCTCTCTCTATATATATATCGTATTCACTCTCTGAAAAACCACCAAGTGAGCGTGAGAAACGTACTCGAGGTGGAAACCATTTCTCTCTAATCCCTCGTTATAAATAACGATTTTTCCATATAACGAAAGAATCTTTTTTCATTATCTTTTTTCTTAAAATTTTGTTATTTTACTTTATATTTATTTTTCGTTTTATTTCCAACTAAATCTTATTTTATTTTCCTTCGCGTTAGCGCGTAGAGTGTTGGTCGCGGTTAGCTCGTTAATATCCGTTGAAGTTAACGGAAAAATTACGTCGCAGAAATTAGAACGGCGTGATAGTCTAGACGGCGTCTCGAACGACCCCTGAAAAAAGACTGTATACATATATATATAGAGAGAGAGAGATAGATATACGACGTTTGACCAAACCCAAGGGATGAAACGAGAGAGGGAGGAAGAATGTATTTAGCGTAATCGCGGTAGAAAACTCCCCCGGATAAACTATCTAAAACGGGAGATATAATTTTCTCTCGAGGTTTCCACCTCGGCATTACTCGAGCGCACAATCCCTCTCCCCTCTCCAGCCCACCCCTATCACCACCCCTAAAGCTTTAATATTCCGTCGAGTCTCGTTCCATTTCTCTCGTTCGCGAGAGAGAAATTTCGAGAGGCCGAATAGGACGAAGAGGAGTATGGCGGGAGGAGTTGGGATCCGACGACTAGAGAGTTGTATGACCTCGCAATTAAATCAACATACCCTGAAATTAGCCACCCTCGTGCCATCATTCCACCGACAACACGGGGACTCGTGCATATACAAACGTGGGTACCTACTACATTCTATATACGGAGATAAATACGAAAAGTGGTTCGCTCGGAGGCAGAGTAGGTATGAGAGCTCGAGGAAAAAACGAACGATACGTACGCGAACGAAGTGGGATGAAAAAGAGATCGTAAAAATGTGTCGTTACGACGATGTTATCGCCTTATCTCTCTATGTAATGTTAATAACAATAACAATAATAATAATAATAATAATAATAATAATAATAATAATAATACAGCAAAACAAAATTATCGCCGCCGGTTTCCTCGAAGCTTCCTGTTCGACAAATCGGAAATTGAATTATTCAAGTTTACGGCCCGTTCCGATTTACCAAGCCGGTTCTTCGATTCTCGTAGACGTCGAGCGCGCCAAATTCCTTCGTTTATTATACATGATTGATTTTTTACGAATCGTATATAATTGTATATTGTAAATATATACGAGTGCGTGCCTGCTCTGACGGTGACATCCCTGCTGACGACGGCGCCTACGCTGTTGATCGCCGAACACTTGTAAATCGCCCAATGCACGTCCTGACGAAAAGCCTCCGCCTCGAAATCGGGAAAGTATATCGTACCGTTGCCAAAAACTTCCCTTATACCGGGTATCGTGACGACGCTACCCCCATCAGCGGCGAGCCACTCGACCGTTGGCTCGGGATTACCCCGCACGATGCACTCGACTCGTCCGCCACTGACGTTCGTAAATTCGACCCTCGTTAAAGGCTCGGAAACGAAACTCGGTCCTTGCATCTCGTAGGACGCTCTACCACCTGTAAAACGAATGAAACGAATATTTTTTATTTTTAACGCCGATTTGTTTTCTTTTTGATATTTTTGTTTTTGTTTTTTATTTCATTAATCGACTTTTTTTTGCGTCAACGTGTCGAACGCGTTAGTCGTTATTTTTCTAGCTTGTTGTCGTAAAAGCTTGCCGTACGTTGTTCTTGACATAAGAGGTTCGTGTATATTTCCTCGTGTCATCCCAGCCAAAACTAACTCTATCTAGTCTCTCGCTCTCTCTCTCTCTCTCTCTCGCGCGCGCGCTTTCTCTCTTCCTGACTCTCGTTCTCGCGTGATCTCTCGGGGAGCTTGACAGCCTGGCAAGAAGCGGAGAGAAGCACAAACCGCAGGAAAGCCCTGCGAGCAACTCCAGGTCGCACGCGCATTGCCTACTCCTCATCTCTCTGAGGAGACGGAAATCGATCGTGGAATACTAACGAAAGAAGATATATATCGTGTCTACGTGTGTGTGTGTATATATATATATACCGTGAAACCGTGATTCCTTGATAGTGCGAGATACTGAGATCTACATTAGAGGTCTACATTAGAGGTCTATATCATCGTGGCATTTAGACTGAATGTAAATACACTAGTATTGATGTTATTCGTGTTGTTGCAACATCGATAATAATATTAATAGGTTAATGTTAACATTTTCACTTATTAAGTTTTCGCCGATCGAATATCAGAAAAAAATATAAAAAAATTCACTTTCGACCGACGAATTGTTGAAAACCAGGATTAGGACAACGATATTCGTAATGTACGAGGACATTTCGATTTAAAGGGTAATTAACGTTTGAAGTTAATTTCGAATTGTCATTTTTTTCATATTATTATTATTATTGTTATTATTGTCATTATTATTATTAATATTATTCATATTATTGTTATTATTAATAGGTCAATATCGACCTATAATATTGAAACTAACATTTCTCCTCGACATTGATTTTTCTCGATCAATGGCATCGACGTACTTATTATTAATAGAAGTTCTATTACAAGACCGAATTATTGAAAGATTCAAGATTATTAATACAATCAGGTAGGCACAAGATATATCGTCCTAATTTCCGTCCAATTTCCTTCATAATCTCCGTATATAGTTTTAAGTTAAAGCGAATCGTTGACGATTTTTCTCGTTCGTGCGCGAACACGCTACGAGAAACGCTCGCCGTCAATATAATTATCGAAGCGTCCAAATTCATAACGAATTTTCTCAGCGCGCCCTCTTTACAAAAATAATAATCCTTCGGTGTTTTTACCTCGACTCGTTCTCGTCGAAACTTCAGGAAATTTCTAGTATCGTGTACGAAACGAAGCTTCGAGCTTCGCAAAAACAAAATTGTTTAAAAACCATACGACGAAAATACAATAAAAACAAATATATACACAATTTTTATTTTCAACGATCGTCCTAATTTCCGTCGAATTTCCTTCATAATCTCCGTATATAGTTTTAAGTTAAATCGAATCGTTGACGATTTTTCTCCTTCGTTCGCAAACACGCTACGAGAAACGCTCGCCATCAATATAATTATCGAAGCGTCCAAATTCATAACGAATTTTCTCAGTGCGCCCTCTTTACAACAATAATAATCCTTCGGTGTTTTTACCTCAACTCGTTCTCGTCGAAACTTCAGGAAATTTCTAATATCGTGTACGAAACGAAGCTTCGAGCTTCGCAAAAACAAAATTGTTTAAAACCCATACGACGAAAATACAATAAAAACAAATGTGTACACAATTTTTATTTTCAACGATATACCCTCATCGTGTTTGCGTTTTATTAACACGCGCGAATTTCGTACCAAACGAGAATATACCTACTCGAGGCAGATATTTCATTAAACGTTAAAACAATTTCGACAATATAGATCGGGGTATTAACGAACTCGAGGTGAAGCCTCGAATATAGAGTCTCCCACGTATACATAGGAGAAACTAGTATAGCGTGCCCATAAACGCGAGATATAACAGGTCCGGGTGGCTCGATAACAGTATCTCAACTCAGTTTATGGTGATTTAATTTGGAATGTCGGGAGCTATGTATCACACGTGCAAGGGCGAGCGAGTAGAATCGTGGCAGGGGTTGGGGGTTGGTGAGGGTAACACACCGAACTCTACCATAGCGGCATCTACCGTACGAGTAACTGAGTCCTGGGTCGCAACCCCCTCTCCATCCCCCCACCCCTCTCCCGCGATCGCCGTTAGTCGCGCGGAAGTGAGAGAAAAGGAACTTCTCTCCACGCGATATCCACTCGACCGGCGTTCAATTGGCAAAATGGCCGATCAAGCCCATTACGGGAATTCATTGAGTTCGTTGAATAATGATTAATCTCATTTAGGTCGAGCCGTATAAACATCAACAATACCGCGAATATATAAGTAATACGCGCGCATACGTCTCGTATATTTTTATACGACGATGCGAAGATCAGAGAATCACCGTGAGACGAGAAAAAAAAAAAGTAAACGTGATTATACGTGAGGGAGATGAAAAAAAATAAGGGTTGAACAGGAGGGGGAGAACTTCCGGTCGGGCTGAAGGAGAGGTTGGGAGGTGGGAAAGGGGGAAAGAGTGTTGACGCAACGCATTACACAGATGGTCGACGACGATAATAGAGGAGACGATGAGGAGATAGAGAGAAGAAAATAAGGGGATGGAGAAGAGAATGACGATGGCGACGACGTCAAGCGTGACGACCGAGCAGGTTGTTTCGCGTGTCTCTTGGAAGAAACAAAAGTGAGCGCGCAGTGTGCTTGGATCACAGGGAGATCTCTCTCTCTCTTTCTCTCTCTCTCTCTCTCTCTCTGTCTCTCTCTCTTCATCCCTCTTTCTCGGTGCTTCCGTGGATATGATGTCGAGAGTTGACTAGGGCTAGGCCACTCGACCAGAAACCAACGTGCTACCGTATATCTATATACGCCTATATATCATCAACCGTGCACTGCAGAGAGCAACAGAAGAAGCAACGACAGCATCCACTGCGTGCGGGCGCACACCCTTTGCTTTTCAAAGTACTCCAAAGAGATGGTAGAGGCCTCGAGAAGAGGGAGAGAAAGAGAGAGAGAGAGAGAAAATAGCGAGAGCGAATCTCGAGTGACGGACGAGTAAGGGGTAGAGGGTTGGGTTGGATACACGCGAGAATGAACCAAGAGAGATACATGTCCTCTCGGTCGTCTCTCTCTCTCTCTCTCTCGCTCGTTCACTCTCGTAGCCCTGTATACGCCTATTGTTTAGATATTCTGATGAGCCAGTGTATTTCGACTATACTTCAGTTTGAACCATTATATGTACATCGAAGAAAGGATTAGGCTTAAAAAGTGAACGGCTTATATAGCGTGCGGCCACACGTTATTCCTGAGTGCAAAGTTTGTACTCGTCGACCTCGCTCTCTCTCCATCTCGCCGTATGAAATATTGTTTGAAATATATATTTTTTAATTTTATGGTATTAAAAGTTTTCGTTAAATCAAGATTTTTCGCGATAATTGAATATTATGCTCATAAATTCTCGTATTCGAGGTAAACTAAATTTCATTACGAATCTCCATTCCTCCATTCGTATGAACTCCAACGTTAATACGAGGGAATATTTAATTTTCAATTAAAGAATCACGAATTAATCAATAAAGCAATATTATATATGTGTTGATTTCATTCCCTCGTTCTATTTGTTGGTGAAATTAATCGTCGCTCGAACGATCTTATTATTATACAATTTCGTGATAAAGAATTTATTTCAACGATACAAAATTTCATCCGAAGAAACGTTCGTGCGTTCGACGCGATTGAATCGAATTTCAATTAATTGAAACACCGGGCACGAATAGAATTGATTCAAAGGGGTGAATTTCAAAAATTCGTCGCCGATCGTTTTCATTATAAATTTAATGTTTCGACGTCAAATATTGATTCTTGGCTCGCGAGCTCGTTCACGATGAAACGTAACGTTTTGTATGATAAAATCGGATTTTCAACGGACTGTCTGATCAGCTACGGAGTTAACTACTGACGCGGCAACTCTCTCGTCGGCACGCCTGGCCATTCTGCACGAATCTCACCGCTAGTGGATACGACCGCGACACACAGAGAGGACGCGAGCCGAGCTCTCACAGCCTGTTACTGTCGCTCTTGGGATATAATAGTGACGTGTTACCGAGTGGTAGTCACGATTCTGTGTATATATATATATATACACACACATATGTATATATATATATATATATATACACACACATATGTATATATATTATATAGATGTATTTATACACATCCTAACCTAGGTTGGAATACTTCATCGACTTCCTATATACACCGGTCTAACGAGATCGGCTCGTATCTCGTCCCGTCGGATATATCTATAAGGACGTAGGAACCCTCCAAGCACAGAATATCCTTGCCGATGTTATTGATTCGTTGCACATTTAGATATCCAAGAATACGACTACGGATTGCAACGTAGCACAGAGGACACGACAGAGAAATAAGCATTGGGTTCTTTTCTGTCGTGAAAAAAAAATCAAGAAAAATCTAGAGATGAAAAATATATACGATGCTTTCTTGTACGTTTCCTGGTTTCACAAAGCAACGTCTGACGAAAAGGGTATTCTTCAAACTTTTCGCTTTGTCGCTGAGCGAAAGTCGCAAATTTACGTTTGGTCATTGCGCATCCTCCCCATTTTTTTACAGCGTGGTGAGTCTTGAGAAGTCGAAAAAAAGGACTTTTGTATCGTGTGATGTGAGAGATTTTTGTTTTCGAACAATTAGGATCGTGTAAGATTGAAAATTTTGAAACGAAAATTAGTTACTGACTTCTGGGCTGATTTTTCGAGAATTGCATATTATTGATATTTAAACTTTGACCTTATTTGATAGACGTACGTTTATTGCGAGAGGTTTAAGAAACTCGCGAGTAGATTAACAGAATGACATTTCGTTCATTCCAATATCTCAATTTACGAGACACGATGATGTGAAAATCAGCGAAAATCCATTCCAAAATAAAATATATTCCACGATCGGTGTCTCGACGTTAAAAACTTGTGAAAAATCGAAAAAAATCACAGTCCCTCGAGCCAAGTGCCATTTTAAAGCTGAAACGATCGTCGATCAAACAAGCATAGATGCGAAGTCGAAACCGCAGTCAAACTTATGTTACAACGCTTTTAAATATTTAACAATTATTCAGCCATATAAAAAATCTCATTAATTATTTCACTAAAACGTAAAAATTGTGAAAATTCGTGAAACTTCATGTCATATTCGCGATCTACTAGCGATTTCCGAACGAAAAGAGTTCCGAACAAACTCATTCCCGAGGAAAAGAAAAAATGTTCATCCCCTCGAGTCACTCGCATCCCTTAAGCAATTCGCCGATGGTTCAAAAATTATTCTCAACGAAATATCACAAAGTGTTTGTCGAATCGGAAATGTCACGCTGCACGGGAACATAAGAAGCGAAATTCAAGATTCTACGATCTTGACATTCTCGCGTATACTTCATGCAACGAGAAGCTCCCTCTTTTGTCCCTCGACATCTTGGCTCTCCTCGCCGTGAACAATGTGATACAACATTGCCGAAGTGGCGAGAGTTTCTTTGACTGAATGACGTCGAATGCGAGTAGACACTCGGTGGTAAAGTCGGGGGAAGGGAGAGAGAGAGAGCCTGCACGAATAGCGAGAATTATATACGTAGCCGAGGAATGAAAAAGTCCTCAGACCAGAAATTCGCCGCACCTTCATCCGGAAGGTTCGCAATTTTTTGTCTCCCTTTTCTACTTTTTTGCATCACGATATCCACGACAAACGCGCGCGACGGGACACGAGAGATCGCGAGAGGCTCGAGTTGTACGTATATAGGGGTATGAAAAAAAAAGAAAGAAAAACTAAAAGAAGAAAAAGAAGAAAAAAAGAAAAATGAAGCCCACAGCAAACAGATCTCCCGTTCTTTTCTCTCCCACGAACGAAATTCTGCTGCGGTTGTCCAACAATGCAAACCAACTTTCTCATTTCAATGTATTGTTTCCATTGTTCCTCATTCTTCTCGATCATCCCGGGCTCGAGCTGCTTGTCGGATGGCAGAGCCGAGTATATCCTCGTTCCTATCAACGATCCCGGAGCTTTTTCAACCCCCAACCCTATTCATATACACACTGTGACGTGTATATATATATATATATATATATATATATATCAACCGAGGAAAGATTACTGATTTCAATGGTCGCTCTTAAAGCTGCGAGGACAGCTCGAGTATCACTCGCGCGTCCGCACTCGACGAAACGATACAAAGACAGTGTAAGTACGAGGAAAAAAGAAAATCTCAAACCTCGCACACAAATACGTATAAAGAATTAATGAAAGGACGAAGAAGAGCGATCAACGTTTCCGTCGAGAGATTCCTGCGTCTGGGATGAGCGTAGCAAATTTTTGTCCTGTCCTCGTTCGAGGATAGGACAGACCCTTAATTCGTAAAACTTTTCCTCAGCCACGGAGCTACTTAATTCTGCCACTTACTTCTGGAAGATTTGCCGCAACGAAAATTAAGCGAATTCAATCGAGCGGAAGCTTCTCCGGTAGCCCGAGGCAATGACCGCGAAGCAATCACGGGGAAATCAACTCTCGACTGTTCCGCGGCATGATTTTCTTTTTATTTATTTCTTTCTTATTCTCGTTTTTGAAGAATTCTCGCAATTATTTGTGAACATCGTCGGTAATGAGGGAAAAAAGAAGAAAATTGTGAAATTTTATTTATCCCTCGTTTTACGCGTTCGAGGGGACGATGGGGTGGTAAAAAATTGATCTTATCATCGAGGGGTTGCGGATAAGTTGTTTCGGCTTCGAGACGGTTCGTAGGATCGAGTGACCTTCATTCCATCGACTGTAAAATGGTCAAGGTCGTGTTTACTAAATTCTCGATTTTGTTTTTCGTTCGCCGATACGGAAAAACTACCCTTAAATCGGTATTCCCGCAGAAGCTTGCCTATTGGTAAGAAACACGAAAGAGCTATATTAACGTGTTGCAACGATATTATTCCCACGTCTCTGTTCGTAAACCCGCTGAAACAACGTTAGCGTATACCATAAACGCGAACTGCGTACGAGATTCTCATGTATCATATTTCACGTTACGACCCTAGGCGACGCTCCACTAGGTACGTCGTCTTTACATTATACCGAGCGAAACTTCAACTTCTCCCTTACGACTAATATCTAACAGCAGTCTGGCAAATATCAGATACCCAGAAACCGTGACAAACAAGGATTCCTAACATTACCATTTCATCTTTCTACGTCGTTCGTTTTCTCGACTTCTCCACCCCCGTTATCTCGTCTCGCGATAAATGAGATTTACCATCGCGAATCGGTCGCCGAAACTCCAATGAAGAAAAAAAAACCCCCCTCCACCTCTTTTCCCAAGAGCGAGGAGAGAGTTTCGTAATTTATTTTTATTTCAATCGAAAAGTAGGTATAAAATCGTTCACTGGAGAGCAAGAGAGAGAGAGAGAGATTTTGCGGTATTCTTGCTCAGGAGCTTTCCAATATAGACGACGATCTTTCCTCTATATACAAAGAGAGAGAGAGAGAGAGAAAACGAGGGATAGAGAATCGTATATATATATATATATATATATATCGGCACGTTTCCCGAACTCTAGTGGGTACTCAAACGATGGTTAAATCCAAAGTCTATAAATACATTCGGTTTCCGGAACCAAGAGAGCCCACTATATGCATGTAAAAAGCGAGCGAACCAGAATAAGGTGGAGAGGAAGTGAACAAGAGAGAGAAAGAAAGAGAGAAATGGAAGGGCGAGACCCTGATCACGAGTAGAATGGGGAGGAAAATGCGAGTCGAAGGAGGTGCGAGAGAGAAAGAGAGAGAAAAAGAGAGAGAGGCTGAGAGTCTGTGTCTGCTCGTCGAAGAACCGCAGTGCGGTTTGCACCCTCCTGGAAGTAGTATCCAGTGTGCCACTGAGAGGGCGGAGTACGCTTTCTCTCTTTCTTTCGCTCTCTCTCTCTCTCTCTCTCTCTCTCTCTCTCTCTCTATTCTCTATTTCTCTCTTACTCACTCTCCCGTATACTTTTCCTCACTCGCGCAGGGGTGGAAGACCAGGAGAACTAACAGGGACACATGCCATCGGTACAAAGACCGAAATGCAAATACGTATTCTGTGTACTTAGGAAGCTGCAGCGTCACAGTGAAACTCATGCATAGAGATTGTACGTTGTTCGTGTAAATCTCTCTCTGTCTCTCTCTCTCACCCTCTCTCTCTCTCTTGCTCTCTCTCTATACTGTCGGACCATCAGCCGGTGCTGTACCACTACCATGGTTATTCGCCGTTCTCTCTCTCTCTCTCTCTCTCTCTGGGATACGACGAAGTATCAACACTGCTCGCACAACACCGCAAGCAGCAGCAGCAGCAATACGGGCTCGTGTACAACCCCTTTTTGATACTGTGGAGAGAAACAAAATCCTCGTTCCTGGCATCCGCACGACAAAACTGTTGCAGCTCGTTCGACCCTCATGTTACAATTTTATTGACTCTTTGATCGTGTACGAGTGACACATGCAAACCTCCCTCGTGCAATGGGGTTTCGATTGATATATGGAGAGGGCTGAAAAGCTCTTTATCAATTATTAATTAAAATGTGACAAGCGTCACGTTCGCATAGGGGTTGCAAGCTTGTGCATTATTATTACTATTAGTGTAACTAGAACGTTCCCTTGTCGAGGTTGAATATAAATACCCCTGGCTAACCTACGAATATAACTATGTAAATATATTTAAACTTGTATAAAATGATTAAAAAAATTGCATTATACCTCAATTTGATCAAAATTATTTGATAAAAACAGTGTTATAACTTTTCTCACCCTCTTGATTCTACGAATAAATAAATAACTCAATTGATTGATTTAAAAACACTCGTAGGACAAAATCAACGCAAGAATTGGTCGTAAAATGATTGAATCGAGTAATACAGAAAAAATGGGGAAAATTGTCGAACCCTACATCTCGCGATATAGTCCCGAGTTTTCTCTACTGAATTGTGTATACGATACGAGAGGGGACCGTGTGTGTGTGCATGTGTACTCGAGCAAAGTTCCTCGTTGACGTTCAATTTCGTTTTAAAGTTAGTAAAGCAATGCTACTGCGGTGCAAGGGCGGCCATACACACCAACGAGAGTCGGTGGATGTTATGCTGCACGCCGCGTGTCTTTTATGCGCTCGTATCTCGTTCACGCATCTCTACTTGGAGAGCTTGACTATAGGCTGCTGCAAGCAACGGCACAAGGGCTCTGATATAACGGAGAAGCGCACGCGGTGTGCAGAGCTATATCGTCGAACCAGCAGGCTCGCTCCGATCTCTCTCTCTCTCTCTCTCTCTCTCTCTCTCTCTCTCTCTCTCTTTCCATCTGGTTATATCGTGGATGTTACCCCGAGAGAGCTCCGCCTGCCACACCGTGTTTCTTGTCTGTCACGAGCATCTGGTCTCGTTCGTCCGCGACCCGGTAGAGAAAGAGAGAAAGAGAGAAAGAGTGGGCGGAGGAGAGGGAGAAAATCAGGTGAACCACGTTTATGTACCGTGAAACGACCGCGATGGTTCTATGCGGTCTGCGGGATCCCCCCCTCTCCGTCTTCTTTTTTGTTTTTTATCAAATGTTATCTTTTGTTTATCTTGTCGCTGGAACGAACACGCAATTTCATCCCCGTCCCGCACTCGAGCGACGTCGCATGAGTTCGGTCAATTACAGCGAGTTACGTATTTCGAAACAGCTTTTATTTCAACGAAAAAAATTAATAAATAAATAAATAAAAATAACGTCAATAATTCATAAAGTTGCCGGTACATTTTTCGTGCAATTTATTATTATTTTTCTTTTTTTTTTCTTTATTGCACAGTGAATTATATTTAATTGATAAGATAGCAAATATATTGTACGGATTTACAACGATTTGCATTATTGAAAGGTACACGTTTGAACGCGATTTTACGTCGCTCTAACCCCCTCTGGAATATGTAAAATATCGGTCGCGTATACGCTTGTGTATAACGGTGAATTAAATGTCTCGGATCTATCATGTCGCAGATCTGATACAGGTGACTGTATAATCTATATATATATATATATATATAGGTAGACGTTACGGGAGCACGTTGAAACCGTTACGGGATATGACAGCCCGTGACGGGTTTCAATATTTTGTGCTCCAACGTGTACATCCTCTCTGTATGATTCTGGGCGCATTTCATACATCCATATACATATATATATATATATATATATATATATATATATCGGAGACGAAGGATATACCTAGAGTTGCAATATAACAGTGATTCGCTTTGCAGTCCGTGTTAAATGAATCTGCGGATTTGTACATGCAACGGGACTATCGTCTCGTATAATTACACGTTTAATTGCTTATATAACGTCGAGGGAGTGGAGAGTCGGGCGAGAGAGAGGGAGGGAGGGAACGAGGTGGGGAGTCGAGCGCACGCCCGCGCGACGACCACCGCGAATCCAGGTACACGCGTAGATATATATGTACATAATATTGCAACGAACATATATCCTCGCGATCCACACGTTCGTGCCCGAAGCATTTTGTGCGAAATCGCGTTGGCGAGTTGATTTGTATTTATGAAAAAGAAATGAGAGAAAAAACATGGGAAAAAAAGAAAGAAGTAAATGGAAACGTTTTCGAACGAAATACATTTTCGTATTTACCGTAACGCGGTATGACGGACGCATTGAGAAATTCTTCGTGAGACAGAAATTATTTTGTTATACCTACGTATTCGTTCGCTGTAACATGGAATTCCATCTGTTTTGTACGTGGTATATATAGCTCTCTTTCTCTCTCTCCGATTTTTTAACTAGGTGAAAACAAAAGTGATGAAAAAAAGATTTAAGCAACCCGCTCGAGCGAGAATAAAAATGAAATGTTTGCAATGTTTGCAAAATATTCACAGGAAAAAACGTAACGTGCTCGCTCGCGATAAAAATAAAAATCTATTAAAATCCGAACGAACGCGTTTTATTTTATTTTTTTATTCGTTTTTATTCGTAGCTCGATATTTGAAACGATGATAAACTGAGTGACCCTACTCTCTAATGTTCGCTCTCGAAAGAAAGAGTGAGAGAGAGAGAAAGAGAGGGAGAGGGGGGGGGGGGGGGGGGAGAGAGAGAGAGAGAGGGAGAGAGAGGGAGAAAGAGAGAGACAGAGAGGGAGGGAGAAAGTTAGAGAGTGATAAGGGCGCAACACCACTGCTAAACATGCACTCGACAGGTGGATATACACGTTTCATTTCAACGTAGAGCGTATCAATTACGCCGGGACTGTGTTGAGGTTCGACCCCGAACTGCACGCGCGAATTAATTGTTTGTCGGTCCGTTCCGCTGCATCGAACGTAAACCGACCCATCCTCCATATCCCACATAACATATATATATATATAGGGTATTCCTCGCCGAATCGACCGATTTGGAACTTTTGCATCTCCGATTTTGTTTTCTTTTAGTCCTTCACGAGACTCGCCTCCATGATTTTTTTCAATTTTTGTTTATCAAGCTATTCACGAGGCATAAATTTCTAAAAAAAATCAGTTTTTTAAAAATGCCGTTTTGTTAAATGCTCATATTTTAAACGCAGATATTTTTCGACACGGATAACGAAAAACGTGAAAATTGAAAATTCGAAAACAAAATTCCATCGTTTGCCCATTCTAAAACTAGTTGTTTACAAACAAATTTATTAAAAATCAAAATAGACGATCATCTACACTTTTTCGCTATTTTTTATGAAAAATCCGTAGAAACCCGAAAATTTTGAAAAAAGAAATTCGAATTTTCTCGTTTATTTGCGAACTTATGAGCATTTCAAAAAAGGCGTATTTCAAAAACCGAAATTTTTCACAAATTTATATCTCGTGAATGGCTTGATAAAGAAAATTGAAAAAAATCATGGCGGCGAGTCTCAACAAGGACTAAAAGAAAAAACAATTAAAAAAATCGGAGATGCAAAAGTTCCAAATAGGCCGATTTGGCGTGGAATGCCCCATACATATATATAAATTTCCAATTTTCTATGTATATAAAGGCTTGTACATATATATACGACGACAGTGTTTTCACTTCTTCGTAGACTCGTGAGAAGGAAAAACCCTTAGAGATTCGTAGCGACTACCGTGCGAGAAAGAGATTGAGAATGGTTGGCCGAGAGCTATGCGAGAGAAAGTTCTTAATATATATCATGGCGAGCCGTGCCAGAGTAAGGTTGATTGTAAAGGGAGAAAGAGCTAGGTCGTGGGGTGTACTGTAACGAGACGAAGAGAGGCTACCCGGGGACCGAACCTCGTCGTATTCGTCGACATCGTCGTAGTCGTCTTCGTCGTCGTCGTCGACGTCGTCGTCGTCGTGTCTTTCCTTGCCTTCGTTCCGTTGTATGCACGACCACATTCTCTCCTAGGTACCTACATACCTATTACTACTACGTTTACACTTCTTGCTACCGCTACTATCACTACTGGCATTCCTGTTACCCCCCCCCCCCCCAACCCCCACCCCCCTCGATCCCTCGTTCTCTCTTTCTCCCTCACTCTGTCTGTCTCTCGTGCTCTTCCTCTCGCCTCCTTTTCCCCCGCCGACTAATGAGACCGGCGCGGTTACATCAGAGGCCGGGGGACAAATTGAAACGTACGACGAGAGGCCCTGGAGGGGTTGGTAGCCGCAGAACAAGGAGAGCGACCTCCTAATGCGTGACACCGCTACCACCACCGCATTCAATGCTATATACATATATATTCAATGCTATATATATATATATATGGTATAGGTATATATATGGCATATACAACGGTGCCCACCACATCCGACGTTTGCTTCGCTTTACCCTCGTCCCCTGAACCCGCCGTCCGCGCCCTCAAGCTTTCTCTCTCTCTCTCTCTCTCTCTCTCTCTCTCTCTCTCTCTCTCTCAGAGTATCTACGGTGTGCGTGTGTGTTTTCTCTCTTCCCCCATGATACACTCGGCGCGTTCAACCCTTGTAACGAGATTTTTAATAGAACACGACAACAGGAGAGACGAGAAAACGGAGAGCTATGCGCGTAAAATCATTTTCCACCACACGTATTTTATTTCCCTCTTTTACGCTACGATCCTTAGAAAAATAGATATATATCTATCGTATGAGTCATTATGATAGCAGCAGAAATACTTGAGCGAGGTTACGGAGATCGCGCCACTGCTGGTTCGATCGTGGGAATTAACGATTCTTGAGCATCGGGAGAATGTTTTTGTTTTCGTTTATTTTGTTCGATCATTCGTTCCCTCGCGTAACGATAAAGTAAGCAAAAACCATAATAAAAGCGTTCGAGAAACGTGATATCGAAACGTGTGACTAAAATGGGTGGACTTGACGCAAACCCATTTGAAAAATACACCGAAAAGCGAACGGTTTAAATCGAAGCTATTAACTAACGCGAGATTCGCTGGCTCGTCTTTTTATTCGGTAACTTTACCTTCTCTTTTCAATCCGGTATTTTTGTATTTTCTTTATTTTCATTCTCTTTCTCCTCTTTCCCGTTCTTCCATACACCCTTCGTGCGCGACGATCACATTTTTGTTTCGTCTTCCAACGTATCTTTTTGTTCTGCTTTTTCTGTCTTTCGTCGTTTTGTTTTTCTCTTCTTCTCATTCGTTCATTGTATTTTTCTCTTTCTCCGATAGTCTCCGTGAGCTCAATCTTTTTTCGTGGCTCGCAATTAGTGCCGATCCCGCACGTTCCGGTTGTTCTTTATTGCTCTCTGGTCTCAACATCGAATCTCTTCCACCCCCTCCCCACCTTACCTTCTCTACCGCCACCCCCTCTTCGCGTGATCCAACACAACCAGTAATTTTCAGTCTCTGACTCCGATAGCCCCCCCCCCTCGAGCCCACCCCCACCACCATCACCAGGTTCTCTATATCCTCATCCCGGCAGTCACTCGAATCGAGTTTCGCAAACAGTCTCTTTTCCTTGGACTCTCCGTCCGTCCGTCCGTCGCGTTGGCTCTCTCTCTCTCTCTCTCTCTCGTTCTCTCTTTCTCACTGCCTCTCGCTGTTTCTCTGTCGTATCCATGTCTCTTTGTCTCGCTTCTTCTTTCCAGTTCCTTCTCTATCTCATTCGCAAGTATCGGATCTCGAACCTTTCCAATTTTCTCTAGACTCGCCGTCTCTATCTCCGAGCTTGACTCTGACTCTCGAATCAAACAACCTTCACTCTCGCCCGACCCTCCCCGACCCCGAGCCCTCCATACCCGTTCCAGTTCCCTCATGCTGTTATAAGCACCCCTGCGATGTTCGGAGACACTCACCGGATTGGTTTCCTCTTCTCGTTTCCCATCTTCCTTTTCCCTCCTTTCACACGCTCTTTCTCTCTTTCTGTCTCTCTCTCTCCCTCTTTCTCTCTATCTCACACACATACATACAAACACTTTTTTCCCTCTCTCGTCCTCTATCTTTACACTAGAGACGGCCTCTCGACTTTATTCGGTTAAGGCACAGTGAAGATCGTCGAAGAAGAAGCTCGCGAGCATTAATTAACCAACAACTAGTATCACCGATACAAGTGTCTATATACGTACATCACTCGAGTCCCCGATCCTCGAGAACGCGACATACCTACATATATATACAGCTGTGTATATATACATATATATAGCGTCGAATACCCTCTCTCGACTATCGCTATCTCGGAGAAACAATCCACCAGAATTCTTGACGTTCCATCGTGTCGAAACTTCTCTCCTACCCAAAGTGCTATGTACCTATATATATATATATATATATACATATATATTAGATTTAGACATATATGTATACGTATGTATATAATCTTCGGAAGCACGCGACCACCCTTTCATACATGAACGCGTGGGCAAATGCTCGCGTACAACTTTTACCATACAATGCGAGCCAAAACACATATATGTATACATAATATTACCTCCCCACAGTCTAAACCCCACCCCCTCCCCATGCCACTACCCTTGGGGTTGGTGCAAGGAGCATCCGGTAATTGATTCGGTGGTGAGGGAATCCAGAATCCGCGTATAGTTGGAAAGTTCACGTCGGTACACGGTTACGGAAGTATGCAGTAAGCTGAAAGATCGCGAGGATGAAGAAAGTGGTAGAGGGGTTGGTTGCGCGAGGCGCGAGGAAGGGAGCTTGGGGGGGGGGGAGGGAAAGAGAGGTATAAGATGGGAGCAAAGGTCAAAGCGGAAGACGGAAAATACTAGAAGGGATGAGGAATAAGAAGACGTGAGGATAGAGTCTGGGAGAAGGAGGAGCGGTGGGGGAAGGGGCGGAGGGTGAAAAGGGTTGTTCGAGTGTACCTACAGTAGCTACGTGTATTATGTAATATATATATATACATATGTGTATGTGTGTGTGCGGATGTACGTGGGTATATAGATATATAGAACTATAAGGCGGTAGATAGGGGAGCACGCTTGGCGGAGAACGGAAGTAGCAGCCCTAGCTGGTCCAGCATGCAAAATGCTGCGTCGACGTTATCATGCACCAGGAGATAAAGGGGCTGACGTGGTGGAGACGAAGTCTTCCCATTTTTCACCATACTTTGCTGAGTTTTACTTGGCACACAGCCGTCCCCAACCTCCACCTCCCCTTACCACTGCCCCGGATCGCGGGAGACCGAAAGAGTAAGAGGGAGAGAGAGAAACGAACGAGCGAACGAACGAATGAACGAACCAGCCAGCCAGCAGAAACGTCTCGTGACACAACCGCCGCGCCCCCTGTCTATGTGTGTATGTGTCTCTCTCGTGCTCTCTCATTCTCTGTTCTCTGCCAGCAGTGAAGAGCTATAGCAGCCCTCTCTCTCTCTCTCTCTCTCTTCTCTACCTCTCTCTTATTGTTCACGTTTCCCACATTGTCCCGCAATGCGCAGCGGGAACGCCATCTTAACGAAGATTTAGACGCTCTCGCAAACCCACCCTTACATTATGTTGCGTGACCAGAATTTATTTGCCTCCTGGTGCCCGTATTTTGCCGGTATTCCACCCTCCTCCCCACGCTCGAGCCCCCTCGCGCTGCCTGTTACTGGTCTTACTCTTTCTTCTCGTTGGTACACATCGAATGGTGTTTCGTGTCTACGTAGCTCCGGGGAATATCGTTCGCCAGGTAAAATACGGATGGGCGACCTGCCGTCACTCGGGTCCAATCCAACGTATTCCTTATTTCGGCATAAGAAATAACGACCCCCGTTCGGCACGTTGGAAAAACTTCTCGAAAAAACTGCGACGATAATCGAAGGGACAGCAACAAAAAATCCACGGAAAAACTCGTGAGAATTGCCGAACAATTTTTCTTGGCGGAACGACGAGACCGTCTTCGGCATCGATCCCGAACGTATTTCATTGTCCACCCGATTCTCGAGCCTCGTTACATCGACGAAAAACGAGACGAGTCTGAAAGGAGCGAGAAGGAATGGTTATTTTTTCCATCGAATCGATCGATTTCACGAAAATAGAAAAACCGCTTTCTGCTCGATTCTCTCGGGGCTGAGCTGTACTTAGCCCCTTAGAAACGGTATAGTCGATGTACAAGTTTACATAATGGAGTCGCGACCGGAAGTCGCGAAGGGAGAAAGATGAGATGTTCGGGTTGAAATCGCGGGATGGATTAAAACGTGAACAAGAAGAATAAGTAAGAATGAACGAACGAAAGAAAGATCGAAAGAATAGAAAGAAGGAGAAGAGGAAGAAGAAGAAGAAGAAGAAGAAAAAAACGTGGCTTGGCTCGCTTCGCGAGAAATATGCCAGACCTGGCGACTCCTGAAGGGTGTGCGCCAGAGGGAGGTTTCTCTCTCTCTCTCTCTGTTGCGCGCAAACCGCGCAAAGGCCTGTACAAATTCGCCTCGAATTTTTGCCAGAAGGTTCTGGACGAAAAACCGTCAGTCTCTACACACACATACCTAAAACGCACACCCGTAAAAACCTTCCTGTAGTTTTCTCGGTCTCTAGACGCGACCACGGCAAAACACCGCAAGCTTCCTCCATCGCCACTCTCGTGCGGTCCTCTTTCTCTCTTTCTCTCTCTTTGCCCTTTGTTGCCTATGAACTCTCTTTCCTTGCTGGTATATTCTCCCACATCGACGTATGTCTCAAAGTCCACGCCCACACACACATACAAACACGTAGTCTTATATATATATATATATTTTCATTTCTTTTCGTGGCCTCGTGAACACCCCGCGAGGGAAATACAGAGCGAAAGCAGTGGCGGCCTCGGTGCCCTCTCTGTGCCGACATAAGGAGCAAAGCAAAGAATAAAGAGGGAGAAAAAAGAACAGAGAGATAGAGAGAGAGAGAGAGAGGGAGTGAGTGAGAGAGATGGAAGGAAAAAGCGTGAAGAAAGAAGAGGGAGTGAGGAGAGGGTCGTATTCCGAGCTTCGAAGTCTTGGCTGCTGCCGCTACTGGTAGTTACGATTCTTGTGAGTTGTAGGCCGCGTGGAAAAGCTCTCGCCGATAGTCTTGGTCGAGGAGAAAGAGCGTAAAAGAGAGTCGTGGCACGGGGGGGGGGGGGGGGGTGGAACAGAGAAAACAGAGAGCACAGTAGAAGACTGGAAAACGAGCGTAGAAACGAGCAGTGGAACTATATATATATATATATATATACGTGCGAGGTAGTATATTACTGTAGTAGTAAAGGAAAGTACGTGTAACCTAACGTAAGAGTGTGGAGGACGGCAAGACCCGGGGGAGGAGGGTGAGCTTTGCGCTGGTGCAGCAGCATCAAGGAGCTCCTGCGCGCGGGTGTTAGGGCTGTATTGTTCTGTGACGGCGGTGACCCGTGCAGCCGAACGCTCGCAGGCTTTCTAAACTCGTACCCTCCTTTCCAATCCCCTCCCCCATCCCTCTCTCTCTCTCTCTCTCTCTCTCTCTCGGCGCTCGGGCTCATTCGTTCCCGCCCAACTCCCTTAGCCTCTCTCCCGGCATCGTCTATTTCTCTTTCTCTTTCTCTCTCTCGCTTCCTCGCTCTCTACCTCGCTTTCCCTTAAGTACGTATACGATTTATATACTGTTTCTATACTGTACTTCGTTACGAGTATATATATAGAGAGGGAGAGAAAGAGAGAGAAGGGTATGTACGGTGTGTGGTACCCGGCCAAGCCGGGCAACCTCTACGTTAACTAACAATAAATGCTGGTACTGACAGCTGCACGCCACCGAGCTGGCCTTCTCGTAAAGAGCTCCCCGGGTCTTAATACCCAGGCGTGAGTATAACGGGGCTTCTGTGTCGATGTGCGCTGCGAGTAAGTGTTGAGGATAGAGTTCACTCGTGGTATAAGATGAAAGAGCACGAAGCCGAAGCACCGCCACCGTCTTGCAACGGCCATCGCGCACGTACCTTAAATCCTCGAAAGCTTCGGCAATGAAATTCTCTCTCTCTCTCTCTCTCTCTCTCTCTCTCTCTCCATCTTCTCTCTTCCGTTTCTACGCCTACGACCTGTATGCGGTAGGATACACTTACTTTTATCAAAACCCGGAACCAAACTAAATTCTTCGACGAAGCGATCGCTTCGAGAAAAACAAAGAAAAAACGTTGAATCCTCGCGAAACTGGAGGAAAGTCGAACGATTTGGTAAACCTCGGTTACTCGTAATGCGAGGGTAGTTTGAAAAAGGGTCTGTTGTCTTCGAATTCTATTGAACGGCGAAATTAATCTCGAATCTGCTCGGGAAAAAATATCGCCTCGTGTTTTTAGGAAATTTTATTAATTGGAATATTTTCTATAAAAAGTGTAAAGAGAAAGGACAAAAATATATAAACGATGAAGAGTAAGAGAGGAGTATGTAAAAGCTCGCAAGGGCGTACAGGTGGAAATAAAATTGTACTATACTACTACTACTAATTGGAATATTTTCAAATCCCTCGGTATATTTGTCTTTTTATTGCCGAACGAAATTTCACGTATTTAAAAATCGAAATTTCCGAACAGTTTTTTTATCGCTCGCGTAAAAAAACTTTATCGAAGGATTGAGGGATATTTCACCAAGCCCTTTGATACAGATTGTTTCGAATTCCGAAATAACTTTCACCGGAGCGTTGGTAAAAAATAAAATTTCCAGTATCGACACTCGAGTGAACATTTGGTATTAGTTGGATTTTTGTTTCGTTTGTTTTATTTTTTTTTACGAAAAAGGTACAAGAATTTTGACGGAGCACGAAATATAAAAAATTTCTTTCCTTTTTTCACACGCTTCGCCATACTTATAGACGTACGAAGTCTTGGCGAATGGGAAAATTTCCTCTCAACTTTTCCCATTCGCTTTTCGTCGCGTATCTACCTCTTGTATATGTATATATACGTATATGGAGAATTTTTATTCCCGCTCTCGTGAACATTTTAATCATGGTAAATTCCGTTTCTCACTCGCTTCTCACTGCTTCGTGGTGGAACGAACGAAAAATAAAAAATGAAGGAAACAAAATAAACAGGATAAAAAAAGAAAAAACTTTAGGTCGTTGTTCGCCAACGAGAACGGGCGAAAGGAAAATGAGGAGGGTCGAGATGGTGGGATATACGAATGCGGTGTTTTCTTTCTCGACAATCATGAATAATTAAATAACGTTTCGACGATGCTGGTCTGTGCATATAACGTGCACAGCACCACAGCTGCGTTCTTGTGAACAAAGAAAAGACATTTCTTTCTCTCTCTCTCTCTCTCTCTCTCTTCCCCTGTCTCTCTATTTCGTCTATCGTTCGCTTTTTGCTCATTGTTTTATTCCTTGTGTATAATATAAAAGTAGTTGCTGATACATACAGACATAGATATAGATATATACATCAGAAAGGAAAAAGCTGTATAAAGGTGAGATACAATTTCCCTGTAAATAGGCAATGGTTACCCAGTTTTCTGAAAGCGCAGTGAGAGCCAACAAGCTACGATGGGAGAGAGGAAGAGATAGTATATTTGATCAAGGAAGTAAGAAAAGTGGAAATGACTGTAATATAACGATGAAAAAAATATGAAAGAAATTTCAGTATTTCGTCATATCTCGCAAAATCATAAAAACAAAAACGTCTCAATTTAATCCTAAAAGTCGCGATATAAAACTAACGATCTCTTAAATCCCAAGAATCGCTCGAATCTCATAAAATCACGTTTTCGCGTATTCCCATGCTCTTAAAACGATCGAATCGAAATTTTTTATATCATACGAATTCTCATTCTCCTAAAAATGATCGAATCGAATTTTTCTATATACGTAAATTTGTTATATCTCAAAATAAAAGATAATAAAAAATAATCATCCCCCTAAAACCAATAGCGAGTCGATCAAACTTTCAAAAATTCTCACACCGACCCCCAAACTTGACCGTCCCTCAAAACCATCGAACCGATCGAAATATCCAGACGCGACAATGTCCCTGGCTTCGCGCGAAAAGCAATTCGCTGTCGCGAGTGTCTGGCGCGCAAACAATGTCATCGGTGTGAACCCTCTCCGCGAAACCTTGCCGTTCGTTGTCGAGAGGTTTCAAACTATGCGACTAACGGTACGTTCGACACACCCTCGGTCGACAAACATCGTTCAATGGCCAAGGTACGAAATGGAGTTTCGAAAACTTTTGTTCGTCAACGCCGAGAACTGCTTCCGTACCTTCGGTTCCAAAAATACACCGCCGTTCGTTAACGACTGCCCATCGCATTAGTTACATCTATGTTGATTACGGGGATGTTCTCGTGCGTAATGGACTATCCATGGCTCGAGAATAATAATCCAAAAGGACGACAGATGTGTCTCGTGGTTAGCCACGATACATCGCGGTATATATCGCGATATAATGTACGTAGGTACGTGAAGAAGGGTGGAAGACGACTAGGGAGGAGAGAGGGCAGTCTATAAGCACGACCACGCCAATTTCCTGTCGAGTGCAAGGAACACGTACATTCGCCAGGAAGTACTTTATGCGAGGACGTAGGGACCGAGCCGCATTAATAAGATGGTCCTTATGGGCGCAAAGCGCGTCTGTACGGCCGAACAATGGCCATCGTACGATACGTGTATTCACGTACGTACGAACTTATACACGAACACACAGCGATACGAGTATAGAATCGAGAGGGTTGATGGTGATTATAACTTATATCGTTGGATTCGGACAGGAACACGGACTGTGGTAAAGCCAGTCGCCCGGAGGCTTGATGTATACGTATATATATATGTGTATGTGTATGTGTGTGTGTGTGTGTATATATATATATAAGTAGTTGTCTGTATTGACCGTGGCGTGTATACGAAATTTCGGCTCTACGTATCTACACCCTGTGATCGAGTGTACTCACTTACCCACGTGCCTATCGGTATCGATCAACGAGCCATATAATCCTCTCGTTCTATCCCCCCCCCCCCTCCTCTTGAACTTCTCTCGACCAACGTTTCGAGATGTTGGAACGGTAGAATATTTTTCTTGAAAAATATTTATACCCGACGTTTTTAACTCGTCTTTATTATTATTAATTTTCATTTTTCATCCTTTTTGTATATTAACGAAGTTCTTTACGAGGGATGTTTTTTGTTTTTGTTTTTTTACAAAGGGACTCGTTGTTTCCCGAATAATGTGGGCGAGCAGCTTTTTTTTCGGCGAAATTTTTAGAAGACGGTCGGAAAAGTGCACTACGAAAAAAAGCCCTCAAAGCCCAGTCGGAATTATATGTTTATATATATATACATATATATATATATATATATATATATATATATATATATGATACGGAGAAATGAACAGCGCTAGACGAATGTGCGGTGTGCTTGAAGGCTTTGAAAATGAGAAAAAGAAAAGAAACGGCGAGAGAGAGAGAGAGAGAGGATGTATACGCCATCTCTGCCACGGAGAGACGGTGAGTAAGTGAGTACGGTTGGAGAGAAAAGGCTTTGCGACGTACCGCGTGGGTGCGCCTCTGGCCGGCGCACCGTAGAAAGCGCGAGAGCGAGAGAGAGAGAGAGAGAGAGAAGAGAAGAGAGAGAGAGAGCGAGAGAGAGAGAGACCAAGCCGGGCTACGAGGAGTTAAGGTTCTTGATTTTCCCCACCGCGTGTGTATCCCCGGGTAATGGCACAGTGGTGCAGGGTGGGCTTTGGTCTCGCTTACCCGGAGCATAAGGGAAAATAGAAGTTAATGGATATACAAAAAGACCCACAAAAGTATAAAGGAAGGAAGAAGAAGAAGAGAAAGAGAAAGAGAAAGAGAGAGAGAGAGAGAGAGAGCGAGGAGGGAATGGAGGGACGTTGAAGAGGGGCCAAGATTAATGGCAAAGCGTAATTGGAGAATTGATATAGGAGCCTGAGATATTTCATATACATACTTATATACTATAAATATATATATATATATATATACATTCATTTTATTTCACAGCCACTTGAAGTAGAAAAAGAATTTATTATAGGGGTCGTCGCGCACACATTAATAAGCGTGTACCATAATCAAAAAGCTCCTTTATACATTATCACGTAATTATATTCTAGCGTTCAAAAAGAAGAAGAGAAGGATGAAGAGAAAAGAAAATACGAAAACAACATACGCGCGAAAAGCTTTCGTAATATGCCCGTTAAATAGAATTTTTATTAAAACCCAAACCCAAACCGCTCGTACCTCCCTACCCCGAACTCATCCGCTTTCCAATAAACCGAGGAAAACGCACATACGTTGGTCGCAATGCATACGCATTAGCAGCCATCAACATACATATATGCATGCACGATCCATATATATATATATATATATATGTAATGACAAAACGGTGGTTTGCATCGCGGAAATACGTACGCGTATATATGGAGTAAAATCAACAGGCGGCCATGCAGAGGAGCTTTTGTGTTCTTTCCCGATTAATGGAAGACAAATGGAAAGAGAGAGTGAGCGAGAAAGCGGTGGGAAACGAAAGGGGTTGGTGAGAGGGATGGAGAGGGCGGCGAGGGTGCCGATGAGTTATGGTGAATAGTTCCCTCTTTTTTTCTTTTTTTTTGTTATTTTTATTTTTCATACGTTTCTCCTTTTTTCAATTCCCGGACCACC
The DNA here is from genome assembly GCA_951802705.1 of Netelia virgata. NCBI lineage: Eukaryota > Metazoa > Arthropoda > Insecta > Hymenoptera > Ichneumonidae > Netelia > Netelia virgata. Next base: position 10,991,090 of record OX637865.1, on the reverse strand, counting down.
TCGTCGATTCGTCCCACCGGACGTGTGGCCCATACGCGAGTCAATAATTGACGCGAAACCGCCCCATTCATATCTCCCACAGAGTCGCCTAATTTCAAACGCGTTCGCATTTTCGATCTCGCCCGTACATATTGAAAATTCTCGAGGGAAATATTTTGATAACGCGAAACGCACGGTGCCCCTTCCATTCGACATACGATAGTTGCGGGTGATCACGTGGTATACCTACGTTATAAACTACGCCCGATTTTTGCCGACGATTAATTTCCATTCGACGAACGAAAAATGATCATCGAGTTCGCAATTTTGTATGTTATAGCTACGTTTATGTATAAACTCGTATATATGTATTTTGGGTATACCGTGGGTACACGAGTGCTGACCGCACGCTCTAACGGAAATTATCTATCAGCTTGGACAATTCGGAAATTGTCTATCAGCGAAAGAGGGTTTCGACTCTATCTCTCTCTCTCTCTCTCTATCTATCTATCTCTTGTTCGTCGATTCTGCGAGACTGGCCGATATAAATAAATAAATAAGTAAATAACTTATCTGTCCAGAATCTTATATTATATGGGAAAAGGGCGAAGAAAAAGAAGAAAAAAAATAAAATGTCAAACTTATATTTCGAGACGATCGCGAACGGGAGAAAAACTTTGCAGTTTTTCAGGCTATATATTTCTTCTCCTCTCGCCGGACGGTTCACAATGGAGCAAGAAAGAAAGAGAGACAGAGAGAGAGAGAGAGAGAGAGAGAGGGAGAGGAGGAATCTCTTGTGACTCTCTACTCTCTTTATACTCTCGGTGGAAAAAGATTTTTCGATACACCGTATGTGTACGTACGTATATAGATATAAGCGTTATACGTTAGCGGACATAAGGACCAATGCGTCCGGTATGGCCAGGCGTGCTTCATCGATTTATCAGGAAATTGATTTCTCCATTGGCCGTTACGACGAAGCTACGAAGTAGGTATACGAGGACACCGGCCGTATACGAGACCGGCTCACTTTTCATCCTACCCTATAACCTCGCGAACACGTTTCGACGATTTCACTTTTTTTACACGAAAATTTATTTATTTATTTTCTTTCACCAAAGAAAAATCGTTCCGAAAGAACCAAGAGATTGCTCGAAAGAGGTTGAGGAGATACGATCGCTCTAAAAAAAACCTAATGACAAATGAACTTTCGAAATGTCTGCAAAATCAAAAAGATTGCGAACGATAGTACGAATATTCGAAAAGAAGATTGAATTTGCCGTAACCGATCGGTAAAAGCCCGAGTATACGAGCTACTCTCGAAACCCGGCGCAATATTCATTTCGTAATCGATTTCTAAAACTCTCGAGCGATTCTCGCTGCCTAGTACGCGTTCTATTACCGATGCTACATCGAATACACACGTCTATATATATATATATATATGTATATATACAAAACATTTATACGTAGGTATATACAAGGGGTTGAATAAACGAGAGGGTGGGGGTGGGAGCGAGAGGTTAGCGATGAGGAGGAGGAGGAGGAGGAGGTGGGAGAGTGCGCTCGGGGATATTCGTAGGTGGCCAGTGTGGCGAAGCGCCGCCGGCGGGCAAGCGATCGTGGTCGAATACCGTTCAGGCGTTGAATAGCCACTATGGTCAGTGAAACGCCGGGTAGTAGGTAGGAGGTGAACCGGAGTGCTCATTATTAGCCGTGAGTTTGTGGGTACACGCCGAGAGAGGGCGCGCCTCGACGTGTGCGAGCCTCTCCCCTCGCCACAGCGTTCCTTCCTTCGCCAAACTACACGCGTCAGCATATATATATATATATATATACATGTATATAGCTATTATTATATATACTCTTCCACCAAACTCTCCCTCTCCCCTTCGTCTCTCGTCCCGCCATGATCCACCCCTATAGTGTAGAGGAGAGCAAGAGGAAGAGAGAATTCCCGACCTACCACCTGCCGAGTAAACACGTTGATTTATGTTGCCCGGAAGCTCCGATAAGGATAAACCGACCTAGACGCTCGCTCCCTCTCCTCTCTCTCTCTCTCTCTCTCTCTCTCTCTCTCCTGCTCCTCACCTCTCTTTCTCATTCTCTCGCCCTCTCTCTCTCTCTCTCTCGATCTCCTCTCCGCTCTCTGTACGGGGCCCGGTCGGTCGTAGCGCTCTCTGGTGGGTGCATTGCTGCGCTCAGCATCAGCACACACTACGTAGAAGCTGCGGCAATAGCACCAACAGTATCAAACCCCTGTGGCTCGTGCCTACAACGGCTACTCCACGACGTGTATAGTTTACTATATCCACGATCCGGCGGAACCTCTCTCTCTCTCTCTCTCTCTCTATATATATATATATATATATATATATATATATATATATATATATATATATATCAACATATGTATATAGATGTAGATAGATATACAGGTGTGCTCGTATATAGTTATAGGCATATACTTTGTGCGGTACATACATGCGGGAAGCCCATTGTATACGGTTATTACACGGTTCCGTTGCGCTTCCCGATTCTCCAGTCACGATGAACTAGACAAGCTCTTCACTATATGTATACATCAACCCCCGGTTAGCTCTCACACCCCTCCTCCCCCCCACTCCCTCTTCTCACTACGTCTATCGCTGCCAGTCTTCCCCGCGTTGTTTCAACGAACTGCCAGGGGCGGCGAAAAAATACTTTCCCTCCCCCTATTTCAGGTGGAGGAGAATGGTAGGCGCTGAAAGAAAAAAGAACCAACGAACGCGAACTGACGTCCTGGAATGGACCGAGGGAATACGAGGCTCGATCTCTCTCTCACGGTCGCTCGCTCGCTCGCTCCATTTCTCGCTCTATGTCTTCCTCGCTCACTCTCTCCCGCGCTTTCTCACTCCTTCTCTCCCTCTCTCTCTCTCTCTTTCTCTCTTTCGTGTATCTTTTTTAAGAACTCGCGTCACCAACAGACTACGATGAAATCGAGCGTGTATAATTTTTTTACGGGTCTATATCAATTATATATATACATCTGTATAGAGGGTGCATATTGTATATATAGAAAGACCTGCATAGGGGGTGGCAAAACCAACGTCGACCTCGTGTAAAGGAATAAAACAGTTAATCCACTCGAGTTTCGATTTTCCCATAATGGAAGCTGAATTTTGTATTTGGGTCGTGTAAAATAATGATGAAACGAGATTCCTATCGACTCGAGCTCTGTTCAAACCTTTTATAGTTGAGAATAGATTTGTCTTTTTTCTTCGAAATTTTCATACTTTGGATTTTAAATTCGTTTCGTACGTACCTAATTTCGTTGGCAATAACGAAGACGATTCAACACCACTCGATGAATTATTTAAATATTTTCGTTTTACATTTATTGAAAGTTAATGTAAAAAAAAAGTACGTTTTCTTCTATATTTGTTGTAAAATTTTGAATTTACAATACAATAATAATCGTTAACACATATAAATCTATGTTTATATATTTCGAGCCATTCATATCGCCGATAACACGAAGCAATACGTGTGATAAGAGGGAGAAATGCTGAGATCCTTTCGTCGTCTATCCGATAACAATTAATTCATTCCCGAATAAATATCTGCTGTAACGACACGTGCGGAACGACCACCCTCAGCATCTTGAACGTAACGCGTTCACACCGACTTTTCGATCGACTGACCGTGGTCGTTACCTGGTTCCACGTGGATTCGTATTTCACAATAATTAACAACGGACCTGGCCAAATTGAGTGGAACGACATCAAAAGAAACACCTCAAAGAACAGAATATCAGTAGAAACTAGATTAACGTGCTAATTACGGAAACTCGGGCGTATTTCCTGTAAAATCATTATCCTTTATGTGTGTGTGTGTGTGTGTGTGTTTTTTTGTATTATGCCGATGCCGACACACTGCATTAATATCATCGTTAATTTGTATGTTTATTGTGTTATCATTAAATAGGCTACGTCAAACAAGCATTTTCATTTATATATTCATTGTTGAAATATATATATGGTATTAAACGAGTATAAAGACAGAAAATATCCAGATAGTTGGCGCGAGAGTAAGCAGAACGATTTTTTCAGAATTATCCTGCGATGAAAATTTGGCCGAGATATTAATTCGCAGAGTTTTAAACATAAAACAATATTATCGAGCCACGTGCGGTTGAACGATAAAAAAAATATTTTCTCTTACCGCGTCGACTCCTCGTTCGTTTATTAACAGATATTTCATCGAGATCAACAAACAAAAAGCAACAATCAGTGAAAAAAAATCCTGAGCGGGATTCAAACCCGCGATTCCGGTATTTATCGATAGAACGTTCGATCGCATTGTTAAATTATGTCTCAAATTTGTAAACTTTGAGAATTAATATCTCGGGCAATTTTCATCGCGAGACAATTTATAAAAATTGTTATGATTTTACCTAACGCTATATACCTGGAAAAACATTTTCTGCGTCGTTACCCCCACCCTGTATATATACAGTCGCTCCATTAACTGATACAAATAAAACAAATATATATCACGAATTATAACAAATATAACATTAATGTTATATTTTGTTTAATTAATGTTATCAATATATCAATACAACAATGTTATATAATGTTATCAATATATCAATACAACAATGTTATATAATGTTATATTAATATAACGTTACACGTTGACTCTCGGGTTTGAAAATTGGCCATGAGAATTTTTGCCAAAGTATTTGGAGGCTTCCTGTGTACTGACGTTTCTTCACGTTTCAGGATGGTACCCATCGACGCAACCCCCAAAAAGACGGAGAATTTCTATCATACTTGCCACCAGTTTCTCTTTCTCTCTCTCTCTCTCTCTCTCTGTTTTTCTCTCTATCACTATGTCTCTATAACCTTCCCCCCCCCCCTCTTTCCCTCTCCCTTTGTCTTTGTTTGATATTGTTATGCACGATAATGGAATCACAATGGCTTTTGTGCATACGATACACGAGGAGCGTATTCATTTTCGAACGCAGATAATCCGTAACGAGGATCATCTTTCTCTCTCTCTGATAATATTCCACGCTGCAACGATTATTTCGTGCTGGCAATGTAGGGTCTTTGAGCTCGTTCATAAAGCAAAAGTAACGATTTCACGAGATATCCTCTCTCTTATCCGCTAGAAACGGTGACCGGGCATGATAAACCGTGCAAAATATACGATTTTTGTTCATCATATATATATATATATATAGATAGATAGATATATAGTTATATATATATGAATGCCATTGTCAGAGTAAAAAAGAGAAGAAAAGACGACGAAAAAAATTGACGAAAAAACGTCAACGAGAAAGAGAGAAAGAAAAAAAAATATATATATATATATACCAGCTCACTTTCCGGCCCACTCTCATTAATGACTGGTTGTCTCGAGCGCCAGTTTTAATTAGTTTCTGTAGTACCCACCGCGGATTTTACACACCGCGTTTTACCGTTCCGCTATGTTCGCCAATTGTTTTTCTTTTTTCATTCTCTAATTTTCGTTCTTTTTTTTTCTTCCTCAAAAATCCCAAATCTCATTGTCTCGCCGAGTTTCGTATTCATTAATAGCGACAAATTGTCGACTCGCGTTACGTTACTCACGACGCGCTTCGATCAACGACCGAAGAGAAAAAAAGAAAGGAAAAAAAAAAACGTCGCGCCTCGACATCTCGATCTATGGAATTTTCATAACGATGTTGCAAAAACGAGATTTCGAAAAATGAAATAGTTGGTCACAAAGTGAGACAAAGTGAGACTTATTCGTAGGAGCTTGTGGACTCTACAGCAGAGGCAATCATATTAGCGACAATGCAGTTCGTAGTTGCGATGTCACCACCCTCTACCCCCTCCCATGCTATTTAAAAGTTCAATCTGAGAGTTAACTTTGCACTTCTGCGCTACGAAACCCCCACGGCCAGGTTTAATTTACAATATAGGTATATATGTATATACTTTATACCTTTGTACGCCGGTCACACACCTCGGAGGTCTATACGTACAAAATACATGAAATTATTTGCGCGGTTTATACACTCGCATACATAGACACACCTATGTATAATATAATGTATTTTGTGTATATATATTTATGTAGCTATCGCCAACACAACTTCTGAACCGTCATGTCACAGATCTATAGAACGAGATTTGTTTAAAACAAAATGATCTCAAAATAAACTTCGCACCGAGAAGAATAATCAGTTCTCATAACTAATATAAATATCTCAAGAATTGACACAAGTCGAATCTTAATCGCTAATCATACAAAAAATCTTGTGGAACACAATAATTTTTTGTCGAAAAAAAAACGTAAAAACGTAAATTCGAATTGAAGAATTATTTTCTTTTTCACGGGGTTGCGTCCACGTGAAAACACGATTTACGCGACGACTCGGCAAAAACGTCGATCGCGACGATCGTCTCATTTCGTCGATCCAAATTGTCAAGAAAAATAAACGACGACGACGACGACAACAACGAAAAATTAAAAATGAAAAAATATTCAGGAATCGAGGAAAAGACTTACCGGGTGTAACGGCGAGAAGAAGTGCGAAGAAGAACACGAGGAACGAGTCCACGTGGTAACGAAAGTTGCGCGTCGAACAGCGACCACTGCGTTTTATCGTCGATTTAACGTATGAGCATTGCCCCGCGACGACGGTCGGCATCGCGGCAAGCCCCGATTCGTTATTTCTATTGTTTTTTGTATGTATATTTGTATTTCCCTTCTATATTTCTTTTTGTTTGTTTACGTTTTCCTTCGAACCTCGATGTCGCACTTTGTGAACAAAAATGAAAGAAAAAAAAGAAACTGTTATTTCACACGATCGAACAAACGAAAATAAATAAATAACAAGGTCGTGTAGGAGCTCCGGAGGCGATCGGACCAATTCACCCCTTAATTCCGACCTCGCACAAGGACCGCCAACGAGAGACTGGCTGGTCTTTTAAGCGCAGATCTCGACGTTCGGTCGCACGATTCCGTCGGGCATCGGGCTTCTTCGTCGTCGTCGGCGCGACCACCCACCCTCGTGTGCCCCAAGAGCGCCTCTTGCCAAGCTCTAAACCGCACCAGAGACCGCACATTGGTACAGGAGGGAACCATAACCGACCAACGTCGTACTTTGCAACCCCCTCGCCTCGTCCACCTCCACACCCCTCTCTGTCTCTCTCTCTCTCTCTCTCTTCTACCAACCCCTCCAGCCACCAACCCTCCGCCACGCCGCACCCCGTGACTCCGGCGACCATCAACTACCAAGTAGAAACCACCTCTCTCTATTCCGCCTCGGAGAGCCCGTTTCCTAAGTAACTTTGTGTCAGCAGAGTCGACGATTTCGAATGAGCCAAAATAAGCGGAAGGAACAACCCCTTCACCTCTCTTCCTCCTCTCCCACCCTAACAACTTTGAGAATTCACCGATTCCTGGTCGAGGCTCCGTAGCCCCCCTCCGAGAGAAAATCGGTTTAACTGGGACATCCAACTAAAGGCTTGGGCCAGTCGTGTTAATTAATTGGAAGAACCAACCGTGGACCTGGTCGACCAATTAATTGGTTCGGAAAACAGTTGGTTCTCTCTCGATAAATTTGTCTCGAACCTCGACGTATTTTCTTCGTGTACACGATGGGGGATGTTCAACAGTTTCCTGTTTCCGTTCTCTCCATTCGATGGCTCGTTTACAAATTATCGTAGGAAGAATCGTTGTCGCAGTTTTTTCGAGAATCTTTCAGAATTATTCGTACGTATACGTACGTTTTTAAACGTCGATTTTCAATTGACAAGACATATTCTATCTTCACGTGAAAATTCGATTTAAAATAAAAGGAATCTCGCGCTATTTATCAAACAATTTTTTTTTTTTTTTTTTTTTTTTTTTTTTTATAAAAAGTTTGCCCGCGCGCAGGTTTACTTTTTTGCTTACGAAGCTGCGCTAAGCTCGGTAAACAACGTACTGGGCAAGCTACACCGAGCTCGCTCGACACCCGGAACTTCTCCTTCGAAACCTCTAATCTTACTTCGGCCAGGTTGTAGGAGTTAGTCGTGGCGAAAGACGTGTTCCTGACCTCTCCCGCCGCACACACTGTGACCCACAGCTCGGTCCTTGCTTCGAAACAGCCAACGTAACTCCGATGTTGCACGTAGTTCGACGACCTCGATACGCCGTGGCAAACCGCAAGAGAGAATAATGATGTCGGCTCAAGCTCGCTAACTCGGCACAATCTCATTTTCCTATGTAGAAAAGTAATTTCGCAAAAAGCATTTTGTTAAAGAGATTTATTTGCACGTTAATCTATTTTTTTGTGTGTTTTTTTTTGTTCAATAATTATTTTCTATTCATTCGATTGTCGTTTACGTCAACAAGCGCGAAGAATTATAAACGTAGTAGCCGAGAAACGTAGTAGTACGACATTGCGTTTGATCGAACGTCGATTTGACTCCGACAGTGAATCGGAGCAAAAGCGATCAGCCAGTCTGTCTAAACACGGCGTTACTACTTCGTCGCATCGCACGTTGATGCAATTCCCTTTGGGTCTTGGCTGACTGCAGATAGTGTTATTCTACTGCTTGGCGCTTTGAAGATTCTGTCCCATCCCCCTCCCCAGTACTCAATGCTCTACCGATACACGGCACGTAACGGCCTATTCCCTTTTCGTCAAAACATTGTGAAATAGCGACGATCGATAAAGAAGATTGCGCTACATTTTGTTTCGAAGATCCAGTCGGATTTTGTGACGGAATTAACTTCAGACGACTTTAAATTTGTGGGATTTAATTGTTGGATTGCCACGCTTTCTTTGATTTTGAAAACATTTAATGAAAGGAATGACGAGGGGTGAGGTTAAGTCAAAGTTTCCCTTTGCCGTAAGGCGATATCTTCTTGGGCGATATGTAACAGACGTAGTATCAGAGAACATAGATTTAAACCCGGCGCACACAATGCTGGTTTTGCTGATGCATTGCTTGCTGGCATTTGCTGCTGGGTTCGCTGATGGCTGTGGCGCTGGGTCCGCCGATGGCTCCCTTGCTAGGTTAGCTTCACACAGTGCTTGTTTTTCTGCTGGGTTCGCTGATGGCCGTGGCGTGTAAGCGAAGTGACGGCGTCATTAAAGAGAGGAGTATTTCTGCAGTAATCGAATTCTACATAAGACGAGTTAAATTTTACAGTCTGATTAGAGGATTAGAGGTTTACCCGCCACGGGTAAGTAAACCGATCGTACATTTTTACGGCGTCGTAAGGATTCCCATAATCCCTTAATGTTTCTGTATGAAAGTTATAGTACTGCGTGTCCACTCCTGTAAAGAGGTTAGAAGAACTGTTTACTCTACTCTACTGTTTACTCTACAGTATCATGGACGCTCGAGTACAACAAATTATGTACATACAAGTACATGGACATGTAAGCAAGAATAATTGGCATTTATTTTAGCTAATAATAAATCAACAATAATTGACCGACATACCTGTAAGTCTCTAAATTGACTAGTTTTGATTCTATTATACATCGTCCGATGTAGGTAACATCGTAGATTTGGACTCTAGGATATGTACGTTGACTGTTTTTTTTCGTTGTAAATTTTACGATGCATTCCTCATCGTCCGTCACTTCGCCCCTATGTTCCTGAAAATGAACAGTATTTAAAACATGGTTGGTTAGAGAAATGTACGATAATTCACAAACAGTTTCTTTTAATTCATAATAAGAACTGGCAAAATTTCAAAAAAATTTGTGACAGTGATTCCGGATAAAAAAATCCTCTTACGCGTTGCACTTAACGAATTTAAATATTCAGCGTTTACGTTTGTAAGTACCATCGCCTATCTCGAAAAAAATGGACGTTTCGAACTTACCAAAATCAATTTTGTTAGCTCAACATGTTCTTCGGTGGTAGCACCGACGATATTAAATTTTAGCGATGAACTGGCGATTCGAAAAAGTGGCATTTTCAGGTTTGCTTCGGCGCTTCGAATTCTCTTGTGGTGTTTCGATTTTGTTATTAGAAATAAATACAATTAACGCTGTACATACCGGCCTAAAACACTACAGCATTTTTGATAAATTTTTTATTTTTTGAGTTTACAGAGGGTAGCCAAATTATTATACTCAAACTTAAATTTTGTTGGGGATATTTGAAAGACTATCTCAGTGAAAAATGGTCGTATCGAGATAAATAAAAAAGTAAATTGAAGCTGAAACAATCGGCTATATGGTCCATGTATGTGTTTAACTAAAAAAAGTTGTCTAAGCCCGTGGACCAAAACAAAAAATAGACAAAATTTGGCACAATTTTTAAAACAAAATCCAAGTTTGCGTATAATAATGTGGCCACCCTCTGTATACTCGGCGGATGCCCACTTCACAATTGATACCATGCACACAATAACAAGCTGTGTAAGTGCGGCGGATGGTATCAGAGAATCTATGTTCTCTGGTAGTATGTAGTGTGCACGGTAGATGGCGCCACTGGAGTCATCGATGTAGAGATGGTAGCTATCTTAGACTTCGATCCACAATTACGAAGGGTATTAATCTGATATAGAATTTTATTAAAATATAAACAATATGAATAGGTGTCTTATTAATTTGGCGAGAGACTGTGTGTGTGTGTGTATGTGTGTATATCTCGTTGCGCTCCTTTTTTCTCTACTTTTCTCTTCAGCCGGAGAACATGAATTATCTATAAATGTGACGCTGCGATTGTTGGTAACGTAGGTGTCGGGGCTCCACATTGCGGAGCGAGAAAGAACTCCCGGAGTGAGAGATAGACCACCACGAATTCTCGAAACTGCTTTATGGGTGAATTAAAATTTTTGTAACATTGCCATTTTTCCGTGTCTTACACAACTTTTCAAAAAAGGATTGGGCTTGTTTTGAGGTTTGGGAATTAAAAACTGAAACAATTGAGCGTCGATCGAATCTTTATTAAAACAACCTCTCGGTTCTTGGTATACTTCGTTGAAGAAGTATCAAACACCGAGTCGTAGGGCGAAACCCGTAGACACGAAATCGATTTACAAGAATACGCAATTATGATAATTTACATAACATTCACTTTTTCTTTTTCGGTGCAAATTCCAAGCCTCTTATGTAATTCTTCTTGATTTGATATTTTTCTGAAATATGCAATAAAAATTTAATAAATCACGGGAAATGGAAGGATTTGCATTTGAGATTCGTCAACTCACCGGTGAGAAGCTTGTAGACGTAGAGAACCTGATTGCCCTGAACAAGCACGCTGGGTGTCTTCTTTCCGGGTACATCGATAACCGTTGCGCTCGCACCGACGCTCTGGCACTCTTTGCTGAAAGCTTCGAGTTTGATCCCGAACGCTTCGAGATTATTAATGAGCGTGACTTTTTTGTTACTCGCTCGAATCGCGACAGTGATGCCAATCGGCTCTAATTTTCCCGTATGCAATATACGATTCCCAGCGACAGTAATTTCATGGACGCTAGTCATACGGCCGATAAATTTGTTCATACCATCCTCCATCGTTAAGGTTAATTGACGTTCTTTTGTGCGCAGTATACCAGCGAGAAGAGGATCGAGCTTCAGTGTTCTATGAAAAAACAAAAAATCGTATAATATTGGCCCTCGGAACATCCAATTTCAGTAAAAATATCATTAAATCACGTACTTTCCATCCTGAAGATTTTCCTTTTTCACGTAATCCGTGAAGCACTTTCGAATTTCCTGCCTTTTCATAATATCTCCTTTTCTGCAACATCGAAGCAGCCGATCAAACGAAACTCATGCGATCGTTTCATTAAACGTCATCGCGGTGAACTCACTCGTAACGAAATTTGGAGAGAATTGGAAGAACATCGGCGGTTACTTTATAACATTCCGCGATAACGGGCGCGTTACTCGGAGTAGGCTCAACGGCAACAGACATTTCCATGACAACAAGATCTTTCAATAGTTGATGTTCCGATTGTATCGACAGAATGCTCTCGACCCCTTTCGCTGTTTCCGTGAGTATGACTCCTTTCGATTTCATACTCGACAAGAATGTGGATAATTTCTTATAACTTGATTTCTTTATGTCAACGGTTTGTCCCTCGGGACACGCCGCTATCAAATGATTCTTGAAGAAGTGCGAGCTCAATATAGGTAGATCCGTTTTTTTGATGAATTTGCATGCTTTTAAAAAACAATATTCGAGCAATCTGTCCATTTCATTCACAAGGTCCGGCTCCTTCGCTAATGGACTCTCGGACGAATCATTCTCCGTGCAATTCGTCTATAAAAAAAGAATATCGTCTCAACAAATGGAACTAATGCTATTTGTAGCATTATACGTACTTTGGTTAAGAGTTCGGTGGATCCGCGACTTGTCTCATCTGCGATATCGATATTACCAACATTTTCTTCCAGTAATCTTAGCGAGTTGGAAGATGGCGAAAGCTCCTCCGGCGAGTGGTGCAAGTTTGGAATATTTTCTGCGAGTTCTGTATGCGAGACTGGGAAATTAGGCCTAGGTAAAGGCTTACCCAACTGACAGAGCTGATCACCCATAACGTGGACTATGTCTACGCATTTGCCATGACCCGCTGACATGTACATATCTTCGGAAGAAAGACTGGTCAATCCTACGGCTACCGGTGCCTGCGAGAATAGTTGGATCAGTCCTTGTAAATTAATCTCGATCGATATAAAAATATTGTTTAGAACCAGATAGTATATGTAGTTCTGCAACCTTGTTCTCTTCCGTATCAATAGCGACGGGTGTGCCTTTCGTTAGTTTTCCAAAAGACCGAAGAGTCAAGGGACCGGCCAAAACTACACCAGGCAACATTAAGTTAGCACCACCTGCTAATCTAGACACAACCGGGTCCATGGTTGTGAATGTGTATAATAGATTTGGGTGATGCCATAGAGTAAAAATGGTCGGCAACAATTTCGGTGTTGTCTGTTCAAGCTGAAAGAACATTGGTATCCTGGCGACGCAGTAAAGCTTGGACGGTTGTCCACTGTGTGTCATTACTTTCATCGAGCTTATCGCCTCTTTCTTAGGCAAAAGATTCTGTACCTCATCCTCGGTCAGCGATGGAAATGACGCTAATATGTCTTCACACAATTTTTTCCTGTATTAAGAGAATTGTCGATTGCTAATGTAACATAACCAAACTTTTCGAGGTAAACTGGCGAGAAAGATTAGGTGACGCCAAACGTATTTGCCGTTTGGTACGTACCTTTCACTGCTTTTTAATTGATTGTTGGATTTAACTTTGAACGGTTTAATAAACATTTTGCTGAAACGGCGGACAATTAGACGAAGACACAAAATAAGTGAATAAATAACACTTCATACACATACAGGTGACAAGTGATGTTTACATGAAATTGTCAAGTGTTCGTCAACTGTTCATTCTATGCTCGAAGCTAACTGGTCGTATCTGGAATCTGGACGCGTAGAGAGATTCGCACGCTCGTGTTGGTAAAAGATGAAACTTCGAGAGCTGTCCGCCGCAACTTCGCTGATCGTCGTGGCCGAACGGCGAACTATACACAGTTGTGGTAACCACAATACGAAGTTAGCTTCGCTAGTATACTGGGGGTCCTTACGCGTGACCCGCGTGGTAAGAATGGTCCTGAGACCGAGCGTAGACCACTCACACTCTAAAGACGACGAAATTTATTTTCGTCCAAAAACACTTTCAAGGAATATTATGAAATCCCAAATTTGTCATACAACAGGAGTATCATGGCCCCATTCTCGTATTCTCGTGATACAAAGTGGAAGTTCCGGTGCACGCAGAAATTGTTGTTCATCGTTTCGCATTGCCCCGAAGGTTCCGCATTACCCCCATTTCTCATCATTTTCACTACATATTTCAACGAATCCGGAGAAATGTGGGTCACTTGGATAGGTGCGGGTCACTGATGACTCGCGGATAGAGCGAAATTCCGTGACCAATTTAACGGTCACACTTGTTTTTCGTATTGAACAAAAACTATCACCCATCAAATGTTTAGATTAATGCAATAATGATCGATTAACGACTGACAAATGGTTAGAATTGAAATAAATCGTATAAACACCAGTTGTTCTGCCAACTTTACAGAGCTAGCTCAATAGCAATTGCTGAAGTCCCGTCCAATATTCATATTAATTCCGGACTCGTCTCGCCAGTCATATTTATCCAGGTGTAGTAGGCAATATTAAAAAGATCTGCAAATTCTAGTTATCCGACCGATCACCTACAAACGGACAACAATCGATTCGATCGACTAAGATTGACAAGGAATTTAAAAGCTCAAGTTGATCGGCCATCTTAACTATTTCCAGTGGTCAATTTACCGGCGTGAGCACGTACAGCATATCGTATTTTGTATTTCTATATCTAACCATCCTGTATCAAACATTTTTATTTGTGAATTCGGCTCTGTCAAACAATTTTGCACCAATTGACCTCCCTCCCCCGTGAATTAATTTCGGTAAGAAAAAGTGTTCGCCTAACTTTAGTTTAGAGTTCGATGCGTATTTAAAAAACGACAAATTATCGAACGCTTGAATATAAACACAAGTTTAAAAAGCTAAAACTTGATCGACCATATTCCTTACGAGGAGTCTAATTTCAGTGGTGTTGCCGATTTGTTTAGAGAAGAATAAAGAATACCGAACGACTCTCGTGCCTCGTACCTCGCTATGGAGTTATACGATTTTTGTAAAGCAATGCCAAAAGTGGTAAGTTCTAATTTGCGTCATAATACACGATAGTTTCGTATGATATCAACAGTTGTAACTACGACAATGACTTCGATAGGAACTTCATGCTCATCTGAATGGTTCACTCACTGTAGAAACATTGAAAACATTATCATTGAGCAAGCATCCCACAGAATGGAATGGTTTTGATATAATGGATAAAACGAGGCACTCATCATTGACGGAGTACGATTGAAATCATAAATTAAACAAATACGACTTTGTCATCCCTTTGCATCGTATTCTTGATAATATTTTCAAATAAATCGTTTTTTGTGCAGTTGTTTCAAAGCTTTTGCCATTGCTCACTCTCTCACGGATTCGCCTCAAGCGGTAGCAACCGCAACTCGCCACACTATAGAAGATTTTTATAACGACAATGTCATTTATCTCGAATTACGAAGTACACCAAGAGCGGTGGATGGAAAAATGACAAAGTCTGAATATATCGCGGGCATGATTACAGGAATTCAGTAAGTATTCTCTTTTTATTCGATATTTGACCGTGGTACGACGAAAACTTTTTCATGGAACGATCGAATGGTATTTTACAGATCTGCGGCGATAAAATGTCCTGGCATTGTCGTAAAGTTGTTAATATCGATCGATCGAACACAGCCGTACGAGATCGCCAGAGAAAATGTGGAACTTGCCATCGAAATGAATAAAGAATATCCGCATTACATCGTCGGTATAGATCTCAGTGGAGATCCGACTAGAGGCGATGCATACATCGACCTATTGGCTCATTGTCGTAGAGTTGGAATGAAAATAGCGATTCATTGCGGAGAAGTAAGTAATCACTCTCTACATACGACCATAATAATCTTTCGAATTTAATGTAATATTGTTCACACCGATAATAATATTTGGCAGGTTCCAAACGAGATGGAAGTTGTCGATATACTAAATTTAAAGCCGGATAGGCTAGGACATTGTACTAGCGTTCATCCGAACTTAAAAGGATCGGAACATTTATACTCCATGCTGCTCCAATCGCGGATACCTATCGGTGAGATAAAAAAATACAATACATCGCTCGAAATGCTTAGAAATATCAGCAATGTCCCAATAAATTTCATTGAATATTTTATGAATTTCAGAATTGTGCCTAACATCGAATGTCAAATGTCAAACGGTACCGTCGTACGAGCAGCATCAGTTTGCATACTTCTATCAAGCAAGACATCCCATTTGCATATGCGTGAGCGTCTTGTTTTTTTTAAATGATATTTTCATTTCGATCAATTATCCGCATTTTATTTCTTGTCATTTTAATATTCAGACGGACGATAAAGGAGTATTCGACACGACATTATCGAGGGAGTACGAGCTTGTGGGAAAGTATTTCGGTTTATCCCAGCATCAACTCAAAGAACTCTCATTGATGTCCGTTCAATATGCATTTACCACTGAAGAGGAGAAGACTAGATTAGCCGAAGTTATACAAGCCTTTTGCTCTTCGTAGTAATATTACGTAGTACAATGAAATATCCTATGAACCGCAGGCTGAAAAACGTCTTTGTATTTTTATACCACAACACCAATTTAATTTATGTTTATTTTTTATCGTATATTTTTCACGACCTTTTCAAAATCAACAGTTCACTCGGAACTATTTATAATCTCACACGAACTCGATATTTATCTTTTTTTTCTTTGTAATCTCGACGAAAACTTTTTTTCAATAAAAAGTATATACACCGAAAACGTTATTTTCCTTTAAAAATATAATGAACTTCCTCGCTTTCCTCGATATTATCATTGTTTTTGTAAAAAATAACGACCAATGGATAAAAGTAATGTCGATTTTATTCATTATTCATAGTCGTGGGGGGGTACGTTTACATAGATGTACAGATGATAATAATAAGCTGCTACTTACGGAAAAACCTACGATAGTTGAATGTTATCAGAGTTCTGTTTCTTCTAATGATATCGTATAAGTATATATTTACACAACATTTATAATAATGATAATAATGATATGCGCCTGTGAGTGCGGTGCGATAGTATTTGCATATATATAGAAAAATGTTCACCTAGACGCTGTTGGGAAATAGGAGGAAGGAGAGGGTGAAGGGGCGTTGGAGGGGGGGGGGGGGGGGGCGTTACTGGCTTACACGGGTCGAGCGGCCTGAAACATTAACAAAACGCCCTTCTTCGCTCAATCACAATTGCGGTAGGCGTGATGTGACGGAGTTTCGGATATTGCGGGTCTAGCGAGAGTCTTGTCCGCCAATATAATTTCTCGAATTATGTAATTCGTTATAATCGCGTTTGCGAATTTCCCATCTACCCTCTTTTCACAATTATATAATTCACGCTGCGATACGAATAAATTGCACGTTCGTGCACTAGAAGCGGTCTTCTTTACTCGAGTGTGTGATAACCATCGACCTTCGTTTCGAATATATACCTGCTTGGAGTGAATTTTTATTCGAAAGAAAAAGATAAAAATAAAAAAAAAGAACGACTCGCGCAATAACAAAAAACGTACTAGTAATAGCCACGTAGTTATAATATTGTTTAAAAAATAATAATTGTAATAATAATAATAATAATAATAATAATAATAATAATAGTGACGATAATAATATTCGTAGTGAGAAGTCGTTTCTAGAATATAATATTCTTCCTATGTAACAGTCTTTTTGGCTATCCTTCAAACTATGAACAATAAAATATCTTTTTCGCGTATTTCCTTTAATTTGCAAAAAAAAAACGCAAGTGTCCTAATACGGCATATATTGTGTTGTATCCACCAGTACGTCTTTTTCGCAACATGTTCGAGCGGATAGTCGACAATCGGAGATTTCATTTCCCTAATTTGTTATCGCTGGATAATTAATATCTTACGTTCTCTACCACATATATACTAATTATTATGACTAAACGAGACGTTTTGCCTACTTCACCAAGTATTGCATTCGTCTTTGAAACATGATTTGTTGTTGTTGGTTTCGTTTTTTTGTTTTTCGAAAGATCTTCACATGTTAAATATATAGGTGTTTACGCACTGATATATCACTTTTGTTATATCCATAATTTGCCTCATTATCGGTAGCTTTTCTTTAAAGTTTGCCCGAATTAAAGAGAACAAAGAATGCGCGGTATCGAACGTCGCGAATTCCTGCTCGAACGCGTTTCGTCTTGGAGAAATAAAAGAGAAGAAACAACAACGAAAATACGACGTTGCGACACCGTGAGTCGTCATTTAAGCGGAGATCCACGTGAAAAAACCGTTATTTATTCGACTTAAATTTACAAAACTCATACTTACTATATTTACAAAACTTATAAACGCCGAGACGCAAGCGTGGGGGATTTTGGGGTCGCGCCTATCATCCTCTTTCTCCGCGTTTTTCTCCCTCCCGAAAGAAAGAAAAAAAGAACTCGTCGGTTCGTAAATAAAACGAATGTACATATATTCCGTAAAATAAAATGCTATAAAATACGAACGCGATCGTAATTCTCGATTTGCGTCTCGACGAGGAAATTGCGATTTGTATCCTCGCGGTTTTTTTGTTTTTTTGTTTTTTTTCGCGGCGTTTGCCCAATGCGCAAACGCGACGTATCAAATAATAAATAAATTAAGACTCTTTTGATTTAGCGGTAAAAGCGATTAACAAATCATCACATATCCCACCAGAAGAGAAATTGCCGTCCGGTTTTATAATACTATCTGGCTGAAAAAGCTTCCGGTCAAGATAATTTATATACTTCTTTACACATTTGTGCGCCACTATAATTAACCCCTTGTTTTCTTTAAGGAAGCACGTTAAAAAAAAAGTGAAACAACGAAATAATTCGTATGCCCGGTCGAACGGCCGATCAAATAACAAAATGTGCATTTTTATCTTTATCTTTTTTGTTTTGTTTTTTATAAAAAACGTCGTAAGATCACCATTCGCAAGGATACACGAGTAAAAAGGAATAACGATTGTTACGTCAAATCGGAACAGTTGTGATACGATTAATTTTAAACTGTCGTGATTTGTTACTTGACCTTGCGCTTGAGCACACGGGTGATTTGCCTTCTTTTGTTTTACGTAAGAATGGATTATATACGGAGGAACTTATAACTCGCAACTGTTGATCGAATGGAAGCCATCTCGCAAGATACGTTAATCAACTCAAGGAAGTAAAACGGTTTTTGTTTTGTTTTTCGTTTGTTGTCATTGCACACGAATCATACATACTTTACTATTCACATCCGATTCAGAACGGTGCGTCTGGCCCAATCGTTTTCGACAATGACGTCTCTCTCTCTCTCTCTCTCTATCTATCTATCTATCTTTCTCCGTCTCTGCCATAACGAGCACGATATCCGCTCCATTTTCATCCTGGGAATATCATTTAAAATTACATTCCACGCGTTCGTCGCGTCGTTCGCCGTACTTAGAAGAATACGTACAATTGAAATTCGCGGTAACGTAGGCTCGTTGTTACTTAGGACCGAAAATCGCGACAGACGCTGTTTAACGTTACGTAGAGGTATACATACTTAAGAAAAAAAAAAAAAGAAAAAAAAAAAGAAAGAAACGAATAAATTGACACCACGGCGTTTTCTTTTACCGAGAAGCTTACTCTCGATAGGGGATAATGGGGTAAGGGGAGAGACGAGTCTTAGCCAGGCTCTTCCGTCGCATTCACGAGACGATGCTTCGCGCCGCTTTTGTGTTATTATTAGTAGCGCTCGCCGTACTCCTGCCGTCCGTCTGTGCGAATAGAACACCTTGGTACATGACTCCATTCAGCTCCATACTGACAACGAGAGAATTATCGCCATTTCGACCGTCGCCTGAAACGAAAAAAAAAACGATTCGACACGAATATTTATTGCAAAGAACTTTGTATATAATTATGAAGCCGAGGTGAAAGACGAATTTATCGAAGGATCATTACCACGATTCGAGATCTTGATGTGAGTGCCTGCCAGTGCCGGTACGCTCTTCTCGATAGGACTATCGTCGTCCGAGAGTAGTCTCTTGGCAGGTGGTGGACCAGGTGTGCCTGTGAGATCTTGATCCCTCTTCACCTGAATGCTACTGCTCGACGAGGGCGGACTGTGTCTCGTCGGTGACGACGACAGAGGTGATGATCTACGAGTAAACGTACAAAACATTAATTAACGCAAATTGCCATGCTAGGACTATAGATGGCGTTCGTGTTTCACTTTGTATAATAGTGAAGACGGATACGAACGCCATCTAGCGCCATTTTTCGAAGACCGAGGTGAGTTTTTATAACCTATGCTACGACTTTAAAAAATGTATCGTTTGGAGTCTTTTAATAAATGCATAAATTGATATTGACAGACGTATAAATTACACATGCTGTTTTAAGAACATTTCAATAGAAAATAGAAAACTATCCCCTGGTGGTAGCGTCGGTAATTAAAGTGTGCGACGAGAGAAAAGTCGACCGTGTAACTCACCTGAGACCAAGATCGAGGGCTTCTCTCTGTGGTTCGGGGCTCGCAGCTTGGGGATGGGGCGAATTCGAGGTTTGCGGCGACAGAGGCGGTTGATGACCAACGCCAGGATACAGTGTATTGTTATTGTATATGTTCCATAGCGTGAGTCGCGACATTTCGAGAGCACTGAAGGCGTTATCGCGCGGTGGTGTCGACGACGGTGGCGACGCGCTACCCTGTCGATGTATCATAGGTGGTGGTGTGGCGCCACCGACGCTTCTCAATTCTTTGTTCAGTAGCTTCACGTATTCGACCATTCGGGCTTCGAATTCAGCCGGTGCCATTCCTGGTATCGGACCTGTTGAGAAGAAATACGATCATAGAAGATAAATGGAATTTCAAAAAAATGACAAAAAAAAAACAAACGAAAGAAGAAAGAACGAAAGGACAAAACTAGCTCGCAGTTGGGAATGGATATTATAAAGAGAGTCTCGCGAGTAGCCCGGGCAAGAAATAGATCTCGGTTAGCCGTGACGACTGAGGTACTTGATCGATCGTTCGCCAATGTCAAGAAGTTTCGTTCTCGCATCTCGAGCGTAAACTCTCTCTCTCTCTCTCTCTCTCTCTCTCTCGAGAGAGAGAGAGAGAGAAAGACAGAGAGGGTAAATACACTGACGGATTCTAAATTCGTGTCGCCGCGCTTCGTTGATTGGCGTCAGTCCATCAGCTCGTTGAAATAAGAGAGGAGATGAAAGGGCAGGGAGGAGGAGGAGGAGGAGAGGCCGAGAGAGAGAGAGACTGAGATCACGCCAGTAGCACGGTTTATTTGACTGAAAGCGTTGCTGTATTATTTTTTGTCTTTCTCGATGTCATGCGAGGGGTAGCGGTCCGAATTCAAGGCTGCTCATTGTCGGCTGAAGTAAAAAAACGCTCGTGGAAGAAATAGAAACGGTGCTCGTCGTATCGTTTTATATCGAGTTACAATTTTCGTTCTCTTTAGCTTCGCGTTAACGGTAACGATAGTTGAAGATCCAAGGGCGTGATGAAGATGCGCGAACCAACCGGCGAACGAAACGATCGTCCTCGAGGGTACGGATGCAGAGAGACAGAGACGAGGGCTATGGGTACAAGGGAGCGAGGAAAAGTACGAGAACGATCGCGGTAACAACGGAAGGGCGCGAAAGCTGACGGAGCTCGAACTCTTTTTCTTTCTCTCTCTCTCTCTCTCTCTCTCTCTCTCTTTCTCTCTCTCTCTCTCTCTCTCTCGCTATCTCTCTCTCTTGGTTGTGTTACCCACGAGGGGTTGAGGGAATAGAGAGGAATGCTCGTTAGCGAGAGTCATCCGTTAACGCCTGTCTACCAGCGGATCGTACAATCAATTACGCCTCCTTCGTTCTCTCGCATCATCATCTTTGGGGAGGCCTAGAAGAGGGAGAGACGAGCGTGGCGGAGAAAGAGATGGAGCGAGAGAGGTAGGAGAAGGGAGGAGGGAACTCTCATCCGACCACGGATTTAAAATAAGCTCTAAGCTCTCTCTCTCTCTCTCTCTCTCTCTTCGCCTTTCTCCCATCTCGTCTTTTTCTCGTCCTCGTTTATGTGTAATACACTGTATCAAATATAGTATTCATCGTTATTATCCCGGGAGTAGTTTCTCGTTTGACGATCTGTCTTATATTTAGCGAAACTAGGATGAGAATGATCGCGATTGAAAAAATGGAGTTTAACGAGTACGAAAAAAATGGCCGCGACTTATCGTTAAAATTCAAGAACTACGAAATTTGACCGCGAGAGACAAGCCGAGTCGAGTCGGGATACGAAAAGAATTAAAAAATTTGTATCGACAATAATAATCGTCTCTTCGAGAGATGATTTAACGATGCGATCCAGATGTAAATATTCCCGACTACCTACCCTCGGTCCGAGTTACAAGGATAAATAAAAAAATTTTAAGGAAAAATAAAATCTAATCGAAATTAATTTTTTTATTCGGGCATCTAACCTATCGGACCTTGGGGATGCTGCGGATGATGGGGATGATGTGGCAGAGGTGTGTGAGCCGCGCTACCGTTGACAAGTGATTGCGAGCCGTGATGTTGTCCACCTGCGACGGCCGAGACGAGCGACAGAGGTGACATTTGGGCGTGTAACGCCATCGAGCCCGGTGTATGTGGATTTCTCTGGATCATCCCGTCACCGCCACCCCCTCCACCGCCATAAGTCCCATAACTGCTTCTACGTCCTTCTCGTCGATTTCCATCTATGGCCGCTTGCAACTCCACCGGTGTCGACAGACCCAACTTTTCACCCTCGTACGGATAAAGATATTTCATGTATCTGCAATGATAATAGAAAACAATTTTGTTAATAAACATTATTTTCGAAAATATCAACGACGATAAATTCGATCCCACCGTAATCGCGTTTTTGGCTTTCGATTCGTCGGCCAAATTTTTGTGGGAGTCGCGGTTTATCGCGCGTATGGGAAATTCGTAGACGACCCACAGACGCGATCATTTATAAAGAAAGGGCTCGAGCGATCGCGCCCGAGTAGAAAAATATAAGTAGGCATGGTATACACTTGTATATATATATATATATATATATATATGTATATATATATATATATATATATATATATATAGCTTGGGTTTGTATATAGTATATTGGCGAACGTTGTTATACCGCAGCCTATAATTCGCGCGAGCATCGTTCGATTTTTACGATTGTCTGCTGCCAGACCGTGGATCTCTCGTAGCAGGAACACAAGCACAAACAAACACACACACACATGAACGAATACACAAAGGCGAGAGCCAACAGTGGGCCTAAAAGTATAGTAAGCCCCCGCCACGCGCCGCGTCCCTCTGGTCGACCAAAGCTGAGATACGCAACCCACCCCGTTACCGGTTCATTTTCTCTTTCTCTCTCTCTCTCTCTCTCTCTCTCCCTCTTTCTCTCGGACATATTACACGTTCTTCTCGCGAAGACTCTTCTCCATGAGAACATCAAGAGCGAGCAAGAGGGAGGGAGAGAGAGAGAGAAGGGACGTATGTGTGACGTGTCCGTGGTTCGAGACAGCCTCGCCGCGGATGAGAGAGCCTCGGTGTATAAATCTTGACCTCTCAGGGTGATAATCAAATTCGTGAGAGCCAGCGAACGAATCGATCGCCCTCTGTGTGCGATGGTTTGTACTATACGCCTGTCTGCGTGCGCGCGTCTCGAATGAGAAACCGATTTTTATGACTGATTCGTCTCTCTCTCGCTTACCCGGGATCATTCCGAAGGCCAGCAATGCCAAATTTTCATTCTCACGAGAAACAGAAAGAGAGAAGGAGAGATAAAGAGAAAGAGAGAGCGAGAGCGTGACGCTCGAAGCTCTCAACCGATACGATGGAAACATATGGAAAAGCAACAAACGGATTTTTATCA
This sequence comes from Netelia virgata, assembly GCA_951802705.1. NCBI lineage: Eukaryota > Metazoa > Arthropoda > Insecta > Hymenoptera > Ichneumonidae > Netelia > Netelia virgata. Next base: position 10,967,534 of record OX637865.1, on the reverse strand, counting down.
CGCGTCTCTAGGAAGAGAAACTCGCGGATATCAAAACAGTGAAACTTTTGTTAAGATACATGAATATACTTCAAAAGCGAACTGACGTATAATTTATACGCCCGCGCGTATGTCTGTTTCTTTCGTTCTCCCGGCTTTAGTACAATAACGCTACCGCTAGAGGGCGCGCTCGCGTAGTTACGCGTGCGCTCTCTCTCTCTCTCTAACTCGCTCTTTTCTCTCGGTAACAACAGCGACCGCAGCGGCTGTGTCTTATTTGTATTCACAAGATTAGCCGCGGCGAGCTCTTTCTCCTCCTCATCTCTCTACGTATCATATGAGCGTTGCGCTTTCGGCTCTGACCGAAGAATAATATACACGTCGGTGACGTACAAAAGAATATCCGTGGAAGCGGCAGTGGAACATAATATTAACGCGTTACACATATATCGCTTGTTCGTTTAGCGCAATAACAGAACAGTTATACATATACATGCTACCTATATATATATATGTGTGTGTGTGTGTGTACATACGCATATATAGATATATTTATTCATAGCGCGTACGTGCCGAGATTGACGTTTTCGAGAATATCTCGGCGTATCCGATCATCGTTTTCCTGTATTTTTGTTAATTCCAAGTACATATAAACTCTTTATTCCGTACACGACGGCTGACACATATACGTAGGTACGCGTCCATTGATTTGTGTAAAGCGTGCATAAAGAGATACGCTTCTTTTCTTTTTTTCTTTTTTTTTTATCTCACTTTGCGAAACTCATTTTGACCTCATCGCTCTTCGACTTCCTCAATTAAAATTCAGAGATATATTACAATAATCCGATCTTTTGACGCCTTTTTCCTTCACGTCGCGACGAACGCAGCCGCGCGCGGGGCTTCTCTCGTCGATTGCTGAAGTCTCGCACGTTCCTCGACGAATAATAAGCGAATAATGATGCGAAGGCGAGGAAAAGAAAGAGAGAGAGAGAGAGAGAGAGAGACGTAATAGAGTCTATAGAGCACGGGTTTTGAGATCGCGAATGTCTTTTCGCGAGACATCGTCGTCGGTCCAAAGAGACGATGGCGACAACGACGACATTTCTAAATGAGGCTTCCGCGATGGGATTGAGAGGCGTTGCTGTGTCAAGAAGCGAAAGAGAGAGAGAGAGAGAGAAGAGAAAAAAATACGAAGAAATGTAGAGAGAAAGACGAAGATCGAAAAAAATATCCATCTGTGAGGTGTGCGGAGCGAGAGAAAGATGCGGAGACTCGCGACTGAGTGACGTATTAACTAGCGTGGTCTAATATGAAATACAGAAGATGCTGACGATGCCACACTCTCTCCTCCTCCTCCTCCTCCTCCTCCTCTTGCCACTACTACTACTACTATTATTACTACTACTACTATTACTACTACTACTACTATTTCTTCTTCTTCGCCTTCTTCTCTTTCGCCCTCTTCACAGTTGCTTCAACGTGAAAATAACTCGGCATCGGGCGAGCTTTGTGTGTGACGTGCGACAGAACGTCGGGACGCCGGTCACATCCATCATTCGAGCAATGGGACGCCACCGCGTGGTGGCGCAGCTGATGCCTTGACGAATACAGAGTACTTATAATTCAGAACTATATCTCTATGTAATATATATATATATGTATAGGTCTATGCGAAAGAACGAGAAAGATATTGCCAGTTCATGGCAGCTCTGCTGGTACGTCGAAGTCAAACGTGTAATGATGTAATTATTTGCGAATATTTTATTTTTCTGTTAAATTGCCTTTACGACGAGGCTAACGAAAAATGATATTTCGAAATAATGGTCCCGAAAATAAATGAAAAATTGCGAATTATCGGTCGTTTAATTTAGAAATCTTATAAATATAATTAAATAATTATCTATAAATATAATTAAAATATTGTAATCGTCTCTTACGAAGATACGACCGTTATTTTGTCTATTTTACGGTAAATAACTAGCTCAATTTCATTCGGTCCCTAAGTCCACGACGCTATTTTCCGACACGTCGGACGGTTACTTCGTACGGCCGATTACGAAACGTTAAAATTAATCTACATCTCCCGTCCGTCCCGTTCATCGCGAAGCGTTTCGAAGATATTTCTAGACGCCTCCGCGGTTTTTCCTCGGTGTTTCATTACGACCATATCCAAGACGAATATTTCGTCTTTGAAGCGATCCGGATCGTATGACTCACGGACTCGACTCGATTATTATTTTATTTTTATCCCAATTATATTTTGCGCTTCGACGTTTTTTCGCGCGTAAAGTTCTCCGATTTGATATTCACGAGTCGGCCTACATCTAATAAAGCGCCGTCGGGGCTTTACAAAAAAATAAAACCCGCGAACGTTATTGACACGGTACGCGAGAGAGAATCGCGCGTGATCGGGCGTGACGATGGAGAACCGACGGTGAGTTTCAGGTGTACGAACTGCGGGCGGTAAAATATCGGAAACGGGGTTTGATGCTGACGTTTTACAATAAAATAAAGATAAAACATAAAAATAAAAGAAACAACTAACAATTATTTACAAAAAGAATAAATAAAAAAAAAAAGCAGAAGTAAATGAAAAAAATAATGTGAAATAAAAACGAACTCGGACTCGTTCGTGTCCGTACGATCTACTCACTGGGTTCGCAGCGTGAACGCGGCCGATGTGATACTAGACGGCAGGTGGAGGCCCTTGATGATTTCCTGCCAGAGTTTCTTGTTTATAACGTCGACGAGGCCGCCCCGGGCTATTACCAACTGAAACAGCTCGTACAGATCGAGCACCGATTTCGCCATTATCGGCAAACGATTGATCGGAGTTCCTGAAAACAGACGAAATAAACATAAAAAAATGTGACATTAGACAACAAAAAAAAACACGAGAATAGGGAAAAAGCTAAAAAAAATATCCATTTTATTGATAACACGGGCAAAAATATATCTCACTGTTGACGAATCGAAACGAGATAAGAGAGGGTGTTTCGATCGTTCTGCGTTAAAAGTTGTTGAACCGAAAGAAAAAACAAAAGAAAAAAAACAATATATATATATATTCAACAACGAGATACGGTCGTTAGAAAAATGAGACATTTTACGGGGGACAAAAACTGTCCGCGCGACGGACGTCGATTTTAAAAAGCCTCTGTTTACTGTCTCGACGGCGTTATAGCGCGGGTTAAAAACCACTTTATTATCCAACGACGGAGTCGACGACAACGCGGCGTTACATATCATCGTACACGTGGAATTCCTATACTTACTCTGGACAATTGAAAACAAGCCTTAAAGCGAAAAATTTATCTTGAAAAAAGCAAAATTGCTGTAAAACAAGCGAAAGAGAGAGAGAGAGAGAGAGAGAAACGACGGGAAAAAAATTCATAGCACCAAAAACAAAGGAAAAGCGAATGGAAGCACGAAGCTCGTGCGCTCCCTCAATTGTCCTGAGAGGCTTTTTCGAACACGATTCGTGTTCGAGTAGGTACATCTCTCGTGTGTCGTATACGTACTGTTTCATGATATATATATATATATATATATATATATATATATATATATATACAAACACTTGTTCACGAGGCGCGTACAAGCGCGTTGGGCGTCGCGATGGAGTAGCACAGAGTAAAAGAGAGAGAGAGGGAGAGAGAGAGAAGAGCCAAGGAGCGATGGAATACAGGAGGAAGGAGGGACGTCGAGGTAGGAGAAAGAAAAAGAGAGACAGAGAGAAACGAGAAACTCGCCCGTGGAATTTAACGAGTTTGCCCAGGGTTTGGAGTACCCCGGCGTTAACGAGAGTAATAACGAATTCGCGACTATCACGCGAGCGACGTAGTTTTACGAGCTTACGAACGATTCCCGACGAGACGTGAATAGTACATCCTCGGGAGTTGTAGGTACGCTCGTTTCTGTATATATGTACCTATAAGAGCGTGCACACTTTCGTATATATATATATATATATATATATATAGGAAACGATATTCACTATGGGAAAATGCTCGACAGTGGCGACAACGCCTTCCTCGGTACGCCACTAACGCGAAGCATGTACCCCGAATAGTGATATATATAAGCGCAGTTGTATTATCGATGTACATATATATATATATATATATGGGTATGTATCAGGATAAAGAGAGAAAGAAAGAGGTAAAAGTATCGCGCAGGATCGTTTATCCGCCATCGAGGACGAAGGGCTGCACCGCCCGCCATATTTCTGTGCTCGCGGCACACACCACGAGAGCGCGGCCGAGTAATAACGCTGGGCCGCCGCCGCCGCCGCCGGTCGCCGCGCAACAAACCGCGATGCGCGCGCACGCCGCTCCTTTGGCGTAGTAGTAGGGGAACCCGCAATTTCGGGCTATCGAGCCCTTCTCTCTTGGCCCCTCCGGCTTTATTATTGGCCCTGCAATTATTGTTGATATACGCGCCCGGCAACCAGTTTAATGTCCGTATACAGGGACGCAACAATAAAGCGCCCCGTTCGTTCGCAAAATGGCGCCTGTTTCACATCGGCGCCGTTCTATATAGACGCTTCTCTCTCCCGCCTCGCGCTCACGAGTCGCCTCTCTTACACGTCGAGAACTGAGAGAGGGATGCAAGTTCTCGTTTTTTGCTCGCGATTATCTCGCGACTTTCTCCTCTCTATTCCCCTCTCGTTCTTATCGACCTGCTCGGCTCGAACGACGAACCAACCGATCCCCCTGTATAATGTACGGGACACGTTCGACAAATTTTATATTTCACGAGCCAGAACGCCATTTTGTTGTCGAGATGTTGCACAGATAGGAAATTATCGAGAACGAAGGAAAAACAAAAAAAGAAGAAGAAGAAGAAGAAGAGGGTTAAACGGGAGAAGTTTTATGTTTGTAGGGAGAGCGCGATATAAATCGGCTGGCTGGAATTATCAGGAAAGCCAAGTCTTTGACTCGTGAACGACCATAGCGTCGGTATTGTACGGACATGCGTGAGACGGGTGTTCCACGCCTCCTTCGGCGTGTGTCACTCGCTCGTATTCAGCCCGCGGTACACCACGCGGTATTACACCAGCGGATTTATCTCGTAGACTCTCTCGGTATAGGCGCGAAATCTTTTTCTCGAGGGCCATAATAGTCGAGCGTTCGACCATTTTCCTATTAAAATTCTTTCGAGAAACCTCTTAAATTTGACAACGCGTTAATGACGTTATCAAAATTAACTAGAATCGCGAAAATCTAACGCGACACCACAGCATTCTTCGTTTTGTGAAAAAAAATGTCAAACTTTCATTTTTTCATCATTAAAAAAGCAAAAAATGTTTTCTTTCTGTTATAAAAAAAAATTATACTTAGAACATAAATTATATCATTCGTACATCTTTCGGAATATTGACAAACGAACGAATAAACTCATTGATAAATTAATGTCGGAAATTAAATGAATTATCATCGGACATTTTGTGAAAAATGGATTTATCGACCTCTGGACAAAGGTCGATTAGGGAGAGACCGAAGTTCACTGACAGGATAAATCTTAGTTCTCTCTAGGAGAAATCTATAATAGGTATATGCATAAATGCATCACGGTGTTGAGTGTACCGGGTAGAAAAGCATAGAAGCCGGCTCGTCTATCCGGCCGGACCAGTACGGGCTTTTACTACTGGTATACCGACGCGAGTTCGTCGGTCTCCCAGGCGTTAGCTCGTGTGATGAGAACACGCGGGAAACGTGATTCGAATATGCTGCCGCGAGTAAGGAGTAACATGGAAAGAGGAGAAAGAGAAAGAGAGAGAGAGAGAGAGAGAGAAAGAGAAAAGCATGAATTTTACGAAGTGTTGACTCCGGCGTGAAAGAGACGCGCCCCTGCTCGTGCTCCGGCGAGCGCACGAAGACGAGGAAATAAAAAGAAAAACGCACTTATTCTTAGTAGTCGCGCAAGCTCTCATCTCCGACGGCTCGTATACATATATATAATACAAGTGGAAGTCTTCTACCGATGCAGTCTACAAAAGTCGGACGCGAATGGCTGAAGAAGGGGTAAAAGTAAAGGAAAGAGGGACGGTGATGCAGGAGGGAGGTAGTCGAAGAGGTCGAACGACTGACGCGAAAGTGCGCTTCGCGTCGACGAGGATGGGAAGAACGACGAAAGAGTATGGAACGCGACAAAACGAGTGAGAACAACCGCAATGAGAAGGATATGATGACGAGAATCCGCTAAGACGAGCAGACGAGGGGAAGGGGCAAACATCCGACGAAGAAAGAGAGAGAGACGGACAGACAGAGAGCAATGGCGATTGAGGCGAGAGGTCTCATTGTTTGCCGCGTGTCTCGAGAGAGAAAGAGAAAGAGAAAGAGAAAGAGAGAGAAAGATGGCAATAAGAACGAGAGATATCGGCATCGACAGAGAGCGCATGGAAGAAGAGCGAGAGAACGAGCAGCATTCAGGATGCGATTACGACTTTTCTTGGTAGGACCTCCAATCAGCAGTTATTTTTATAATGGCCGCTGGCACGTCTCATGCTGCGGTGTAACCATCAATAGGAGGTGGGGGAAATGATGACGGGGGAGGGGGGAGGCGACAGAAAGAGGGAGAGAGAGAGAAGAATAGAGAGAGAGTAAGCAACGTTGACTATTGCATACCTTCTTCTTCATCTTCGTCTTCTTGAATGATCCAAAGAATAAGTCATACTTCGGCATGTCGCTTTATTATGCCGTACCGACGCATACAAATCGTGTGTAATATACAATATATATATATATATATATATATGTTGTACTCACGACACATATCTGTATTATATATTTAACGCAGGTATTAAATCGTGCGACGTACGAACACAATTTTCCTGTTGTTTCTAGTCATCGGTGCGAAGGGAGCGCGTTTTTTACTTTGTGAATTTCTCACGAGCGAACGAGAGAATCGAAATTTCACGTGTATATTCACCATCATTCTTCGGATACGTTGTCTCTTTCGAGATATACGTTTGAGTAGATCGACAAATATCGATGCTCTCATCCTGGCGAGAGAGCTGGGTCAGCTCGAACGTGTGTATGTGTGTCACGCCCTCTCACGACGAGATGCTCCACTATGGCACACACACACACTCTCTCTCCGAGAGAGAGACAGAAAGAGGGAGAGAGAAATAGAGAGAGAGGGGGGGGGGGGGGGGATAGGGCCGGCAAATAATTGGTATATGCGATACAAAATGTTGCATTTTATGGGTTATTGCGTTATGGGCGGTGCGCGGTGCGGAGGGACGCCGAGAGGGAGCGCCCAATCCAATAACGATCGACCCCGAGACCTCGAGAGGCCTTTACTAACCCGTACGAATATTAGTACGATATATATATATATATTTTTTTTGCTAGGTGTATATATATATATATCGTATAATTCTGTTACTCTCTCACTATATATACATACTATAGCGAGAGAAATATATATATATGTAAGAGAGAGATCGAGGTGCGGTCAAAAAGGCACGTGCAAAAAGGGTTTCGGTGCCCAAAGCGAGAATATCAGCAGCCGCAGCACCCAGGCGCGGCAAAACTACTTTTCCCGGAATCTCTCGCGTGACGACTCTGAAATTTATCGAGAGAGTATATATATATATATATATATATAGCTAAAAAAAAGTAAGAAAATAAGTAGCTGGGTCGAGCGAAACGCGCACCCCCGCGCGACCTTTATCGTACTTCGCGTTTTGCCCTTGCGATCTTTTCCTTCCCCTCTAGTACCCGCCAAACCCTCCATCGATTATTTTTGTATCCGGCCTCGTGTATTTACAATGTTTATTTCTCGCATGCAATGTCGATGCCGAAATGAAAATCTGCATTCCCCCGGTGAAACGTCGAAACACGATCGATCTCAATGGCTTCGACACACGTTTCCGATATGCACGGTCGCTAATACGTTATCGTCGGAGAGGGGAAAAAAACGAACGAAAGAAAAAAGAAAGTAGCGTCTAAAAGTTTTGCACTATGGGCTCGGTGCACGCTCTCTCTCTCTTTTTCTTTCTCGTTACTTTGTGCATTCAGGCACATGTATACTGACAACAAATGAGGTTTCCATGCCGGGATCAATAGATGCGATGAGTGCGATGAGTGAACATGCATATATATATATATATATATATATATATATATATATATATATATATATATATATATACGTCTATACGTGCAGATATGTCTGTATAGAGGAGGTATATGCCGCATCGAAATAATCATACATTATGTGACCGTGAGGCTTTCTGCGAAAAAGCCATTCTCGTTACGAATTCAGCGAAATAACTTTTCCATTCCCGTGCATGAAAATCACAATATTCAATTACCATATTTCACAATTGATAAGAAATAAAAAAAGAAACAAACCCTTCATAAACACAAATACCAAGAACAACGGAGAGAAAATATGGTGAATTAATTTCCTTCTATCGTAGGAATCGTGAAGATATGAAATTATTTCCAACCGCATCGATTTAATTTTACTGTACATTTTCTCGAAGCATTTTATCGTCGGTGATCATTTCTTTTTTCTTCTCCGACATATCGTATACGTGAGGAATGCGAAGGGGTATGATAAAAAAGGGTTCGCCGAGGAAGAGAGAGCGAGAGAGAGAGAGAGAGAGAGAGAGAGAAACCGATGGAGGGCCGGCGTGAAATTCGCGTCGGTTTAACTTTGTCAGACGTATACATGGAGAAATGTATATATATGCGCGTTACAAAGCGGCGAGACGCGCGATTATCAAGCGAGTTAAAAAGAAGAGAGAGAGAGAGAGAGAAAGAGAGAAAGAAAGGGAGAATTCTCGCAACGAAATTGGCATTGCGAAAAGAGAAGAGCGAGAAAAAAAGAAATAAGGGTGAAGAGGAGCGCGGTGGAACAGGGGGGGGGGGGGGGTGCGAGGAGAGAGCGAGAGACGCGGTGTGTTCCGTCTGAACGGGCGGGGGTGGAGTTTCGCGTATGAAATACACGTGACATTTAGTGCCTCACCGGCTGGCCCGAACGGGCCAAAGACTCAAACGCTCATCTCGTACGCGCGCGAGCGTATTATAAATAGATCTACCCTCTCTGAGACGAGATGAGATGTGAAGAGAGAGGAGATCGACTGCTCCGAGGAACGTGGGGGATGCTGCTTGTAGTACACGCTCTCTCTCTCTCTCTCTCACTCTCTCTCTCTCTCGCTTTCGGTCTTTTTGAATGCATCGGAAGAGAACCGCGAGAAACGGAGAAAGAAAATCAGAGAAAGAGAGTAAGTGAGAGAGAACAGTGCTACAATCTGGTTTATAATCTTGTTAGGATTTCGCGGAAATATTGGTGTAATTTACGATCCGTCGCGAGTTAACTGTCAGACGCGTCCGTGAGAGGGCGCGCTGCGAGGCCCGCAAGAGCGTTGAGTCAAGAATACGCTCGTATAGGCATAATATGACGCATAATGCCGTACCTATTTGGTGTACCGGGTGAAAAAAAGGCGGTAAAACGGAAAATAGAAGAGAAACACATAGAGATAGATAGATAGATAGATAGATAGATAGAGAGAGAGAGAGAGAGAAAGAGAGAGAGAGAGGGACAGAGAGAGGTGAAACAATGATAAGTAAGAACGAAGAAAGTGGTCGATACGTCTATCGTGAACTTGTATACTTATAGAGAACATAGCAATAGGGCAAGGTGGCTGAAAGTAAGATAGGAAAGGTCGCCTAACGTACGATTCTCGCGCCATATATATATATATACGTGGCGATATCGAAGACCAACGTCAGCCGTTTTCTTTCTTTTTTCAATTATCGTCGAGCTTACCTCTGGATCATGCGGCAAAACGTGGAGTGGGGAGAAGAGAGAATCTACACGGAACTTTTCTTGATATCGGTAACTCGCTACCTGCCACCTAAAAACCTGTTGTTCGAGCGATTCGAGAAAATGTAGTAGCGCCGAATGAATTTTCCGTTCCGAGAAAGAGAGTGAAAAAAGAGAAAGAGAAAGAGAGAGAGAGAGAGTGAAAAAAGAAAAAGGAAAAGAGAGAGAGAGAGAGAGAAATAGAGGAAACGAGATAGAGCGAGAAAAGGGGGATGGCGTCGCAGGCTCGTAAGGGTGCAGTCGACGCGCCCGTAAAATATCTCTATATATCTATATATATATATATATACGTCCGTCTTTCACGGTCTACGTTGATTACAGCAGTATAGACAGCGTCTCCGAGATATATATACATAGATAAGGGACCCAAAACGACGTACCTATGTATAGACATATCTATCTCGCTATATGCAGCGACATTCGTGTTGCATAGTAAAAGGGTGTGACGCGTAATTCTGGGGAAAGAAAGACGCGCCTGTGCTCGCAACAGAGAGAAAGAACAGACAGAATGAGAAAGTGGTGAGGTGGGGGTAGATGGGGGGGGGGGGGGTGGAGAGGAGATTACGAGGTCCTCTCCTCTTCCGTCGAGAACATCCTGGGTGGTCGATGGAAAAACTTAGTCCGCCTTGCACACGGCAATGACGAAGAAACGACAATAAAAAATCTTCAAATAATATTGCGAGCAATAAAGCGCGTCGACGACGATAACTCGGGACCGCGTATTCGAAATGCGTGTCCGAGAATTTCGAGGTCGTGGGCTACGAAGATCAACCCCCCACACCGTCCCTTCTACCGACACTCTTTCTCTCACTCTCTCTTTCTCGCTTCGTCTCTTCGTTCTGTTGTTCTTCGATCGCACCCATCTCTTTCGGCACCCTTTGATAGACTTTACGAGGCGATTTGATTCGCATGGTCACCGCGCGGCGGAGCCACGTGTGCAGCTGGCAAGATTTCTTGCTGTGTTTTGTTTTCGTCTCTCTCTCTCTCTCTCTCTCTCTCTCTTTCTCTCTCTCTCTCTAGTTCTTCTCAAGTTCTTCTTTCGTCTCTTACCTCTCATTTTGCCAATATATATATATATATATATATATATGTATTGGTATGCAGATGTCCGTTTCGAAAAGCGAACTCGCGTCGTGCTGGAAATCGTCGTTTATGATTTTTTGGACCATTCCCCTCTTTACTTATCCCGAGAGACACTTGCGAACAATGTGCCGAGGCTTTGATGTGACGTATAATGGGGCTTTGGCAAGGGGCGGGAAACGCTCGCTACTCGACCGATCGGTCCACACGCGCGCGCTGCGTCTCATCTCCTCGTTCGAGAACGCATGCGCGTATTTCTTACGACTCAATTGCCCATTCGATTCACGCACGAGAATCTCGAGTCACGACGCATTTTTCTTCAATCGCGTATTCCTAAATATGCAAACGTAGCGATGCGTTTGACAGAAAATCATTTTTAAAAAAAAACGCTATTTTCGTCGACCTTTGAAATAATCGAAATAATTTTTTTTTTTTTTTTTTAGAACGATTCTCGATCGTCTTTAAAATGACGGAGGAGCTGAAGAAAAAAGAAAACAAAAAAGGTGCGATAAGTTCTGAGCGGCACCTTTCTCGATGCTGATCGAGCGCCGAGGCGCACACAGCGGGGAGGGAACTACGGTGAACGCGAGATGAAGAGGGAACGCGTAAACGAACGCGTGCGTGCGAGATGAAGAGGGAAACGCGAGAGCCGATGTCCAAAAGGTGGCAGCAGCGACGAGAACGGCAGCAGGAGAAAAGAGATGAAGAAAGAGAAAGAGAGAAAGAGAGAGAGAGAGAGAGATAAACGCAACGGTCGACGACGATATATCACGAACCCCCAGAGCGATCGGCGTTGTTGTGAAATATTAATAAGCAAATTAGTTCAGACTTAGTGTGGCTTCGAGAACGCGAGAGGGTGAGAGAGAAAAATGACACGATGGGAATTGCCCCGAGGAAGAGGGGGTTCGCGTACAAAAGTCGTATTTCACTTCACACGGGAGGAGCGATAGAGACCGGGTTTTCGAGGTTCGAGAAATCGCGATATAGGGACGAATAAACATTGGCTATCATCGCGAATAAAAAAACGACGAATCGAACGCGCTCGATGAACAAATTTGCGACCCTTTAAAGTCTACACATTTTGTCAGAGATTATTTCAATCGATTGAAAAACGTGACTGCCATGTTTTTTTTTTTCAAAAAATTCGAACGAAGATGATTTTTGTTTTTAAATATCCGTATGTGAAAAAAAGAAATTGTAATTAAAGGAAAAATAAACAAATCAATATGTATAATATAATTTTAGTACAAATTAAAAAAGAAAATACAAAATTCTTCGAGAGTTGCGATATCCTTTCCGGCCTCGTGAATCTCGCGTGTTTTGACTTTAGCACGTTTATATTGGACGGAAACGTCCACACCCGAGCGGACGAGGGTTTTCACGTGGTGGCCCTACGTAACAAAGTGACGCGTTCGGTAACCAAGAATTCGACAATTACGTCACGGCAATGTGTAACGGATGATCCAGGGCACGAGAGAGTTGCAGGCAGTAGTAGGCAGTCGTGTGCTAACGGTAGAATGTGCATACGTCATCGGGTTAAATGCTTTTCGCGCGGGCACGAGCTCGAGAGAGAGAGAGAGAAAATACGAGAGAGAAAAAACGAGAGAGAAGGAGAGAAAGAGAGACCGAGAGAGGGGGAGAGAGAGAGAAGAAGGAAGAGGGGTAGAAGAGAAGCGTCGACGGGTCGCCGGCGCCTCGGGGAGGTTGGTTGTCGAGTGCAAACGTTGGTGCACGAGAGCATCCCGTGTCTAATACGCGTCTGGGTGTAAAAGCATCGAGCAAAGACGTGCATTTTCTCATACAAGAAAGAATCCTCGAGAGAGTAAAGTTAAATTACATTAAAAAATGTGCCACTTGCCTAAAAACAAGAAAAACGTAACGATCTTATCTTTTTTTATTTGTTTTTTATTTTTCCAATACACGTGTCGTACTTCTTTTCTATTTCGCGTTGAAAGTTATATAGACAATAAACACTAATATATATGTATATACACGTAGTATAAGAGAGCGTTAGTCGTAGAATCATCGTCGTAATCCCAACATAATCCGAGAGGCTTTGAGGATCTCGAAAGTTTAACGTCGGCGGGTGGGCCCTACGAAGATTCGTTCGTCGACGAGCACGAAGAGACAGGCAGGGGGAGAGACAATTGGGGGCTTGCTCTTATAGTGAAGCGACACACGCAGCAACCGCGCCCTCTGTTGTGAGAAAAAGAGAGAGAGAGAGAGAGAGAGAGGTGAAGAGGGCAAATTCGCTTTCACCTTGTTCCAAGAAGCGAAAAGCTTCTCAGGCTGGCGCGAGGGGGCGACAGAAAGAAAGAGAGGTTTATGAGCGATCCGTCAAAGACACATCCATGTACAATGACTCTACGACTAAAATCTTCGTGGCTGAACTGCACACGGCCGAAAGCCGAAATACGATGACCATCGAAGACTTAATTTTATAGAGGTTATACACCGCGGGGTAGGGCCCACCTATATCCGCTCTTACTATTATTATATTTATGCCTTTGCCTTTATATATATATATATGGATAATATAAACGAAAACTAGTGAACTTATGACGAGAGAAACGGCATTGGAAATAATTTTATATGGACTTGACGACACGAGAACGCTCGCGCGTATCTTCTCGATATATTTTAATGGCTTATAAATTTGTTGACGAGAGCAGAGGAGAACCCGGGATGAGAGAGAAAGAGAGAGCCAGTAAAATATTTCGAGAAGCTGGTGACCCAGAGAACGAGAATTTGTTCACACAAAGGCGTCAAGAATGGCCCTGAATATCACATATATAAATATCGATATTCGAATCAATAATTTTACTCTTACGTCGCGGGAATTATAAATTTCCGTAAATTATTTAAAACAAATATTACGTTTAAAAACATGATCTACGTTATGCAATCTCATCGAGAAATCGTGTCACGTGTAACACACATTTTTGCCCAATCAAAATTTCACGATTGAACGAAATAAACTCGTTTGTTTTGAAACGAATAATGTTCTTCAGTTTTTGTTTTCTTTTGTTTAATTCTCTCCTTCAAGGTAAACCAAACGAGTTCGCGTCGTATAGATAAAGAATGTAGGAGATAAAATGTTACAAGAGGTGAGATAATAAATAAATAAATACGAAAAAGTACGATGCCGTATCTCGTTTGACGCAAGTCGTACGGTCGCTCGTTGATTATCGACGTTTGCGTACGAGACGATCTCCACGTGTCGTCTTCACTCGATCGTTTCAAGGTACGACCTGTCGCAATGCTCGTCGTGACATTAATCGCAATGAATTCTCGACTCGTCCAATTTCTCGTCGATTTTCTTAATAAACTATCGACGCGCGTATTCGGATAATTCGAATGGCGGAACGAGGCGTACGTACGAAGTTCGACCAAAGAACGAAAGAGATACGTCTCCGTTCTGTCTTCCGTTCGTTCGTCGGCTGCTGCTCCGCGAGTATCCTTCGGGATACTTTATGACCGCGTGTTATATCATAAGCCGAGTGCCGCTCTCGCGTCATAACTCACCGCGGGCTTAGCGTTCGTTTCTCTTTCTCTCTCTCTCTCTCTCTCTCTCGTACACACAAATACTACAATAAAGCACGTCGTGAAGCGTGTATTTTAACATTTCTCTTTATTTTCATCTCCCTCGTGCACTTGTAGCTTCCCTTCTCCATCTCTCTCTCTCTTTCTTTTTCTTTCTTTCTTCGTCTCTCTGTGCTTCGAGCGCATTAGAACTACGCTCGTGACGGGAGTCTGAAGAAGTTGTCGCGATTAATCAAGTTCTCGGTGACAATTCGGCTCGAGACATCGTAATTGGTGACCCTGAATGCTACCAATTCGTCATATCTCGCGTGTTGTATGAATCTCTCTCTCTCTCTCTCTCTCTCTCTCTCTCTATATATATATATATATATATATATATATATATGTATGCATAGGTATTTCTATACGCGGACAGCAGTACTATAGAATTATTTCCTCGAGTAAAGTGAGACGTGTATTAGTCTCGAGTAGTTCCCCTTTCGAGAGTCGCGGAGTCGTAGAGGGGATGTCGGTCAGGATGGGAGGGTGGAAGGATAGAAGAGGTAAAAGACTTTTGGGATTGAAAAATAGAACGGTGCGATCAAAGGTTGGCTTTGTCCCTCGTGTAGGCGGTAAGCATATATTATATGTGTGTATAGATCTGTGTATGCACAGTTTTGGGAATAAGAGGAAAGGTATTCCTTTTTTATTTTCTCCTCAAGGGCCGACATTTGATTTTAAGGCGTCGCGAAGGGGAGAAGTAGGAGGATAGAACTCGTTACGCCTCGACTACGATGGCTATATAAACGCCCTGTCTCGCTTCTCGTACTCTCGATATTCGTGGTTTTAGATCGGGTGTAACGACGTAAAGAAACGAACATTCAAAGAAATAACATATAAAAAAATCTAAGAAACAAAATTTGTAAAGAAATCGAAGGAAAAGAATCGAACTTGAATAAACGAGAGGCAAACGAATCGTGAACCGTACACGACAATGTAAATGGCGACTTTCGTATAATCAAGAAATTGTCGTTTTAATCGTCGGGCGAATTTCGTACAATTTTGAAATATTTCTTCGACGACCGTGCAATTTGGATATTTCGCAACAATTATCCAAATTGCACGGTCGTCGAAGAAATATTTCAAAATTGTACGAAATTCGCCCGACGATTAAAACGACAATTTCGTGATTATATATATATATATATGACGTAGTCGTACTCGTTCGACGTTGGTGGTATAAAGCTGTAATAGGGAAGTTCTGGTTAGCTATATAATCGTCGTGCAATGTGCCGTGCCTGCTAGCAGTTGTATATCCCCCCTCTCCCTCTCTCACTCTCACCCCACTCTTCACTTTTCTTTGACGAAACGGTACGTACGTGCCTTGAGCGCAAAATACGGAATAATAAGAGAAATATCAAGCGGTAGGCTCGCTCCTCGAAGTTGGTACCAGGGCAAATCACGCCAAACCCTTTCTCTCTTTTCTCTCTCTCTCTCTTTCTTTTGCTGTCCCTCCTCACCCTCCTCTTTTGTTGAATAATGAAAAAGCTCCCGCTTTCCGGCATAGTCGCTCGTTTTCGCGTGCAAATAAGCCTTTGTTATATAGACGAGAGATACGATATATATAAAGCGAAGAAACGACGACGAGCAATAAAGACGTTCGAGGGAATGGAAGGTAGAACAAAAAAAAATTCACCGCTCGCGCTCATTTTCACGGTAGCCTCGCTGAGGTCGTTCGCGGGAAGTCTCGATAGCGAAATCACATGCACGACTCGCGTACACGAGACAAAACGAAAAATCGTACACACGGTCGAAAAATTATTACAATTTATTCCATGTCGCGTTAATATTAATTACAAAATTATTAGCTCATTGTTATTCGTGATTATCGAAAAAATACGATTGATTAAAAAAATTTCAAAACAATTATTAAAAATGAATAAAAATAAGAATAAAAAAGCGATTTTGTTTTTCTCTCTACATTAAAAATGATATCAATCTCCGTGTCATATTTTGTATATCCAAGAGGCACGCGCGTTTCTCCAGTCTCGTGTTCAAAAATGTGTGGCGAAAAGTATACGCGCGGTGGCGAGAGAGATCGGGGAACACGTGTTTTTTTCTTGTTTTCTTTATTTTTTCGTCGACACGACGCGTCACGTTCTTGCCATGTAAAAGCGTGACATGTCAACCCCCTGTTCTCCAATACACGGGCGATAAAAATGTTGGAAATACTTCGTTGTATCTCGCCCCAAGATTTTCATCGAATATTACATAATTTTTCATTCGAGGTAGGCAGAAAGAGAAAGAGAGAGAAAAAGAGAGAAAGAGAGAGAGAAAGAGAGGGAATAAAAAAGAGATGAGTCATTAGAGATATAAAATATCATACGTGGAGGAACGACGACGGGCGAAACTCGCACCCGAAGGATCGTAATATCGTAACGAGGTACGGATGTCGAAACGACTTTGGCAAAATGCGAGGGCTCGACGCGACTCGAAGATATGATTAAAAAAAGGAGAATGTGTAGATATATACGTGTATATAGGTGCGAGGGTACGAAGAGATTTGCATATTAAACGCCTCGAGATTTATAACAGGTTGTTGGGACGCTGAGCGCGAGGCGATGTGTGTTCCGGACAACGCCGGGCGGTACAACGGCGGATACGAAAATTGGCGTTGTTCTTGTGTCTTTGAATGGAACTCGCGTCTATTCCGACTGGACTAGGAGCGTTGGTTATAATATTCGTCGAGGGTGTTCTTGCGAACGTGAAACTCGCGCTCGGGCTATTTTCGTTGACCCTAAGGTGAGAGGAAACGCCTCTAGGGGTAATATTACGACAACTGATACTAATGATGTTAATTAAGCCCTTTAACGATCGCAGGTAAAAAAGAGTCGTTCGTCCGTCTCGATTAAACACGATTTTTCAACAAATGAGAACGTTACAAAAAGTTTGATTCGAGAAAGTGTGCTGTTTCGAAGTTCCATTAAATTTGTATTTACGTATATAAATACAAATATTGTATCTACGCTGGTCAAATTTGTAAACGATGTTAATTATATTTTTAACGATCAAAGATTAATCCTGCCGTTAAATGTTGAATAAAATCTTAAATAAAAATTATGTTAAAAAAAAACAAAAAACAATGCCATTTCGATGAAAAAACTAAATTAGCGATCGGAAATTAAATTTGGAAACCTGTATTACGCCAAAAGTTATGATTAAATTTACGTATCTGTTTCTACGATCGAACGTCTTAAATAAAAATTATATTAAAACAAAAAAAAACAATACGATTTCGATGAAAAAATTTAATTAGCGATCGGAAATTAATTTAAAAACCCCGTATAACACCAAAAGTGATGATTAAATTTGCGTATCTGCTTCTACGATCGAACATCGAATAAACCAAATAAGAAATATTGAAAAATGTGTCGATTAAATTCACGAAAAAGAAATCGTAAGAGCCACGTGTGAAATAATTTATAATCAAGATCGATACAAATACAATTTAATCGATGGGAAAAAAGAGACATTACTGGGTAAAATGCAGGTGCATAGAGAATGGTCGAAAATAAAAGGGTCGGTGTAGTAGCGCAGGGAGGTAGGTATAGGAACGTGGGGTTGAGGGCTCGAGGCTTTCGTACACTAAAGTCGTATTTGGGTAGTGTACGGTGATAGAAGCACAAATTGGTAGTGGCTCGAACGAGATGTAACGATCGAAGATTAACCCTGCCGTTCAATGTTGAATAAAATCTTAAATAAAAATTATGTTAAAAAAAAACAAAAAACAATACGATTTCGATGAAAAAATTTAATTAGCGATCGGAAATTAATTTAAAAACCCCGTATAACACCAAAAGTGATGATTAAATTTGCGTATCTGCTTCTACGATCGAACATCGAATAAACCAAATAAGAAATATTGAAAAATGGGTCGATTAAATTCACGAAAAAGAAATCGGAAGAGCCACGTGTGAAATAATTTATAATCAAGATCGATACAAATACAATTTAATCGATGGGAAAAAAAGAGACATTACTGGGTAAAATGCAGGTGCATAGAGAATGGTCGAAAATAAAAGGGTCGGTGTAGTAGCGCAGGGAGGTAGGTACAGGAACGTGGGGTTGAGGGCTCGAGGCTTTCGTACACTAAAGTCGTATTTGGGTAGTGTACGGTGATAGAAGCACAAATTGGTAGTGGCTCGAACGAGATATAGGTGTATAGGCGCGTAAAGGCGGCGGACTCGTGCTCGGTCGAGCCCACGAGTGGAATGATGAATGATCCGAGCGCGACTTTGTTCCTTGGCTCTTTTGGCAGGCCTCCCTTTGCACACGGTCAAGAGTCATTCCTCGGTGTTATGCGCGTTTAACCGTTGAATTTATTGTGAAGTCTTGACTGTTAGTCGGTTCAATAGAGCGCGCGGGGTGCCCGCGGGAAGGCATTACCAATCAATATATAGAATGGGCCCCCCCCTCTCTCTATATATATTATAACCATACGTAGGTACTTATACACGTATATCTAGATATATTATTTTAGAATGACACGGTGCTGCCGTTGCTGCCGTACGTATCGTCCCGAAGATATATATCACGTCTCGTTCGATGAATCTAGCGATCGGATTTGTCGATTCGAATCAATTAGGATATTTAACGATGTATCACGTTCGAGTATGATTGGTTATTCTATTTTTATATTTTTAACCGTCGTTCGAACAAATATCGACTCGTTGTTTAGGTTGAAAATTGAATTTTTCATACGTTAATAACACAAATTATTATTCTCATAATGATTGTATAATAATAGTTATTATTAATTATCATATGATTTTCGTATAACAAATCGTTAACGACGGAGAAACTGAAATATAAAAATCGTCGAAACGGATTAAAACAATAATAATAATAATATTTGACTAATATTTCGAAGTTATTTGAATAATAACGTTTGAATATATATATATTTCTTTTTCGTTAGGAATTCGTCATCGATCCGACCATTAGATATGATACGTCGGTTAATTATCGCCTGTTGAAGAGGAGGGGGGATAGTACATCCGTGCTCACACGTTTACACGCTCATGACAATAATAGAATCTCGTTCTGGGGATTCTCCTTGTGTTATATAGATATTTATATATGCTTTTTCGATGTTAGGGGTGGGGAAGAGAGAGAGGGAGAGAGAGAGGAGAGGAGTGGGGGGTAGGTCACGACGATGATGGCCACGCCACCGGAGCGGCAGCATCGCCGAAAGGTTCGTCGGTTCGCGGGACCTCGCGGTGGCTTGATTGATGGACGAGAGAGTCGCCATGTTTATAATTAGAGACCGAGAGAGACCGAGAGAGAGAGGGAGAAAAAGAAAGAGAGAGAGAGAGAGAGAAAGAGAGAGAGAGGGACGTTTCCGGTGCCGGGAGCTCGCGAGTGCTGAGAACATCAGCGACGTACGGCGATATTGAAACGAGGCGTCGGCCCGATACGAGACAAATTAATTTTCATAGAACAAAAGATGAGGACGAGGATATCGCTGAATGACGAATAAACGCACGAGAGACGGAAACGCGTATCGGATGTGGGTCTTACGCATTTTTAATGCCTGGACAATGTTTTCTTTCACGTTCGTTGGTTTTTCTTTTATAGGTAAAAGAAAAAAAATAGTATTTCTCATTGAAAATCCACCTGCGAGTAGAACTTGCCACGAAATTGCGAGACAAAAACCGTACGGCTCGCACTCGGATATAATATAATGTTCCACGTGTTCAGGAAACGCTTGCACGCGATGCGGGCCCGCTAGAACACCGGAAAGTTGACCCTACGTGCACGTGTGTGTTTTGTAACATTGGAGGGCGCGAAGTTGATTTTTTTCACACGCCTTCTTTTATCTTTATTTTATTAAAGTTAATTTATTTATCATCGTAGATGCGAGAATGATGGCGGAATAAAATAAGCGAGTATCGAATATCGTTCGCGGGGTGAAAGCTGAAATTTCGCGAGGGTGCAAAATCGACTGTTTTGTTTATGTATTTTTTCTCAAAAACTTAAAATCGTTATTTTTCAGAAGAATTTTCATATATTTTAAATACGTTGATTCGACTCTCGAAGGGTTCTCGTGCTTTGTAACTTTCGACGAGGAATTGAATTTTTCGTGTGTATTTGTTTTTTTTTTAATTTTTATTTATATAGATATTTATACTTAAGGAATATTGCAGCAATTACGATATTTATATGGGAATAAAACAGGCAAAGATCGAATATCGATTCCGTAGTAAAAAATAATATTTCTTGGTGAAAAAATCCTTATTTTTTTCGTAATTTTTGTATAACTTTGTGAAAGACTAGGAAAATGTTCGTTACTCGAACCTAGTTCGAGTATATTATTCGGGTTTTGAAACACATCCATCGAAATTGTGAATATAAGAATATTAAAATATCTGGCCGTCGCGTTATTCATCGTTTCGAAATTTTATATTTTAACAGCTGGGTCTGCTTTGAAATAAAAACAGAAATGCGTGAATCTCCGTCCGGCCGGACGATCGTTAATGCTCGGCGAACAATCTTGTTTGTCAAAGCTTGGACGGGATCACGAATAATGTACGCGGGACATACATATACGTATATCATCCCACGAGTGAGAATGAGCAACAGAAAGAGAGAGAGAGAGAGAGAGAGAGCCTTGAACATTGATCGACAGAGTCAATATTTGCACAATTAATTCCTGGTTCTACGCGTATATATATATTCTATACACGCATATACGTCTCATAGAACGACGATCGTGATTGCTTGAGCAAAGTTAAAAGACACAGAGAGTGACGCAGCTCGATCGTTCGCTAATACTGTTAGAAACGGACGCTAGATAATATCGAATATTTTCTAACCATAGAAATACAATGAGGCCAAAAGTAAAATAGAATTCCAATGTGTAGCGACAGTCGAGTCAAATGTCGTGCGACGATTTCACTTATTAAAAAAAAAATTTAGCTACGAAACTTTATAAAAATCTAAACAAAAAATCACTGAATTAAGAAAATTTTCATATAAAATTAATTAATCTTATAAAAAATAAAATATCAAATATTTCTTTTGAGAATAGGCATAATAAAAATTTCTTAACCAAACGATAAGCAATTTGAATAAAAAGCGTCGTACGATTTTTGACTTTGGTGTATAATAATGTAAAAAAAATCCCCCACTCACCTCGCTTCTGCATGAAACTGAAAAGATCGTCGAGAAATTCCTTTCGTTTAGGATCGTCATTGATCTCGTACAACTGCAACAGAAGTACATAAAACACACATTAAACCAGATAGAGACGAATCGAAGGAATGATTAATTCACAGTCTCATCAAGTAGAAAACCATAATTACGAAGGGATCGAGGTCCCTTTTTCCCCCTTCTCTCTCTCTCTCTCTCTCACGTCAATTTTTTCCCTCGTTTTCGTTTCTTTTTTTCTCCACATACTTTACCACGCGTTATAGTTACGTAGGATGGATCGAGGGATAACGAGGGTCATCTTCTATGCGCGCGCATGCATTGCAAGAGAGATCGGCGAAGGACGAGGAGGAGCAGGAGGAGAAGAAGGAGAAGAAGGAGAGTACATTATCGAGGTATCTCTCCTCCCTCTCGATACACACACGCGGAAACAGTTAAGAAAAAAGAAACGAAAAAAACAAAAAACAAAAAAACAATAAAAAAAATTCCTATATACGTACGATATCGTGTACGCCACGTGTATATATAGCCTAGGTAAAAGTAAAACGTAACGCGCCGTAGCTTCGGACCTGAAGAACTCTCCGAGGTAATAAAAACAGGAGTGAAACGAGCGTGCGCTCGTAGCGACAGACAGATTAGTTAGGCCCGATTATAAATGATTCCGTTTAACCCGTCGTATCTCTCTCATTCTCTGTGCGCATTCGAAGACGTATCCTCAACTCGCGAGAAAGAGAGAGAGAGAGAGAGTGAGACAGAGAGAATGAGTGAGTGAGAGAAAGCAATATATATATATATATATATATATATATATATATATATATATATATATATATATATATATATATACACGTATATCGAAGCAGAGATCGCGAGAGAGAAAGAGCCCCTTCGGGCGCTGATGCCGCGCGGCCAGGCGTGTATTATCATATTTGTTATGTACGATGTGCTATATCTAATCTGAAACCCTCTAATTGCTTTTATAATACGATCGTTTCTTCTCCCCCTCGCTCGTTGGCCCTTCTTCTGTGGTCCTTACAGCTTATATATACACATGTATGAATATAAACATATGTATACGTATATAGATATAGGTATATTGCATTTGCCGACGGATCGAACGACGCATGGTCTCTCGTATACCTCCCCTCGGGGCCTCGGCGGCGAAACTCTTCGCCTCGTTCGCACCGGAC
This sequence comes from Netelia virgata, assembly GCA_951802705.1. Lineage (NCBI taxonomy): Eukaryota > Metazoa > Arthropoda > Insecta > Hymenoptera > Ichneumonidae > Netelia > Netelia virgata. The sequence continues at coordinate 10,944,711 of OX637865.1, read as the reverse complement.
AAACGCGCGCCCGCCAATATCCCCTCCCTCTCTCTCTCTCTCTCTCTCTCTCTCTACAAATAAGAATAAGATCGAGAGATCGATATTTTGTCTCGACGATTGAAAAAGAAAAAGAAAACAAAAACTAGAAGAAAAAAAATGAAATTAATATGCCGGCAAAAATATACGTTTCGTTTATCGCGATTGTTTGATTTAACGCAGCATTGATCGAAGTTACAATGGGAGAGAGTGAGAACGAACGAGTGGTGACATCGATGCTGTCGCCATGATGACAGGAAAGTTTGATCGTGTCGAGAATAATGAATTTATCCGATTCCGACGAAATAGATTTTCAATTTGAGTCAAATATTATGAAAAATTTTTTAAAACAAATTTGTTTGTTTTTTGTTTGTAAAATTTATGAAAATTTCAAGATATAATTGTCATAACTCGACGATTGTATAATTCAATTAATTCAATAAAATTCGGCTCGTCTCGAAGGATTGTGAAGAGAAAAAGAAAAAGAAAAAGAAACAGAGCAAATTGATTTTTCACGATCTCCCATCATTGAACTCGGGAGGGAGAGGGAGAGGGGGTCAATGTGCTCTATTGCTCATTTTTCGTCCTCGCCTCGTGTACATCACACACGAGCGATTAATTTCTTTTTTCTCTCATATACATGAGAAACGCCCCCGTGCAACAGAGATCCATCTAGCGGACTAAGCCTCGCGTCCAAAAGCTCACGCATACATCCTGATGCACACGTACAAACGAGCGTAACATCGTAGCATTTATCAAGTGGTCATTTTGTAACAATTTTCTCTTGTTCGTTTTTCCCCTCTCACTCTCTCTCTCTCTCTCTCTCTCTCGCTGTTCCTCTCAGGTTCTCTCTTTGGGTGGAGTTCCGTGTGGCGGTACGCGAGCGCGGGGCAACGCGAGATGAGCTCGTTAGAGAGCGAAAGGGAAAATCGAGGAGAGGGTTGTCGGAAGAGCTTGTAAAAGTAGGAAGAGTGAGAGAGTGAGAGAGAAAGAGAGAGAGAGAGAGAGAGAGAGAGCAAACATTCTTGGGGTTTAACCGTGCGCATATTGATTGATCTACGGTCAAGCGGATGGACGGTACGATGTTTCGAACGTGGTAGAATGCGAAGGGAAAAAGGGCGGTAAAATTGTAAGTGAATGAGGGGAGCGAGGGGGGTCTCGGGGGGTGGAAACGCCGGCGCGAAGTTCGAAAATTAATCTAGCAAAGAGTTCGTTTGAATCAAATCCTCTAACAATAATAATAACAATAAAAACAACAATAATAATAACAATAATTAACATCGTATTTTATTTTATAAATTGAAACGCATGTTTTTTGTTTTTTTTTTACGTTCTCATCGACGAAAATTCATTATTCGCGTAGAAAACTCGACAACGACAGATTATGCGGCGATAAATGAATTCGTACGAGATCCACGAATTGTAATTTCATAGCGAGGGAGTAGGTAAAAGCGCGGAGGTTGCGTCGTATATGCACAACGCGGTTACGAGCCGAGAAGCGCCGGTGTGCACCGATAGTCGTTAGATATGCTTTGTCGTATTATTTCACTGTCGCACACACGCACACACACACGTGCGCGCACACACATCCACGCATAAACATATATACACATAAAGATATAGATATACGTATGTACGTAAGTAGAAACGCACGTATTACCCGTCGTAACATGCACGTTGACCCGGAACAATCCGTATACATATGCTTATGCGTGAATAATATTTCTCCGTAAAAAAAATGAAAAGAAGAAAAAAGTAACGTACGAAATGGGGCCAAGCTATAACTATATTCATCTCTCTCTCGTTCTCTTTTCCTATATATATACATATATATATATACATATATATATATATACTTATTATGCGTATTTCATACATTGTCGAGAGCGCGTACGTAAGTCTCACGACGTGGACGAGTCCCGCGAGAGGCGCTCGCGCTCGTTCGAACAGCGTCGCGTCGCGGCGCGACGAGAGGCCGCGTAGGAAAGAGAGTACGACGCTCGCGCCCCCTAGCGGCTCGTCTCTGCACCAACAGCACGATAGACGCGAGGAGAACCGGCGGGTGAAGTATATAGCATTATGTGGCTCTCCACCTTTCGGGGGTGCGACTCGCTAGTTTTTACGAGCGACAATTATCGCGAAGCGCGCGCTGCCTTTTTTCCTGCCTACTTCCTGCCTGCCTGCCCTCTATCGGTCTAACATAGATGCGAGAAAAATAGTGTACGTGGGTGTGTGTTGTGTGTATTGTGTGCTCTCCGAGAGTGAGGAGCGAAAAAAAACGGAAGAAACGAGAGATCGAGATAACTGGTGGGTGAGCGAGCGCGCGCGTTCGCCAAGTCCCTCTTCCGGGCGATCAAGAGCACTGATACACCTGGTGCTATGCTGCCGTTATGCTACACAATATCGATAGCTTTGTGTGTGTGTATGTGGGTGTGCGCGCGCGACCGCACGTGTGTGTAATAAGTACGAGCCAGGAAGATTTTTAGTACTCCTCTGTACCGTACGTTGCATCTGCGATCATTGTAACAGTATATTTGTATATATATATATATATATATATATATATATATATACATGTAGATCGATCGTACGTTTATTTTGTTGCCGAACAATGAACCCACTGGAAAATATGTTGGAATGTATATTTCTGCGCTTTACGAGAAGACTTTAACTACTTGTGCGAGCTCGTTATATAACGACCCTTCGTAACATCAAAATTACACAAACTATATGAAACGCTGACAATTTCTTTTTTTTTTAAATTTATTCATAAGGAATTGTTTTTTGTCCATACGATAGAGGGTTTAGTTAATTAATAAGAATTTTTCCAGCAGACTGGGTTTTTGTTCCATTTTTTCCCATAAAAATTGTCATTTTTGGAAAATGCAACAGGTTCAATAGCAATTAGCGGAATATTTTCGATCGGGCAAAGTAACGTAATGAAAAAATGGTCGAAGAAAAGATATAAAAGAAAAAAAAATGATAGTTTTATATGAATATATTTTTGCGAGTCTGCTGTCGAAGTAAACAAAAAAAACGAGAAATATGACGTTTTTTATAACGTAAATATCACGAAGGTATCTTTTTCTCGAAAATTGATTTTTGACTTGAAAAGAAAAATGTCTTCGTGTCTCCAAAAAGAAATATGGTCGAAATTCAGCAGTATGTTTGTATATATATATATATATATATTTCTGCAGTGCGGAAGGTCGAGAGTTGTAATGCTCGTGCCCCGATTCTCGCACACTTATTACTCTAATTATATAATGAGACGTCGCGGGGGGCCCTCGCTCGGTCCTAATCGCAAGCTCAACGAAAGAGAAAAAGAGCGAGCGAGGTCTCTCCTGCGCATTCTCGCGCGTCTTTCTCCGCTTCTGTAGGATATCTATCTTATTCCGAGGTACACATAAACACGTATTACACAGACGGGCTCGAAAACACGAAGCTAGTTCGCTGCTTGGCCGGTAGTCGCATAGAGCAAGGAGCAGTAGGATCGGTGCACCAGGGGTCAACTTCCGGCCGTAAAGTTTTTAAGGGTTTTTTCGCACAGTTCACTGCGATTGCCTCGTGTAAGCTACCGTAGACGTACACACACACATCGACGTCGTCTGTGATAATAACATATAGAGTGCGAACATTTCTTTCTCTCTCGAGATCCGGTAGTAAGATAGCGATAAAAAAAAAAAAAGAAATACGAAAAAGTAAAAACGTCTACTTACTCGTAGACGGAATCGCCCGAAACACGAAGTGGCCGATCGATGCGAATCGGTCGAAAATTGTTCGAGTGAAATTTCGCGATAGGGAATACACGAGCGTGATACGTTATCGGCATTATCGTAATTCAGTAGCGAGTAGATACGTATTACATGTTTATTCGAGTATAATCGATTTTTTTATCGTATACTTTGAAAAAAAAAAAAATACATATTTTCGAACGTGCTCAAACTTTTATTCGCATTATTCTTAAATTTGTGTTAACGAAATTGTCAATTTTTTCTTCATTTATTCATCATGTTTGATTGGTATAATTTCAAATTTCGGTTTCAATATATATTCTAATTTAAATTTCAATATCGTTCCCTTATCTATCGAATATTTTCAAATTTCATTTCGAATAATATTGAATTTTGCATCGACCGCGCGGCTATCCGGCCACGATACGTCGACAATGATCGGCCCGTCTTTCATTTTGTTCGCGGGAAAGCGCGTCTATACAACGAGAGAGACAGAGACAGAGACAGAGAGACAAAGATAGAGTGAAAGAGGTGGATTCACGCGGGCCCATATATGCACAGTTGTATACGCACACGAGTGCATACATACGTGTATATACGTGCACACAGTTCTGCACTGTGGTGCACTCTAACCGGGGTATAGTGGGGATATCAAGATTGCGCATTATACGAGCGGCCATAATAGCGCGGCCACCATTACCCGCTTCCAGGCATTGAAGATAGCGAGCGCAATTATAATCATTACGATGCGAGTGCCGTACACCACACAGACGCGTGAGCGCGTCGCACACTTATAACCATACACGTGTAAATATATACATATATATATATATATATATATACATTGAGTACGTCAGGAGGTATAGTTACGCCCCTATGAAATCAGCATACCGTCCGGGGGAGACCGAGCCTCTCTTATCGCCGTTCTATCTCGCTATATTGACGCGAGCTCCCGATTCCACACCTATCGCTTCCCCTACATGTATATATATATATATATATATATAAATATATACACGCAGGATATAAAAAAAATTGCGAGAAACTATAATATTCGAAAAATTACCATTTTGTTCGCGACACTGTTTCATAATTCTCCGATCTACGTTATACGCGTGAATATCGTTGTACAATTTTTAATAGCAGCGAAGTAGTTTTTACACCACCACGGATCGATTGCAGAGCCGCTATAAAAACGTATTCGTATCATTGGCTATTCTTCATATTTTTATGTTTTCATTCAAGTGAACATGCAGGTGTGTTACGTATGAATTAGTAATAATAATAAAAAAAAAAAAAACGAATACAACGGGTCTCGCAAATGGATGGATAGAAAGGAGTACGTAGCACGCTGTTGTACACGAGAATTCTCGTTATCGCAGTATATATCTACATATATATATATATACGTTTTCTCTCTCTTTCTATATATCCAGTGCGTATTACGACGTGATAAAAGTGCATCGCTTATCTACGCGAATATAGAGGTGGTCGTTAAAAGAAAAATTCGATGGAGCAAAGTCCAGTCGCTTCAAAATGTTTAAGTATATAATAGTAATAATAATAATAATGAAAATTACGTAAACGCATTATTATTATTATTGTTGTCAGTGTTCTTATTTTTTATCATTATTATCGCTATTATTGTTACTCTTTTTATTATTGTGTTTTTTAATTATTATTATATCCTCTTCCTCTTCGAGGAGTTTCGCTTCTCGCTCGAGTGATTTCAGAAGATAATGGAAATAGAGGAAGATCGAACCGCGCGAGCGGTCAATCGAGTGATGTCAATAATTGCGAGCTTCTCTTGTGGCTGATTGTGCTCACTTCAAGGAAAAACGAAGTTGCCTGAATGGAACGACAACTGAGGGAATCGCTCATCGTAGTAGCGATAGTAAAGTATATATCTCTGTCCTTGAGTGAGATAGAGATAAATAGAGATAAATAGAGTGTGAGAGAGAGAGAAAGAGAGAGAAAAAAAAGAGAGAGAGAAGGACGTGGTGGCTTTCTCGCGAATTCCAATTATTGGGACAAAATCAATTCGTCCCCGCAGGGTCTTTATCCCGTCTATATACAGCTCGAGGATAGAAGGACTAATCCGATTGAGATTTCTATCTCGTCTTGTCCACTGAAAGAACTCGATTTTCCGATATATCGTGAGAAAGAGAACAAAAAAAGAGAGAGAGAGAAAGATGAAATATCTTCCAGTTGAGATTCTCAGAGTTCGTGACAATTCATACCTACAATATATAAATATATATTATTGCAAAACTCGAAGTTTGCGATGACAAACGGGCGTGAAATATCGAAAAAGGAAATACTCGGTCGATTGCGGCTAAAAGAGAGAAAAAAGATAGGAGAAGGAGGAGAAGCAGGAGGAGAAGGAGGAGGAGGAGGAGATGAAGGTGGCCAAGTCTGCAGAAGAAAAGATCGGCTATGGCTGTTCGACATTTAATACCGTCAGATGTCGGCGATCGACAAAGAAGTACGAAAGTTAGTCTCACTCTCGCGAGATGTGGGAGTCGTGACGAAGAGAGAGGGAGTGAGGAAGGAGACCTTCTCCCCGCGACCAAGGGCTCGTCGCGTCTCTTCCGAGCGAGGGAGTTGAAAAATTTTATGCCCGTAGCTGGAAATATTAAATCGCACCTAAATACGTTTTATGTCGACCGCCCAATAATCTCGAAGGATTGACTCTCCTCTCTTTCTCATTCTTTCTCTCTCTCTCTCTCTCTCTCTCTCTCTCGCTCGCGCGCGCGCGGTCAATTCTCCGGGGGCGATCCGGCCAATGATTCCGGTTCTCTCATTCGGCCTTCTTTTCTCTCTCTCTCTCTCTCTCTCTCTCTCTCTCTCTCTCTCTCTCTCTCTCTCTCTCTCTCTCTCTCACACTCACTCACTCACTCGTTGTGTCTCGTTGCTATTGGCACAACGCAAAGTCTCGTTTCACGAGTCCTTCGAACGTCTCAACTGTCGAGCCTCGCAAGGATAGTACAAGAAAAAAGTTCTATCGACTTCCTCCGTGGCCGTGACCCTTTTTTTCCCCCTCCGGATTGTCAAATCATTTTATTTCAAATCGAAGATACGGCTTCGAGAGACTAAATCTCAGGATAATGAACTCGATTCACCCATTGTATTAATTATAAAACATTAATTACGGATTTGAAAAAAAGAGCGTTGTTTAATCGATCGATAAACCTTGGTGAAAATATTGACAGGTCAACTGGAGATCGTGACGTATTGTACGAGACACGTTCGTGCATAATGTAGAGATTGAAGCATAAAAGTTCTATCGACTTCCTCCGTGGCCGTGACCCTTTTTTTCCCCCTCCGGATTGTCAAATCATTTTATTTCAAATCGAAGATACGGCTTCGAGAGACTAAATCTCAGGATAATGAACTCGATTCACCCATTGTATTAATTATAAAACATTAATTACGGATTTGAAAAAAAGAGCGTTGTTTAATCGATCGATAAACCTTGGTGAAAATATTGACAGGTCAACTGGAGATCGTGACGTATTGTACGAGACACGTTCGTGCATAATGTAGAGATTGGAGCATAAAACGCGAGACACGCGACCGATGGGTGTCATAGGACGGGAAAATGATTACGTGGACAGGTGACGACGAGTGTCGGGACTCTCGTGTTCTTAGCGCGAGCTTCCGGATTTCTCGCGTGCTCGTATGAGTTTCGCGTGTAAAGGAGAGTGCGGTCGATTGCATCATCCTGTCGCATCGGTCCATTTAAGACAGGGGCGATGATACCGGTATTCCCGAAATAAGAACGAATACTTACGAAAACCTCTTCCCTTTTTTTCTCTTTTCAACAAAATTTTATTTGATTTTCTCCATCGATCTTGACTCAATACGTTTGAGAAATTAAATTGATTAACATTAAATATCATTATCTAAGACGAATGATATAACGAATTTAGCCTTGGGACGTCGAGTAATTAAAAATATTAGAACGATCTTCGTTACCCTAAACCTAAATGCGGGAGAGACGCAACGCTGCCGCGTTCTTACACATCGTAATTTCATAATATATAAACCCGTAATAATATATAATATATATCGATATATACCGTCATAATATATATATATATATATATATGTACATACGAATACACAATTAAAAAAGAAACGAATCGTAAGGTCTCGCGAGTTAACAAGGTGCCTGGTAGAGCAAGATGAAGCGGTGTTCTGCGATTTAATTCGGTAGCTCGCGTTCAATTTGATCGCGCGACGCGATATCGTTCTACGCAACACACGTAGGTGTACGCATACTACGACGATACGAGACAAGATATAACTTTTCTAATGCCGTGTAGCAAAATTTATATATGTACATATTAATGTGCACTTGAAGACGCGGGGAGTCGTTCAATGTGGAGAGGGAACGAGAGAGTTTGTGTGCGAATCAAAATGGGAAGGGGGAGTAGAGAGAGAGAGAGAGAGAGAGAGAGAAAGAAATGGTGGGGGAAGGAGGAGGAGGGGAGAGAGTGAGCGAGACAGAGGAAGCCGTGGCGCTCGATTATAATAAATCAAGGCATAAATAATGCTGGAACGTATGGCCCCGAAAGGGCCAGTCGGCAATCGAATCTCTCGCCTCTCTCACTGCATCGGCATACCTATCTACGTTCCTTATACACACATACACACACACACACAAGCATATATATATATACATATATACATATAAATGTGAATTTGTGTGCGCAGAATGCGTATAGTAACTCGCGCGAGCTCGCTTCCCAAACGGTCAACGGGTATTAATGATCGCCGAGCTGTTGCGCTGGCACATATGAGCAGCCTTCGGGGTGGGTAAGAAAATATCTCGCGATCGAATTCCCCGCATACGAGAAGTAAATTTTGCGATTCGTCGCTATCAAGGGAATACGATTTTATCGATGCATTAAATATTGATTCGGTTTTTCGTCGCTCGATCGATCGCGATAAAATAATTCATTGGGGGTCATAAATCAATAATAATAATAATAATAGGTCATGTTATTATGTATTATTAATATAATTGATATAATTATGATTTCAATTAATTAATTGTATAATTATAATTTTCTTTACTATTTGTATTAAATTGTTATTGATGATAGCAATAATGATTAATTACGATGTAATATAAAATTAGTAAGAAATATTATAATTATAGATGTAACGGATTAAAATGATTTCGTTAATAATAAAAAATAAACAATGATATAATTTATTATAATTTCTATTATTTCTATTATTATTGTTATTATTATTGTTGTTATTTTTAGAGACCCGGAATGTTATCTGTATCTATCGATCGTAGAGCGAGCGTAATAAACGCGACAAAAATCTTTCCTGCCGATTTCTCCCACGCGCAGACAGGGCTCGCATTGTTTCGCGCTAGTCATGGGAATAAACTTTGGTAAGAATGAAAAGAAAAATAAAAGAAACGAGGATACGTGGAACGAGCACGGAACCGTTGAGTCCGGTGAGTGCCGAGCGCGATCATATGTACCGGGGTATGTAATATCTCTGAAAAGTATATACGCGACTTTGAGATCGAGAGACACTCTCTTTCCGTCGAGAGAGAGAGAGAGAGAGAGAGAGAGAGAGAGAGAGAGAGAGAGAGAGAGAGAGACGGAGAACGCTTATTAACGAGGAAGCGAAACAACTCGCACTCTTACGCTAATCGAACGGGCAAACACACCGTGTGCTCGAAGAACTTCTCGGTTCCAGCCTCCAGTCGCACACGAGTACGAGAGTTCGATTCTCGGCCGATGGTCTTTATCCATCTTTCTTTCCCTCTCTTTCTTTCTTTCTTTCTTTCTTTTTCTTTCTCTCTCTCTCCTTCTCTTTTTCTACTCCTGTCCGCATACACCGTAAGGTCACTCGTAATGTTTGTGGTGTACCAAAAGCATAACGTATAATTCTCTACACGAGCGTGTCGAGCAATCCTCACCGGGATTTCACGAGACTCGATCGTGTTTGAGAACTTTCGTACGACTTCGCTATTAGACATTTACTCAATAGGCATGCCTTCTTAATCAAACACACACACACAAAAAAAAATGTATTTGATCAAGACGATACGTCGACGAAGCAAATTTCTAATTCGAGACCAACACTTTTTCTAACTATACCCGAAAAAAAAAACACTTTGTACAAACGGTTACAAAAGAAAATTCTGAAATAAAATTTCGGTAGTCGCGACGATTTTTGTTTTCTAAATCCAGTGTCATTTTTATCTCCGAGGAAATTAAAAGCAAAGCGTCTTCTCATTTTTATCGCTAAATTTGTCTCGATCGGTTAAAGTATCGATAGGCCGAAAGAAAGAATTCAGCGATTACGACTGGACGAAGCTTTTTTTTAAAATCGTAATTAATGACAAAAAATCATATTTATCGAAACACCGATTGATTCGCGATTCGTGAATCACCGAGAATGGTATTAAATTTATGTCGAAAATTGACGCATCCCTCTCGACGAGGGTTGATGCTGCGAGATGGACCGCGACAGAGAGGACGTGTTTCCTGACGGTGCCGCGAGATGAGACGATATGTGCCGCGATGAGAAAAGCGAGAGAGCGAGAGAAAGAAAGAGAGAGAGAGAGAGAGAGAGAAGTAGAGAAAGAGGTAAAAGAACAAGGGGAAGGAGGGAAGTTAGGAGAGGCAGTTAGCGCGTGTTTACACGACAGCGCTATGTAGCCGGCGACCCCGCACTGAGAGCATCAACGGCACACCATCCATACCAGGAGGCGCGCGCACACACAAGTCCCGCCGGGCGAAGTGAACGTTTCTATTTGTCCGGACACCTCTCGAGCGTTTCCCCCTGACTCTCTCTCTCTCTCTCTCTCTCTCTCTCTCTCTCTCTCACTCAGTCACTCACTCACTCTTTCTCTTCCGAGATCTTTCCGTCTCCGAGTCTGTCAGAGCTCATTTTTTTTCCTCCTTTCTTTATATTCCCGACCACCCCTCCACCCGCAACCCCTCGTTACTAGCTGCTACGAAAGAGAGCTTACTGGACAACACTCGAGCCCCTCGAACGCATAATGACCCTCGTCGTCGCGCCGCCAACACGACGGAGAGAGAACGAGAGTTCGGGCGAGCGCGCAAGGGCTGAGAGATCGTTCGATCGGTGCAAACACCCTTTTCTTTTTCTCTCTCTTTGTCGATCGCACGTCCCACCTACGGGATATTACGGCCGATTAATAATCGAACCGTGCCAATACAATTTCTCAAAATAACGCGCGATCGTCTCTCGATCGATAACAAAAAATGTGATTCAATATATTTGTGTTTTTTCATTCGAAATCAATTCTCTTTCACGAGTGATCGTTCGTCACTCTTGTTTCGAAATTCAAGCCCGGCGCTCAAACTCGTATCTTCGGGATTACGAAATTAATACTTTCGAATTAATCATTCGAATTTACGATCGAGAGTCTTTTATATACCCCGCGTCGATACAATATCGCCTTAATATTTCTATCACGAGAAAAAAATATTCATTTTTTACACGTTTCAAATTTATACGTGCCGTATTAATAAAAATAAAATGAAAATAAAAGTAAAATAATATCGAATGAAGTCTTCGTGTATCGGATAGTGACAATGTTCAGGGATAAAAAGGCCTTCGCGGAGATTCACGGGTCGTCGAATGTCGTAAAATGAAATTCAATTCGTTTCGAGAAAGAGTTAAGAAGGGGGGAGAGAGACTTTTGCCTGTTGAACGAGTTGGAAAATTTTACGATCGACCGCTGGTGCCTCGATCGGCACGACTCTAAAAAGCCGTGTTTACAGGATAGTCGGAAGGAACGAGCGTGGAATATGAAAGGGATGGCGCACACGATTTTATTAATAATTTTAGTATATAGCGAGAGAGAGAGAGAGAGAGAGAGAGAGAGAGAGAGAGAGGAGAGAGAGAGAGTCGACCGATCTCTAGCCGAGAGACCCATAAAACCTTCGCCACCGTTGGCATCGCTTTGGGAATCGTGTATAGCGAAAAGCATATGCGCTGGCAAAGGCCTCGACTGAATTTGTTGACCAAATTCAACGAAAAGCCAGGAGCTACCAAAAAACCATCGTAACGATTTTATAGCATTCGCGATCGTCTCCCCGTCCCACTCTCTTCCGTTCCGAAACTGCTCGTCGGATTAAAAATGTTTTTGATCCTCATCATTTTTATACGAAAGCGTTCTTTAACGATCCAACGACGGTTTTTTATTTTCGGTTTCACGTGAGAAATTCTTCTAATCAAAGTGTAAAGATTGTCAGTAAATTATCGAAGATTTTTTAAATAGAATTAGTTTGAAAATACCGGATTTTGTATAAATTGCTTTGTATAAAAATGAGGAAGACGCGGAATAAAATGGCGTATGGTGAATGAAAATTGTCGTTTTTTTAAAAATGATTTTCCCAATGAAAACTTCGTCATTATTGTACGGGCCTTGTGAATTCATATTTTCGTTAAATAATACATAAATCATGTTTTATTTCTTGAAAAAGAAAAGTTATACGTGTTATATCGTGTTACGGGATTTCAAAATGTTAAGGCATACGGATAGATTTATTGAAAAAATAATGAGAATGGAATCGTTCAAGATTTCGAGTTAAAAATAAATAAATTTCAGTAAAATTAATATAACTCTCGAACTCAAAGGGAAAAAATAAAAATAAAAAATCGTTATGAATTTGTCTTTCTTTCGACAAACTAATCATCATCGTCGCGCCATTTTACACGATTTGTTTGCCACTGAATATAACGCTATCGAAATTTCGTCAAACTCGATCCGGATCAACGCGATATAAATTCGTCAAATATATATATATAGTCAAGATTTCGTGGAATTTCCGTTATTTTTAATACTCATTCTTGCTCATCGAACCAGCGAGATCGTAGGTTTTTGTTGTTGTTTTAAATAATGATCGTAAAACCGATCAAAAATCTTTATCCTTCCATTAAAACTCTCGGGTTCTCAAAGTCGAAAAAGGAAAAAGAAATCGGACGATGGTCGCCAGCTATCATTTATTAAAAGAAATTAAAAGATAAAAGAAGAAGAAAGACGAAGAAGAAGAATAAGAAGAAGAAGAAGAAGAAGAAGAAGAAGAAGATGGAGAAGGAGAGAAACAAATAAGAAGTAAAAGATCGTCGAAAAAATCTCGAGGATGAGTCGCGCGATCGAGACTCGCGGAACCCACCGCGAGACAGTTAAGTTCAACCACAGCACACTATATCACGTTCCTACTACACGTGTCATATACCCACACTTTCGACCCCTCTCCCTCATCTTTCTTTCGTAGCCTCTTGCGTGGAGTTATGACGCTCGTGTTTAACATATAAATGAAAATCGGGGGCCTATAAAAGTTTTAACGCTCTCCGCGATTATATTTCCCCCCGAGCTTTTGCCACCGTCTCTCTCTCTCTCTCTCTCTCTCTCTCTCTCTTTCTCTTTCGTGTGGTTTCGCCATACGTGCTTTCCACTCACGATCGACTCACGGTAATTATATATCCTATATACATATACGCATACACAACATGCCCTATATAACATCGAGACTTCTCTCGCGAGCTCTCCCGGACCGCAACCAATTCTATTTTCGATCTCTCTTTCTCTCTCTCTCTCTTCATTCGACCCTACGTAACGTTAACGATGAAAAAGAAGAAAAAAAACTCTCGATCTTTTATCACAAACGAGCTTGCGTTTATCCTCGTCGATGCGAACGAAATTCAAAGTCGAGAATGAGAAATGAAAATAGAGAATCGAGAATAGGAAGGTGAATAAAAAAAATATGAAGGATTGGATTCTTGAAAGATTGAAAAATTGAAGGAGATAAATAATTTTAAAACAAATAAATAAAAAATATAATTCAACAGTCACAATCAAACCTTCTCCAGTAGATTCAACGATGTTTCACCAAGATTCTTCACCGGATCTTCGCGCTTTTGCGGCGAGTCGCAAATCTCGTCGAACGAGTACATAATTTTCAGTCTACGTAGCAATATATAAATATATATATATATTGCTACGTTATATTTATATATGTAGGAGTAATTAAAACGATTGGTAATAATCGCCAAACGTACTATCGACTTTTGTTTATTTCACGACGAGCGATCAACGATTTACATAATATTTATCGACGAATACCGAAACGAACAAAACAAAAAACACTGTTATTTCAGTTGTTGGCCTTCGCTTTTCGATTATCCCGGGCCTCGTGAAGCAATTAAGGAAAACGTAGAGAAAAATTAATGAAAAACGTGAAAAAAGAAAGCAAACAAAAAAGAGAAGAAAAACCAAAACAAAAACACAAATTAACCGAGGACAAAAACGCGTGCGCACGCGAGGCAATTTTCGTGTTTTATTGTCGCGGGGGACACGCCGAGGAATGACGTTTGAGCGTGCCCTTGGCCTGACGAGGCCTACCATACGACTGAAGTCCCGAATTCCCCGGGGGTTTATTTCCACGGGCGGACGCACGTTTAAACGCCAGAGGGGCCCCCCCCCCGCTCGAGGATATATCCCTCTGGAGGCGATTCTCTCGCTATACGAGAGACTCGTTTATCTCTTTCTCTCTCTTATCCCCACCACGTGTTGAACGAGCCCTTACTGCGGCACACCCGAAAAATCATTGGGAACATCTTTCGAATTTCTTCTTCTTCTTCTTCTTCTTCTTCTTCTTCTCCTGCTTCTTCTTTTTCTTTCCACCACTACCCGGGTGGCCGGCTTGACCGCCCTTTTCTAGACGTACGAAAAATGTGAAAATCCTTCGACCCCCAAAAATCTCTGTATATATGGATATATATATATATATATATATATATATATTGCTATATAAGTACAACGAAAAACGTCGCGTTACGCAGGTATGCCTTATCCGGCAAAAAATCGCCTGTTTATTGGTAAACTTGGAAGCCTTCGACGAAGAAGGCCGACCGGAAACGAGATGGGACCCAAGGGGGTCAGAGGAAACGAAGGGGGTGCTGCTGCCCCCGTTATTCCCAAGAACGCGAGGAGAACAAGAGGTGTACGGTAAAGCCAAGGGTATTTCGGCCTAATGGAAAGCATTCGAAGCGGATGATACGACTTACCTATTTCGACGACGCATAAACATTATCTGATTTATCATAATACATTTTAAACGAAAAAAGAAAACAAAAAAAGAAGAAATTCGATTCAAATAAGAACGAAAAAACGTGTTTTTTTTTTCGACCCGAGGCAAAGCATTTAAATCAAATAATACAATTTATATCGACTTCGAAAAAAGATTATCTCAATTTTCGATCAAATCTTTTTGTTCGAGCAGAAAACAAATCTGATCTATTCAAACGAGAACTGAGATATTACGTTGTCTCGACCCGAAGCAAAGCATCCACGGCGAATATCGAAATAATAACTTTTTATTACGTAAACAAAAACAAAAAAATAAGGAAAAAAATTAAAACAATTGTTCGATTCGAACGAGCGTCGTTTAAATTTCGTTTAAATACGTTTTTCTCGCAGTATAAAACCCGTGATTAGCATAATATATCGCATTTCGATATACGTGTATATGATTGCGGGTAGATGCCTTGAGCGATGTGCCGACACAGGCAATTCGGCATATAGTATAATTCAAATGATACGTAAACGATACGTTCTTCTCTCGTTCTCTCCCTCTCTCTCTCTCTCTATATATATATATATATCGGATAGAGAATATATATATATGTATAACAGCCGTTGAGTACACCTATAGTTTCCACGATTTCTAATATGCAATCACGAGAGGCTCGAGTGTAATCCTTTCCACGAAGTATCGATACGCGGGGCTCGTGCTGAATACCTATCTTATAGATATAGATATATTATGTATTTAGGCCCGCTATATCGGCGCCCTCTCTCGTGAGTTCGAGAGATACACGGCCCCCGGGTACTTTGAATATCGGAACACGCGAGATACCTTCTCCGCGATCGACTCGCAAGCGAGTTGTGCGGTTTGCGCGTACAAACAATTTAATGGAAAATATATATATATATATATATATATATATATAAATGAGCTCGAGTATATATTTCATCTTATATAGATTCCTCATATCCGTGTATATGAAATTCCGGGAAAGGATTGCCCGAAGTGTGCGATTAAGTTGCGCAGGACCGCGCGTCGAGCGTAGAAGCTAAAAACGTTGCAGAACTTCGTCGGTTATGCAAGAGTGCGCTCGGGCGCGAGTGCAAGCAAAAATTGTCTCGTGGTACAAAAATTATCGAAGAGGCAAACCAGCCACGAAGAAACTTCCGCGATGAAAACGCCGAGAGAACAAATTTATTGAACTTTGCTCGATCCGTCGTTTGAATTAATTCGATTTAGTCGCGAGTTAAATTGTAGTTTCGATTCGAATCAAATGATAAATCGACTATTGGCTCGATCCTTCATTTTTAAATACTTTTCCATTTGTCGAAACGAAATACGCTAAGATCGAAGATAAATCAATTTTTCTCGCTTATTCGAAAATCCTTGGGTAACTTCGGTCCTTCGACGACGAATTTTCCAGAAAAACCTCGTGAAAAAAAAGAGAGAAAGGAAGAAAAAAAATCACGAAACTCGAGAAATCGTCGAAGTAGCCAGCAAGGCGTGCGGATTCCGTGTAACACCGAGGAATCCCTCGCTCGCTCGCTCTCTCGCTCTCTCAGCTTCGTTCATATACCTGAACGATTTCTAAATTCTAATCCGGGATACGAGCGGGGGTGGTCGAGAAGACACAGAGGGTGAGAGAGAGAGAGAGAGAGAGAGAACACGAGAGGAAAATAGAAGAGAATATGTACCTGGGTCTCACCCGGTTTACGGATAATTTATTACTTACGAATCTTTCGTTCATTGTTCTAGAAACGACGATTCGGACGAGAAGAGGGAAGTAGCCTGACCGCGTCCGAGAGTTCTTGCTCGATGCGAGAGGGAGAGGACGGATTAAGGAACGCCGTAGACACACGCATACTTATATAGATTTTCGTCTGCTTGTTCAAGGTATTCGTTTACCACAGAAACACGGGGCCCGAAAGAGACGAGGTGATCACTCGAGAATGACCCGGGGACGACAGGTTGCCCTGTCTGTCGAGAGAACGTAATTAATCAAGCTCAGCGGACGGATAATACGATGCCGGAGCAACGAGAGAGAGAGAGAGAGAGATAGGGTGGGAGAGAGAACGAGAAAGAGAGAGAGAGAGAGTCTTCTTACCAGGCCTCTGTTCAAATTTCTCTATGTTATATACGAGAGACGGACGTCAGGTAAAGATCAAATTAGTCTTTCAATTTAAACGCAAAATAAACCGTTCGAACATTCCTCGATTGTGATCCATGAAACAATACATGAAAAACATCTCGACGCTTTCGACGACGAATCGCATAAAAATTATCGACATTTTTTATTTGGGCAATATCCGACTATAATAAATTTATTGATTGGCTCGATATCGAACGAATCTCGTCTCGGCTATTTTCTAATGGGATACTCGTTGTGATTTGTATTTTATTTTATTTTGTTTTATTTTATTTTATTTTTTTCGTCGAGGAAAAAGGAACGAGAGTTTCGTTTTACGACACGATCCTCGCGTCCGGATTTCGCGGCGGGTTGACCCTTGGCTCGAGAAATATATAGAAGCGAGGCCGACGACAAATCCGTTTATTGTCGGGGCCTGTATTCGTTCAGTCAATAAAACCATTAAATATCGCCCCGCTGTTACTCGGTTACTTCCGACTTTCTTCAAATTTTCGACCCTCCCCAACGGCGATCGAAGTTTATTACCGAGGGTACGAATAGCGCGATTTCTTTAATTTCTCATTAAAGACTTTTGTTTCGTATGAAGATAAATTATCGACCCAACCAGCCCCTTCCCGATTCCAATTAAATGAAAATAAAACTATTTTACAAAGCTATTCGTTCACAAAGACGATCGTTAATTTCGACAAATTTAATTAATATTAGTTTTGTTTTGTTTCAACAATTTTAAATTCGGGCGAATAAAAAAAATCATTGACTATGCAATATCGCAGAAGGTGGACTAATTAGAAAAAAAGGTTCTACCCCTACGTCCGTTCTGACGAACGTCCCTGACCGTGCGGTCGCCCTGATTGTCCACCTCAGTCTCGCATCGAGCACGCAGAGACTGTGAAACAAGAAAGAGCGAGCGAGAGAGAGAAATATGCAGTATACATATTTCTATACATACGTACTCGTAGGAATGCCAAGTATTTATTGTGTTGGCATTGCTAAGAAAGAGAGAAAGAGAAAAAAAGAGAGAGAGAGAGAGAGAGAGAGAGAGAATTCATCAAGCGTAATGGCCACACAGGCAAGCCTGGTCACTAACACGCTCGCATCTTCGCACAACAGTCTCTCGCTGGCTGGCCACATTCGAGGGGAGAGCACTCGAGATACGACTCTCTCGAGAGTGCGCCAATCCCGAGGAGAAAGAGAGAAAGAGTAAAAATTGAAAGAAAGAAAAAAAAACAATATAAAAAAAAGAACGCAGAAAAAAAAGAAAAAACAAAAAAAGAAATAACGAAGAATAAGTGAGTGCGCGATATTAAGTAGGTAAAGTACGAGAGCGGCTTGTGACTCTCGTCGTGTCGTACTCTCTCGCCTCGGCGGACACCTGTATGCCCCAACAGGTTCGTGTCGCGTCGAGCCGGTTAGGTGTAGAAAGAACGTCAAAGAGAAAGAGAGAGAAAGCATGAGAGAGAGAGAGAGAGAGAGAGAGAGAGAGAGAGAGAGAGAGAGCGAGAGAGAGAGAGAGAGAGAGAGCGAGAGAGAGAGAGAGCGAGAGAGAGAGAGAGAGAGAGAGAGAGAGAGAGGAAGAGAGGAGGAGCTTGATGCATCGCGCACGCATGCAACACGCATGGCGAGACCGAGAGTCGCACATAGCAAGAATTGCACGACGCGCGTGTGTGTAACAGGGAGCCACGTGTAAGCTCACACGGAGAGAGACGGACCGTCTCGGGACGGGGATAAGTACGTTGAGTGAAGGAGAGGTACACGCGTCTTGTGCTTAACGCGTACATGTACGTTAAAAGGACTATACATATATATTCTATTTATAGATTTGTATACATATATATAGTAAGTAGTAGGTACAGTATTAGCGATCGTCACTCTACTTCCCCCGCACCTCACTCGCTCCCTCTCCCTCTCTCTCTCTCTCTCTCTCTCTCTCTCTCTCTCTCTCGCTCTCTCTCGGAGAGCCCGCGAGGATTGCACGTGGGTAGCGAGAGAGCAGTAGAGTTGGCAGACTCCCCATCATTTGCGCCCACACGTACGTCGTTTCTGCCCTTATTGGATTATTCGGCGTGAATCGTAAATCTCGAAATACGGCCACTCCACTGCCATAAACACCCCACCATTTCTTCTTACCCCCCAACCCACTCGCTGGTTCTCTCTCTCTCTCTCTCTCTCTCTTTATCGCTCTGTCTTTCTCACGTACATTATGATACCTATGAGAGAGAATAGTTCCGTCGCCACGGTATCACGTCGTTCTCTCTCCCTCTCTCTCTCTCTCTCTCTTGCTCTCTACCTCATCGTGGTTTCTTTACATTTTTTTCAGCTGTAAATTTGCAATTATACTTGACCTCGCGTATCGTGTGCACGTACAGTGGAATAGTTGCTCGACAACGAGAGACACGCGCGCATGCGTCCAGTGTCGTCGATCGCAGGATCTACGAGGCAAAGGTCAGCTTGAGACGCCCTCTGTCGAGGATAACGAGCATAATGGGGTGGTACGTGAAAGAAAGAAAGAAAAAAAAAAGAAGAATTACCAGACTATACGATTCTATTTATATCGTTTTATTCAGCGACGCAAAGGGGATTTACAATGAAGAAAATATTGAGAAAGGATGAATTAGTGTTTTATTTTTTTGTGCTTTGTTTTTTTTTTCCAATAATCGATAAGATTGATAATTTTTTTAAGGTTTTGTTTGATTTATTTAATTATTTTCAAGGGGTGTTCGAGAAGCCAGGAAAAAGCTTCGTACGAGAAGACGGAACTTCATCACGGGAGAGAGGCAAAAGCGCGAAGATGAAGAGTCGAGAGGAACGCGAGAGTGGGAGAGAGTAAGAGAGAAACAGAGAGAGAGAGAGAGAGAGAGAGAGAGAGAGAGAGAGAGAGAGAGAGAGAGAGAGAGAGAGAGAGAGAGAGAGAGAGAGAGAGAGAGAGAGAGAGAAAAGCAGGATCCGCGGCAGAGAACAAGAGGAGAAGATGGGGGCTGCTGTGGTCCGCAGGGCGAGAATAAGAGAAGCGATGGCGTGATAAATGATCGAGTATTTAACACTCTTTACGTATTAGCATATAAACTACGGGCAGTCCATAGATCTTTCGTGGCAAAGGCATTAACAGACAGGGAGCAGAGCAGGGCACGACTGTTCGGTCTCTCGCCAAGTTCTCGCTCTCCCCTCGGCTCTTCAGGTATTTTCGACTGTGTAAGCGATCCTCGTGCGCTCGTAGCAACATTATATATATATATATATATATATATATATATATATATATATATAGTATTGCATGTATACTATATATATATATATACATGCAATACTGCTACGAGCGTGCATTCATGTAACGATAAAAAGTTGATCAATTTTTTAATAGTGATGAAGAATCCTTCTCTGCGATCGAACCCTGCAACTATCTCGTATACACGTTGAAACAATACGTACATTTACCCTCATATTATTTCATCTTGGATATAAAATAGTTACAGACATCCAACATTAACAAAATAATCAACTTTTGTATCATTCTTTATGCAACGAGATCGAAAATAAGCATCGTTCGTTAATTCGTACGACGATAACTTACCGCGACACGACCCTTGTACGAACGTTATCCGTAGTATTCACAAATTCAATATTTTATCGATATTTATGAATTTTATATAAAAATCGATGCGATTGTAAAACGTAAATGCGGTTATTTAAAGAAAAAGAAAATCTTGAGTCTTAAAAATTGTTCGATGAGACTCTCGTAAAGTGATTGATCAACGAGCACGCGATGAATGTGAAAAGAAAAAAAGAAAAAAAGAATAGCGTCTCGCAACGACGATAGGATTGCCGTGACGAAAGAGCGTTTCATCCGATGATCGTTGATAATCCACAACATATATATATATGTATCCGATGCACGCGCGCGTGCAGCGTGAAAAGATCGCCCGAGACTGTATCGTCGATTGCCCCGTGTAAATCCGAGAGATTGTTTATAGATTCTCTCGTGCTGATGCGATAGGTCGAGCGATTAGAAAAGATCGGCGCGAGGGAGAAAGAAAGAAAGAAAGAAAGAGAGAGACAGAGATAGAGACAGAGAGCCTCAGGGGCTAATATACTCTCGCTGGCAGGCGACCTAATCGTCCCTTAATAAACCGAGAATGAGAAAATAACCGACTCCAAATCGGTATACGTGTATTCGAGCATGTGTGTGTGTATTCACTGTCTCGTCGTGACGAGAGAGAGAGATAGAGAGAGAGAGAAAGAGATAAAAGTGAGATTTGCTGATTAATTGATTAGGGAGGCGCCAAAGCACGCCCCGCGCATTACACAACTTCGAACCCCGTCATTAAGGGAGTTACTCGTATACATATGTATATATACTGAATTCTTCACCCTGAATACACACAGATATATACATATAAATACGTGCAACAGCTCACTGACCGCGATCGACGCACACGCGTTAACTCGCGTCCAATATACATATTTCTAGTCACGTGATCCCAGCTAATTTATTGTATGTTAAGAAAAATACATCGTTAAGAAAAAAAAAAAGAAAACAGAAAAATACCTATCTTATTTTTTCAAAAATCATCAGCGGCTAAAGGGACGAACGTTCGTGTCAAAGCAAGGGGGTTCTGGAGGATCGCTTTAAAGGCTTTGAGAGAGAGAGAGAGAGAGAGATGTTTTTCTTTTTCTTTCACGAAATTAGCCACGAAATAAATATTTCGAGGGTTTCGCCCTTTGGCAGTACCGTTTCATGCCCATCAAACATATCGTTCATTATTTCTCCGTGAGTTTGTATATCTCGTTGCTCGAATCGTTGCGATCTTTAAACAGCTCCGATCCACGTCCTTTTTCGACGAAGATAAAGCCTCGCCCCGTTGGGGTACACGCGAATCTTATCGGGGAGCGAATCTTCGTCGAATATTTCTCGGCTTCCGGGAAAGACTCGACGACGACCAAGTGTTTTGGAATTATTTCGCGTGATGAAGAATCGCCGGGTTGCAGCTGCGTCGTGTGCACCCCTTTATTCTTTTTTTCGTCTCGTTCCCTTCTTATTTTAATACGAATTAATCGTCGTTCGCAAATTAGGGCTCGATCCGTAATTGCGCCGTGCCCGTGGGCAACGTCGCGACGCGCGTGTCCGACAACCCGTTTACCCGAATTACGCTCTCGCGAATTTTCTTTGTATTCGTCGCGACGTTGCCCAAAAACATTGTCCATAATTTTTTCCGGTTCAATATGGAAGTAAAAAAAAAAAGAAAACAAAAAAATTAGTGCGATCGTAAACGGTTACTTGCGTTTAGCTGGAAATACAAATTTGCAGAAGCTTTGATCGATCATTAAATTATCGCAAATCACGGAAATTCTACATCGCTCGAAATCTCGATCATTTTTATTCGACCGTGTCCAAACGAAAAAAAGAATCGTATTTTTCAATTAATTCAATCAATCGAATAAATCGATTTCCGTAATAAAATTAATTAAATATCAATCAAGCAAAAAAAAAAAACATTAACGTTATGACAAAAATGGTCACAACTCGAATCCACCGCCTCCCTCCCCCTCGACCCCACCAACATCAACAAACACCATTAACGTTGTATTCGAAATTCCGAGCGTTGAAACATTTTCACGTACAAACGGAACGTCAAAAATGTTTACGACGATTGGTACGAGGCCGCCATTTCTCTTCGCAACGCGATTACCATGGTGCGAACGAAAAAAGTTTGAACGAGGTTCGCGAAGGGAACGGGCGTGGATCGGGGGAGGTGGGAGGCTGACGAGGAGAAGAAGAAGAAGAAGAAGAAGAAGGGGGAGGAGGAGGAGGAGGAGGAGGAGGAGGAGGAGGAGGCGAGGGTCTGCGGAGGTGGACAGAGCGTCAGAGACGTGGAACGAAGAGGTCGATTCTAGGTAGGCATAAACCCGGCTGATGTACGCCAACCGGGTCTCAGATCAAAGTCCCGGCTTTCAAACAATGTTACTACGGTTGCTTTCGCTGCTGTTGCGCCGTTGCTGCCGCTGCTACGGCAAAATAGCTTCGAGTCGCGTTTCTCCGACTTTCGCGCGACTTGTGTTCGTACCACTCTCTGTCGTACAATTATACACACACATTCACGTATGCGCGCACATATATACACACAGCCATATATATATATATATATATATATATATATACATATACAAATATATACGCACTATATTATCGTGGTGGGTCGGCTGGTCTTTCAATACGCAATGCGAAATCCAACGGCAGCAAACGCACACAGAAACGCCACCAAGGGACAAAAGAAACTGTTATCCGACGGTAATGGGTTCCAGGTGCGGCGCTGCAAAGTTCTATCTCTCTCTCTCTCTCTCTCGGTCTTTCTCTCTGTTTCTTGCAGAGTCGCCATCACCTCCCTCCCCTCCCCCCCTGCCGTTCTCTCGACGTCTTTCGCTGTGCACTTGGTCGTCTTTTCCGTTTCCCTCTCGTGCCTCCAACCCCTTCACCCTCCCCCCGCCACCACCCTCTTCCTATCGTCGTCATGGTTCGCGAACTCTCGGTCGCAGGGTCGCGCGACCGGAAAATATAATAAACGATCGTATTACCGATAAATGTTATATATATCCGTTATTGTGAGATATATATATATGTTCTTTGTTTAGGTGTGTGTGTGTGTATTTGTCGAGGTACGAGTCGAGGTCGTGGCGATACGCAATTTATGAAAGTTTCTTTTAACCGTTGGTACAAAGACAAGAGAAGATAATTTTTTATTATTTTGCTACCTCAAGTGATAAACGACGATGGGATGTGTGATTAAAATTTTCCGGAGAAGTTTGTGTCGCGGAGGCCGAGAGGGAGAGAAATTAAATTCGAACAGTTTGAGATAAATGGATTTCGAGCGATATAGAGAAAAAAAAAAAAAGAAGAAATTCGAGCGACGTAAAAAGAAATAAATTTGTGAAATCTTGATTAATTGAATTTCGAGGAAAATTGATTTCGCATAACGGCGTATGTTCGATTCGTTTGTTTATTGAAATTTGAATAAATGATTTTCTTGTTGTTTTTTGTTGTTTTTGTTTCGTTTTCTCAGCTGCCTATTGAGGGAGCGAACGATCGTTCGCGGTTGGGAGAAATAAAAAAATGAGGAGAGAAAAAAAAAACTGTTACCGTCGCGCGGCTCTCGCGCTCTTGGCAAATCGACTTCCCGGCACGTATCGGCCGCTTTTTGCGATCGCAGATTCGTGCGGGAAACAATGTGTTCGGTGTGTATAACATATTTAAGAGCGACGTGACGCTTTTACGCGCGTTTCTCTAGCTTTCTCTCTCTCTCTCTCTTACTCGCAATCTCTCGCCCTCTCACTCTTTCTTTCTCTCTCTTTCTCTCTCTCTCTCTCGCTCTCTCTCTTTCTCCTTCTCCTTCTCTCTCAGTCGCGCGATGACGAGTGCTGGCAAGAACATTGTTTTGTCGCGAAACGCGACTTGCGGTCACGGACCGAGATTTTTGCGCTCTCTTTCCAACTCTCATTAGCTCGTCGCCTTTTTTTTTCTCTACTTCCCTCTTTATTTCTCGTTCTCCTCCACGTACTTGCACGCTTCCTCTCGTCGCAGCGGCGTTCAACCTTTTCTTGTCGTGAGTCGCGAATCGAGTTAGGAGTCAGAAGTCCGAGGGCGATACGTAGACGCATGGGTGGGAAAAGCTGCAGCCTGGTTAGATGATTCATTTAACGAGCATCTCGCACCCTCGTCGAATCGAAAATTCTACAGCCGAGGAGAGGGGGGTCAATTTGCTCGTACGGATCGTTCGACGAAAACTTACTTTCGAAAAATCGACGATTCGACGACGAAACTTCTCGACCATGATTCTCGTTTGATCGGGGCAGTCGGTTTTTTAAAATAAACCTCTATGAGTATTTCTTCTCAATTAACATTCGAATACTTTTCATAGAAATCGCAATTCCACGTCTTTTCTTTTTATTATTATTACATTGTAATGAATATTTGACAAAAATCTCTTTTTCTTTTGAATAAAAAAGACACAAATTCGTAATTCATAAATCCGAATAATTTCATGAAAAACATTCTCTCTCGTTTCGTCGAGATTTCATTTTCACGAATTTTCTGCTCGCAACGTATTTACATTAAATATCCTACTCATTATATTAAATCTATCGAAATTTGTATTTTCATTAAAACAAAAAAAAAGCAAGAAAAAAAAACAGAAAGTTTTAAAGTTTTAAATCTTAATCCAATAAACGAATAAAATAATAAAAGATGCAATGAATCATACGACAAATGGACGAACGAAAAACGAGAATCCATCATTCGCTTCGAGCGAGCGAGTTACGACGAAAGGGGTTGGGTGGTCGAAGAAGGGAGGAGAAGGAGGCGCAAAGGGTGGGGGAGTTAAATGTATTCTCGTTGTCGAGAGCGTGGCTTCAACGAGAGAGAAAGAGAGAGAGAGAGAGAAAGAGCCGGGAGAAGCCCGACGGAACAAATTGATGCAGATGATGCGTCCGCGCCGAGTTCTCTTCGAATAAAACACGCGTCGCGACGAACAAGAAGAACGAAGGAAACGACGAGAAAGACGACGACAGTCAGACTGACGCTCGCGTACCTCGTATCCCACATTTTTCATTTTTTCTTGAATTTTTTCTTCTCCATTTATTATTATTACTATTATTATTCTACGTCTTCGGACGATAAAGGAGCGCAACGAGAGAGATAGATAGCGAAGCGAGCGTATTACGGATTCACCCGGCGATCGCGGCAGCTCTCGGGGTTCCATTATATCGTCGGTTAATAAGATGCGAGGAGTTAAATCACGCTGGTCTCGAACCTCGAAGAAGACGAAGCCGCTGACGACGTCGAGCGAGAGAAGTCACACATACGTACGGGCTAAAACGCCATCAAGAGAGGTTTCCTAACAGAGAACGAGAACGAAAGAGAGAAAGAGAGAGAGAGAGAGAGTGAGGCTCATACTTGGTCTCACAGAAGAGACGAAGTCGAGAAAACATGACAAAAGAAAAGGAGAATCCAGGAGGTTTGAATAGAGAGCACGTCTCTCCCCCCTCCGTCTCGCCCTCGCCCATTCTCTCCCTCACTCTCTTGCTATGCCAGAGCACGAAGATTTCAATTTGTCTTGATTAGTGCCGACGTGAATATTAAAAAAGAAGAAAAAAAAAAGCAAAGAAAAAAATGAAACAAGAATAAGAAAAAACAAAAAAAAAAAATCTTGTCCTGAAAGAGCGTGGTAAAACGTACGAATTGCCCCTCCGCGCGCGGAAGTCTCTACGCGTTTTTTTCCCTCTCGCGGTCGCTCTCTCCTACTCCGCGAATACTTCCATCCACTCTCGCAAAGAACTATATATATATATATATATATATATATACATCTTATATATCGAAATATATGAATATGCACTCACCGGTGCTACGGTACGCGCTTCTTATCTATGAATATGAATATATGTGCGTGAATAGGATCACGTACGCACGAGCTCTCGTTCCTCTTTCGTTTGTCTCGTTGTTCGCCGTACAGGTATCCTACTGTCCTCCTTCTCTCTCTCTCTCTCTCTCTCTCTCTCTCTCTCTCTCTCTCTCTCTCTCTCTCTCTCTCTGTTTTTCTCTCACTCACTCACTCACTCACTGAATCTCGCTCGCTCTTTCTGTTCGACTCCTTGCCTCTTCCGCTCTGCGCCCTCTCTTGTTCTCCCCCTCTCGTGCCAACGCGCGCATAATACCTCGCAATAACTCGCGAGTCTTCGCCGATATGCGCACTCCCCGTGCGAAGAGTCGTGATTGCTTGAGTTAAAAAGGAGATAGAGCGAAGAGAGTGAGGGCGAGGAAACGAGTAGAAATATATATATATATATATAAGTTGACTCGTGCAAATCGTTCCCAAATACATTTCTCATCGCTGCGATGTGGTTACCGGCCTTGTATCTACATATATATATATATATATTAATATCGTATATGCCGCGGGGGCATATTAATTACGAGGATCGGGATCGTTCGATCGCGAAGAGCACCAACGCGCTGAGGTCATTAAGCGATCGATTAAACGTGAAGGGTAAAGGTTACTCTCTCTCTCTCTTTCTATATATATATATATATATATATATTCCCTTCCTCCTTTTAAACTCACTATCTGGTATCCTTTTGCTGTTTATATATATATATATATATATATATAATATTGTATATGGTCTCGTCGAAACGGGCGCTTATAACTCGTTAATTCCTACGAGAAACATTTGTTACGAGTGACAGGGTGGGGAGAGTCTCGCTCTTGATTTTTTTTTAATGTATTTCTTTTTTCACTGGCGTATATCGATTAAAAACGTGGTATGGCGAAGCGTTAATGATTGTGCCTTGGCCGTTCTCGCGTCAGAGCTCGTACCTACTACGAGCATCGATTCGGATCGACGATGGGGATCGATCGATCGTCTCGAGGGCATATATCTACGTATGAATAAAAGATCGATGGGAGATGTAATGTAGATGCAATTTTTATTCTTTTCTTTAATTCGATTATAACGATACGGGGGCCACCGTAGCGGCAAAGTAGGGATAGTAATGGATATTCGAGACGAGATCGCGTCATGGAGACGACGTCGATTTTACCCTTATTTGGACTCTTATCGAAATACGAGATCGCGATTTTATCGAGGCGGATCCGCATCGTGAACGATACGGTGAGGTGATTGTGTTGTCGATGTCGTCGGTGCGAAGGTATTCGTTCGGGGAGGACGGTCGTATCACGTGTCCGCGAATATAATTCTTTCACGCGATTTACCAACACCCCTTTATTATAAACACGCTGCGACGATTTTACTTTTCACTCTCTCGCTCTTTCTCTCTCTCTCTCTCCTCTATCAAACTTCTTATATCGCGGGTGTATCTTAAAAGGTGCTACGGCCTTAATTTACTCCCGGCACGAAAGCACACGGTGCTAAACAGAAGAAGAGGGAAGAGGGAGATCTTGACCGATATCCCTTGAAAATAATAAAGCAGTTTAATAAAAAGTTCGTCGGCTTGGTTCGCGACGTTCGACATTGCGATAACATCTTTTTAAATGCTTCGAGCATACAGTAATAAAAAAAATCACTAATAGAAATTATTAAAAACGAGTTATTATTATTAATACATTAATCGTCAATTTCAAACAATAATTTTCTAATTATTGATAACTTACTTATTTTCCTAATCGCCAATTTTCTTCGCAAACTCATTACGCCAACTATCCCATAAATATCTCGAATACTCGACGGAAAAATTGTAATTTATGGCGAAGAAAATAGAGGATGATGAAAATTAAAAATTGTTTACGATAGAAAATGAGAGATTTTTACGAATCTCTGGGGCGAGAGTGCGAAGCGAGGTAAGAAACTCGAGCGATAGGTGTGCCGATCGTCAAGTGGAATATATAAGAAATGGCGCGAATAAGAAGAGGGAAGGGTAAGAGAGAAGAGCACCTCTCCTTGCCTTCGTACTGCAACAACGATTCGAAGCGAGAGAATGAGAGAGATAGCGCGCGAGAGTTTTGCCGAGGTCCGCGAAGTTATGGCCGCTACATCCGCTTCCGTCCCACGGCCCTATTCTCCTCTTATTTCCCGTGTATCCTATACATATACATACATACATACATACATACATACATACATATATATATATATATATATATATATATATATATATATATATATATATATATATATATATATAAACATATGTATATATATATATATATGTGTGTATATATATAGCTATGTATAACGTGTATAGAGCGTACGTACGTGTATATACAGTATACAGCGTGTTGCTAGCTAGCTTCATTCCTACTTGCTCACGGGCACTTAACGGTTTACGAGCCACGATGTATCAGCCCCTCAATGGTCTTCGACCTGCCACGACCTACGCGCCCTTCTCACTCACTCTCTCGTTCCCTCCTCCACCCTTCCCCTCCTTCAGCCAGTCCATCTGTTCCGATAAGCGTTTGCGAATGGTTTTTCGCGATTACCCCAATTATCCAACCATTTTACGTGGGAATTCATCGATATCTTGAGACATTCTCGATCGTCGTTGTTTTTTTCCTCAGAAATATAACAACGTGAGACAGTTGGTAGATGGAATTAAAAAAATATCAGGTTTTCTTGTTTATTTTTAAATTCGTTTGAAAAATGATGACGAATCGTGGTCTTTTTTGTGTCGAGTTCTTAAAATTGTTACGCAGCGAAACGATAAGCGTAGGTTTAAACAATATGATTTATTATCAATTTGTAAATTTAGTACGCAATGAAATTATAATAATGACGAATTTTTTCGTGCTCGAGACGAAACTCGTTTAATATCGTAACGAAAATAAATTCAAAGTGATTTGGACGAACGTGAATAAAGAAAAACAAAAAAAGAAGAATAAAAAAGGATTTCATTTGAAAATTGAACTTAGAAACGCCGCTTTTCTTTTTTTTTCGTTTTTTTTTGACGCCCGAGTTTAGTGTTACGCGAGAATTCGAACGACGTCTCGCGCAACGTATCTCGTAAGCTCGCATAACACACGAATACGAGAAGAGAGAAGAAGTCTCAAAGAAGGTGGAAGAAAAAAAGAGGGACGAAGAAGAGGAACGAAGGAAGTAAGGAAGGATGAAGTTTGGCAGCTGGAGAGCGAGCTCGGGCGGCAACGAGGCCTTTGAGAGGCCTGTCCGCCCGCGCGCCGCCGTCGCCGCCGCCGCCACCGCCGCGACACTAACGCGCGCATAACACGGGCGCACTCCCACCCCGAGACATTTGAAAAACAATCTTTCGACCAGAGAGCGGTGACGTTGTTTTCAAACATCGTTTCGACTCTTCGCGAGATAGTCTGCCATTCACTCGTCTCCTACCCAGCATCGTTGGAAAAGACGCGATCGCTTATTGCATATACACGCGTTATAAAACGCAAAACATCCTCATTTTTCACGACGTCGAATGAAAAACGAGATCGAGCACGAAAATGAAACGAGAGAAAGGTAAACACGAACGATATTACGAATCGAAAAGAAAAATGATGTACAAGCTCGACTGCCGTTAATGTCTAGACAGTTAAATTTGGGATAAAATCAAATAAAATCAAATCTTGTCGTTTCCGAATGAATTATGGAAGTTTGTTTGTTTTTTTTTAAATTTATTTGTTTACATCGATTGAGATAAATTTGAATACGATGAATTTATTTTCCATTAAATTATCGTCAGCCTCGCAGTCGCTGGTGGATCGAAAATACAAAATCGTAAAGAAATTGACGATCGAAAAAATAAACAAAAATAAAAAATGTTTATTATATTCTATTTGTTTAGCTTAGTTAAATCGTTGAAATAAATTCGGGATTATCTCGTTCGAAAGTCCATAGATTTCACAGTTTCCATAAATCGAGATGAGAAAAAGGTTGTTCCGCGACGGAAGGAGAGCGAAAACGAGGAGAGTATCCGCAGCCGGCCGATGTGCCAGAAATAAATAAAAATTTCGTCTCTCCTAGACATCACACACACACACACATATATATTATATATATGTGTGTGAAAGAAGCTCGATGTCCTCTTTGGTTTCTCCCTCTCGTAATATCGGTCGAAAACACGGAAAGGGTATACTTTTCTTTTAGGACGAGCAAGAGAGAGAGAGAGAGAGAGTGAGAGAGAAAAATTCCTCCCGCTTTCTTTCCCGCTCGCACGCGCTTGTCTAAAATTAGATGCCCGCGTGTCGTGCAACAATGCCACGATGAGCTTGCGGGGCATCTTGAGCATCTGGACCGCATTCTCCCTCTCACTTTTTCTTGCGACGCTCGCAAGCCCCTGTGGAGAATGAGAAATCCGGAGAGAAAGAGGGAGAAAGAGCGAGAGAGAGAGAAACCATGAGAGTGTGTGTGCGCGCGATGGTACTCAGCATTACTAAAATTATCTCACTAAACTATCGAGAACGAGTATTTTGCCCTCTTCGTTCATTTTTCTTACGCCACTTCCTCTTTTCTCCCCATTTCACGTATCTCGCACTGTCCCCATTTTGAAAGCATTATTTTCACCCGAGTGGCGCGTGCCCCTTTAACGCCACGGTGAGAGCCTTTTCCTATTTGAGACCCGCGTCACTTTCCGAACTGACGCGGATAATCATCTCGCGCCCGTACACCCTTTGGAACATTTTTGAACATCCCTTAAAATCGAAGGAATCGAATTTCCAGGCTTAGAGTCCCCTTGGAACATAATCAAAACCTTTGATACTATTTTTATATTCGTTTTATATTTAGATATGTATTTCGTGAAGAATTTTTAACCCCCGAAGTAAAATCGAGGGATACGTTTCGTCGTGTATATCAAGTGAAATTATCGTTTTTCAGTATTTCGATCCTCGTAATTTACGAACTACTTCTCACATTTTTATTTCATTCGCAACAAATTGTAGAGATTTTTTTTGACAGAAATTTATGATACAACCATAATTATGACGTGAAAAAATCGGATCATGTAAAATCATCGACAGTTGGAAGTACGTGAATTGGAATTTCGTTACGTCAGTATTCGACTCTCGGCATATCGATGACAGTCGAGCTGCCGATATTTTGTAATGATATTTCGAAAAAAATGTATTATTTGAGAATAAAATTAGCGTTTCTGAAAGAAGCAAATCTCGGGTAAATAATTTGTTTCCATTAAATTAATAAAAATGAATAATTTAACGTGAGCAATGTCAATGTTTTTATAATTAAATTAATTTTGAAATGAAGCGAGTTAAAAGTAATTAATTAAATTTGTTTTTACCAATTCGCGAATCAAATATGCGACTCATTAATATTCATAAATGTTATTAAACGATTCGAGCTCGAGTCGAATTTTAATTGGAATATTAATTGAAAAATATATGCAGAGTATAAAATTCCCTCCCGTGCGCCGAGCACAATTTTTTGTACCTCTCTCGGCTCTCTATTTATTCAAGAGGGAGGTAGAGAGAGAGAGAGAGAGATGGAGAAGATCACACACGAACTCAAAGTGCTGCAAGAAGTTTCATTTGCTCGCGCGAGATGAGTCTCGCGCCCCCGGGGGCCCCTTTCGAATTCCCGGTATTCCTTGATATTTATAATCGCGAAAGTCTCTCGCGTCGCATTAAAAGGCCCGATTCTCGGATTAGCGGAAGTCGAAGCGAACGAGAGGGAGAGTGAGAGAGTGAGAAAGTGAGAGAGAGAGAGAGAGAGAGAGAGAGAGAGAGAGAGAGAGAGAGAGAGAGAGAAAGAGCGACGACAGTCTTAGATCTCGACGAGGAGACGACCGACACATGTCGTGTCAGTAGATGCGTGCTCTATCGTTACAAACATTGTCACTCTCCATCCCTAGTTTGAATTCGATTATTTGAAACAATTCAAATTAATTTTCCAATAAACAAGTCACGATCGACCATCGCTCCGAATTCATTGAAAAAAAAACACACATTTTTTCAACACAGTATCATCAGAAATATTGATTTTATAATGATTTTTTTATCATTAACGATAAAATAAATTCCTCGTATCGATTGTTTCAATGTGTTCTCGTTCATATTTTTCTTTCCAAGGGCTTGAAAAAAAATTCAAGGATATTAATATTTAACCCTTCGTCGTCTCGTTTCATCTCTCTCTCTCTCTCTCTCTCTCTCTCTCGAGTGTTTGAGTGCCGCAATAGGGACACGAGAGCCAGAACAACCGCGAGAAGAGCGGGCAATTAAGCAAATTACGCGACCCACGCGTTCAACGTATACATAGACATACCTATATGTGTGTGTGTGTCTCTCTCTGTATGCGTATAAGACGGTGAGAAATTCTCTCTCGCTGCTCGCTCGCTCGTTCGCAGCAAAATGCGCAACGAGTTGGATTCAACCTATGCATTCATTCATTCATTCGCTCATTCGCAAAATATATATGTATGTATAACTATATAGAACGTGTGTGCGTCTGACCGTGAGTGCATGCAGAGTAAAATGAAAAAAAGAAAGGCCCGGGTGGGGGGGAGGGGGTTGAGGATGAGACGAAACGAGAAAAGGGAGAGGATAATGAGAGGACGGGAGACCATTTTCTCTGTATTATTTCTTTCTTTCGAACGGTCGACTTTAAATATTAACCCTTTCTCGAAGTATTCGGGCTTTCGTGTTTCGTGAAACGTGAATAACATTCGCGACGCATTTAGCACGGGGTGTAAAAAAAAGAAAACAAAATATGCATAAATCGTTTAATTTCAATATTTTTGTGATCGTCCGCACGAAAATATATTTCACCGTGTATTTCCGACTCGATTTCCCATATTCGAGGATAAACGAATATCTTCGGGTTGAAAAATTACTCATCGACCTCGAGAATGAAGAAAAGAATGAACAAAAAATGTATTTCTGAAATTTCAAAATTCGTGTCCATTACATCGTTTTTTCATCAAACTCGATACGTTATAAAAACGTAGCCTCTATTTCCGCAAAAGTATTTGACACCGAAGCTTCGAATTGACAAAAGTTAAACAACGAAAAGTCGTGTTTTTTTCGACGAGATTCGACCATCTTACGAAGTACATGACTCACGCGTGATAATTCAATCATAATAACTATCGATCGATCGTATTAATTATCGTTCGTTATCTTAAAAAAAAAACGTGAACGATCGATATCGAAAAAATGAAATGGTGAAAAAATAAGGGGAAAGAAAAGTTTCTCGATGCAACTGCGACAACAGCCATTATAGTCGAGAACAGCTGCCATCGCGCATGCATCCCTCATTATACGATTGCACTCGAAGTTTCGTGCGTATATACTCGCTTTCGAACTTATCGGTGTATATATATATATATATATATATATATATATATATATATATATATATATATATATATATATATATATATATATATATACCGTAATACACGTGTACTCGACGCCTCATGCGTGTACGTCAGATATATACTCGTAAGACGATGGAAAAGGACGAGAGAGAGAGGAGAGTATTCTCGGTCGGTTAACTTCCTCAATTATCTGCGGATGAAACGCGCGCGACGTTCTCCCGAGAATTCGCCCCGAGGCCCACACGAGGCCTTGGCACTGAGAGCTCTTCTCGGACGTCGTGTACTTGACTCGGCACCAACATATATATATCTACGCATCTCGATCGACACGCCAATATACATTAACGAATTATGAAAATTAACTCATTCAATAACGGATCGAGCACAATTTCATCCCTCGTCCGAACATCCCGATCCTCCTTTCCCATATTTCGTTTATCTTCGCATCGTTCGTAAAGAAAACAAAAAAAAAGAAAGAACGTAGAATTCGAGAAATCGATCGTCAAAAAACTTGACTTTGATCTCGAATCGAATTTCGATCGTTAATTTAGTTTTCTTATAAAAAGAAGAAAAAAACGATTTTTCATTCTCTCTCTCTCCAGCCTCTTCTTCCTTGCAGCCGTTGCAACGTCAACAATATTATAGCCGTAATCTCTTCATCGTGAAGTGGAAAACTGACGTATAAAAGATCGTTCTCGGACAAGAATGAGATTATCGTCATAGAGACGTGCATAGGTAATAAAGAAGAAGAAGAAGGAGAAGAAGAAGAAGACGAAGAAAAGGAAGAAAAAGTTCGAGAGGTCACCAGACGAGATCGTGGTCTCTCATAGTGCGCAGTAGATGTTCTTATATTATATATATATATATATATATATGTGTGTATGTGTGTGCCAAAGGGGATAAAAAGAATTATGCTTCGTGTGACACATTGAGAAAAAGAGGGGAGGATGAGAAGGGGAGAGAGGGGTGAGTATTGTAAGCTCTTTACATGCTGCCGTGAAAGAAAACGATCACGAAGACTTTGGAACCGCGTATAACGCGTATATATATATATAGCAACTATGCAAGATATATAACATATATATATATATATATATATATATATATATATATATATATATGCATATGTGTGTGTATATATTCGTCCTCAAAGGCGGCTCGCGATAAAAAAGCAAAGCGATATTCTTCGCTCGGTACTCGTCTAGTATACAGAAAGCATAGATATAAATGTATAGCATCGTATATAGCTATACATTTATATATACATATGTATATGTGTTTGTGTTTGTATGTGGAAAGAATGTCGCGAGACCGCGAGTAGTCTTCACTACACTATATTTCTTGATGGATGAACCGTGGAGCGTTCGTAACACACATCCGAGATTCTGTGCCAGCACCTGCATACATTACAACTCCTAAACTATACGTGTACTGTATATAATATATGTTTTATATTATGTATAACAGTGGAGTATCGAGAGAGACAGGGAGACAGGGAGAGAGGAAGAGAGGGGGGGGAGAGAAACGCTCATCACACGTGCGTCACGCACGCTGTCGTGTGCATGCACGCTTTTCTTGGTGCTTTCTCTCTCTCTCTCTCTCTCTCTCTCTCTCTCTCTCTCTCTCTCTCTCTCCCTCTCTCTCTCTCTCTGTCGCGCATGCTCTCTGACTGCATTTTCATCAATGGAGTTTAAAAAAGCACGAAATCGCTGATGAACGCGAGCGTATAACGAGAAGGAGGGGGAGGTGCGGTTGAAAAAGGGTTCTTCTTGTTTTTTTTTGTTTTTTTTTGTTTTTTTTTTTTCTCGAAGATATTCGGCCCTAGTGAAACGTATACGGGGATTTCGTTTCTTTCTTCGGCGAGGAGACGATATAATAGAAATACTCGAGCAAGATTAATAACCGCGCGTCGCCGGCAGCATGAAAAGTCGAGAGGTGCGAGAGACGAGAAATGAAGAAAAAGAAGAGAAAAAAAACGTACGACGAAAGAAAAAAAAATGGTGTAACAAGATGAGACCGGGAGATACGTACGTGTTGCGATCGAGGAACGCGCGTGAAGGAGGACGTTACAGGGCACGCGAGACCATATGAACGAGAGGAAGAGAGAGGAAGAGAGAGGAAGAGAGAAGAAAAAATAAGAAAAGAGAGGAAAAAAGATTGAGAGAGAGAGAGAGAGAGGAGGACTCTCGTAAATATCGCTGAATGAGCACCGACGACACTTGCACCCACATCGTTCATTGAAATTCAAATGATATACTCGGCCTGTGTTTCGTCTCCCTCCACCTTTTCACGAGACGCGAAGGATACCGTCTTTATATCGTTCTTTAGGCGGGGAGGGAAACGCGCACTAGACCAAGATCGAGAAAAGTACAAATTCTTACCACGAATGAAACAAATTCGTAATTGTACGATTGCTATATTAATGAGTCGAATTTTACGGTCGAAATTGTGGTTTACGTTCGATAGAAATTATTTGAAAGAAAAAATGTATAACTAATCGAACGACGAATTTGAATAATTTTTGTTTGGTAAAAACACAAAGTATCGGTTTCTATCGATAGGCCTGCTCGAAAAGTTTTCGATGAAGAGAACAAAAAACGGCATTTATCATAATCGCGAGAAATCTCCACGGTCGTTACGAAAATATATATATATATATAATATATATGCGATCCTTTGATATGTTAACAGGGGTCAGAATGTAATTCCCGAGCCGAATAGTGTGCTCGATCGGTATATAATAGAGACGTCCTCGAATATCGGATTCGGGGTACGTCGATGAATAGAAATAATAAATTCTTTGGTACGTGGAGAAAAAAAAGGAGGGGAAAGGAAAAACAAAATTCGTGACGTCGAAGAATGTCAAGTGGCACAAATGGGTGACTCGAAGAAGAAGAAAAAATTAATACAGGTTTAAAAACAATCGTTATTCGTATTCCACACGCGTAATTATTTGATTCAAATTTAAATCTCCAACGTTCGACGAATTTGATACACGCCGAAAAGCATCGAAATAAAACCTGATGTCGTTCGAGAAACGCGAAACAAGAAAAAAGAAAAACAAGATTTTATTTCTTTTTATAAAATATTGAATTCGTTCGCCACGAATTTCCGACTCGCGATATGCACTGGTCGATCCAATTTTTCCTTATCTCGTCTGCCACGGTGTCGTTATACTTCTACGTGACGTCAGCGTGCACCTCGATGCGCGTCATAGCAGTGGGAATGAAAAATTAATCGAAATAAAAAAAAATAAAAAACGAAGGAATAGAAGAAAAAAAAGTCGTAAAATAAACGGTAAAAAAGCAAGAGGCATGAAAGAAAAGAAGAATGAAAGGTAAACTAAATACGAGCGCGTAGCGAGTTAGTCTCGCACTCATTGTCGTTTCCTACAACGATAAATACTTCTATATATATAGAAAATGTAGAATTCGCCCCGAGATACGTCTGTGAACAATTCTTTGGTGAAAACGCTCGTACCCTTCGAAGGATAAGGGAGAAAGGGAGAAAGAGAAAAAAAAGAGAAGGGATGAGTGTTGGTGTTGCTTCTGGCTCTGCTGTTTTGCAGCTCGTCAATTTTACGACGGAAAAATCGGGGCGTAAAGGAAAAAGACGATGAGCCCGAGAGAGAACGAGAGAGGGTGAGAGAGAGGGTGAGAGAGAGCGAGAGAGAAGCACGAGGGGTATTTGTTACATGCAGACTACGAGTAACTATAGTTATATATATATAATAGTGTTGAGTTATATACACCGGCAACGAGCCAAGAGGATGGCCTCTCTCGTTGCTGCTGTTTCACCTCCCGTAAAATAGCTTTCAACGGGGTATAGATGTAGTATACAAGCACTTCTGCCTTTGCGGCTATTAGAGGCGTTTACTGCCTTATCCAATTATTGGACAAATATATATATCCAC
The DNA here is from genome assembly GCA_951802705.1 of Netelia virgata. Lineage (NCBI taxonomy): Eukaryota > Metazoa > Arthropoda > Insecta > Hymenoptera > Ichneumonidae > Netelia > Netelia virgata. Next base: position 10,907,018 of record OX637865.1, on the reverse strand, counting down.
GCGGTATCGGGAAAAGTTAACGGGGAGCCTGCTATACGTAAGGACGAATCCAGGAACATCCAAGGAACTTCGTATTATACGAGAGAATTCAGGGGCAATATCGGTCGATATTATCCAAGAAATTAAAACAAAAAAAAATAATATCACTAAATTCTTATCGATGATTAAAGAATGAATATTTTCTGAGAGAAATTATAACGGAGAAATTAAAAAATAAAGAAAATTAATATCACTAAATTCTTATCGATGATTAGAGAATGAATATTTTGTGAGAGAAATTATAACGGAGAAATTAAAAAATAAAGAAAATTAATATCACTAAATTCTTATCGATGATTAGAGAATGAATATTTTGTGAGAGAAATTATAACGGAGAAATTAAAAAATAAAGAAAATTAATATCACTAAATTCTTATCGATGATTAGAGAATGAATATTTTCTGAGAGAAATTATAACGGAGAAATTAAAAAATAAAGAAAATTAATATCTACGGAAATATTCGTATTGCGGAAATTGTAAACAAGGAGAATAAATATTTGGATGCATGGTTTGTATCGAAGAAATCGTAAATGTAAGGAATCAATGTTTGTAGGGAGATATTTGTACCGCGATAATTAAAAATAATGAAAAAGAATATATGTAGGTACATGGAAAAATTGTTGGGAAAATAAAAGTTAAAAAAAAGAAGACATTCGTCTCGTATCGAGAAATCCTTATCGGTGATAAGAGAAAGGATGTTTGGTCGGAATAATTTGGCAAATATGTACTAGAATCGCGTTCGATAATCGGGAAAAATACGATTGTTACGAGAACGATAAATTTCGTAAAGATGTTTTTTTTACGACCAAGGACATATTTTTGTATGAGCGAGCATTATTCTATTAATCACGTGCGTATAAATGCATATGTAACGCTCCTAGCTATTAAATTGGTTCGGCTATTTTTCCGTCGGCCATGTTATAGATATCAACTCTCATAAATCGCTCACCAGCTGAGTCAGAGAAAGAGAGAGAGAGAGCGAGAGAGAGAGAGAGAGAGAAAGAGAGAGAGAGAGAGAGAGAGAGAGAGAGAGAGAGAGAGAGAGAGAGAGAGAAGGCATTAGTAGTAGTTCCGTTCGCCTAACGTCAACCGCGCCAGTTTTTTCCTAAGGTCAAATTCTGTGTTATCTATGCGCATCGTGACCACACACTCGCGCGTCACAATGCCTTTATATTATACGGGTTATGAATAAAAATTGTCGTCAACGTGATAATCGCAAGCGAGAGACTCCGCTTGCGAGAAAAAGACGACCAAGAACACGAACGAGACTTATAACACAAAGTACATTATTTATACCCCGTGTACGAAGTCGATAAATTACATCGACCTAAGAGACAACAAGAATGAAAGAGAGTGTGTGAGAGAAACAGAGAGAGCGAGAGAGAGCGAGAGAAGAGAATGGGGTGGGGGCGATATATAATACAGGCAAATTTTTCGTCCACGTTGTTTTTTTTCCACCCTGGTGTTCGACGCTGCAATTTCCGATTTTACTACCGCGCGCGAGCGCAGTGCCGCGCCCACGACGATCGCGAGAACAGCCTTATCGAGCTTCGTGTGTATGCCTATGAATATGTGCATGTGTGTGTGTGCGTGTCTGTGTTCGCAAAAAAGAAGAACAACGCCGGAGGATAAGTTGTCCGGAGGGGTTGGTACTTACACTTAACCGATATAGGAGCGCGCCTGCCAATAAAAAAGGTGTGCCTATGGAGAACGAACGGATGAGAAAGAGAGAGAGAGAAAAAAAAGAGAGAAAGAGAGAACGAAAAAACCAATCGTACAATAGATGGCGCAATGCCTCGATCGGTGAAAAAGAAATATATATGCGGATGTGGAAAAACGATCAATGCGCGCCTGTACGTTAATTACGACATTGAGCCATGCTACCATATACATATATATATATATATATATACACAACCCCACACACACACATCCATAGCACAGTAATTATTGTTTTTTTTTCATTCAACGTCATAATCGCATGATGACAATTAACAATGCATTAGAATTATTACATTCATAAGACCGCCTGCACTCATGAATACATATTTATACACACACACAGAGACAAAAACGCATATAGGAATATACACGATACACATAAACACACATATATACGTAGATACTTATATTTGTGTGTGTGTCTGTGCGTGTGTTTGTACATATAAAATGCATTTTAAAAAAAGAATGACTGTGCGTTGCCCCGTGTCGATCGCGAGTCCCCGATAGGGATGCATCAACGTGCACGCACATTTGTCCACAAACGGAAAAACGCGGTAGCATCGTAGAACTGTGTACAAGGACGATCTCAATGGAACGATGTTTGCGAGGGAGCGTAAATATTCCTCATGACTCGGTATAGAGATTGTGATGTGCGAAAGGACTCTCTATATAGACGCGTGCGTCTATACCTATATATATTGTATATCAGATGGATGTGTGGAGGGGGTGGACAGGGTGGTAGCTCCTCGAACACACGCTAACTGTAAGGGCTTACGCACGTGTATAAACACACACACATACACATACACACACACTGCACACATACGCGTGCAATTCGGTAACGTACAAAATACATTCGGACGTGAAGCCGGTGGTAAAAGATGGCGTATAAGCCGGGTTCGCGTATACTATATGGGAGCGAAATAGCCAGCAATTTGCAGGTTTACGAGTTATTTCACAATGGCTGCAAAGTATAGTGGTACGAGTCGCTATGGTATACTTTATATCTATATGTGTATATAGATATACACGTGTGTTTATAGATATAGGGTTGAGACGGGATGAGAGGGTTACGGGGGAACGACGGAGGTTCGTCGTATCGCCGCAGTGGCGCTGGCGCGCGGCGGGCGCAACGCGCAGGACGAGAACGACGACGACGATGCCGATACCGCGCTGCTCGCTTTTTTTTTACTCTTTTAAAAGCACGTTATACTTACGTATTCACGGATGGCGGGTCTCTCGGCCGTTTATCGGTTACGATTTTAACATCGCAACCACACTTCGTGCGAATGGGAACGTCGGCTTTTCGCGTGCAATTTTATAACCGAAAGACTTTTAGTTTATTTAGATGGTACCTGGCTTGAAGCGCGTTCTCTCTCTCTCTCTCTCTCTTTCTCTCCCTCTCTCTCTCTCACGAGTGTTCGAGCGAGAAAAGAGGGGGTAAAAAGTGCTTAGAGAATCTTTCGCGAGTGGTCTCTGGGGTTTTTGAGATGATACGAGGGAACTAATGTTAACTTGTCCATTTCTTCTTCTTTCATTTCCTTGCTCTTTTCTCTTATCTCGTTCGTCGTGGCGAATGACGAAAAAATCATCGGAGTAAAATGGGAATAAACGCATCGACTAGCAGACGTAAAGATGCGACGAGACGAGAGATCGGTATTAATTTTCTCGAGTTATACGCGCGAGGACTTTCGATTTGAAAGGATAAAAAAAATAAAAGGAAATCGTGACTTTTGTTTTGGAACGATTTTCTCGTTATCGCGATAACGAATAAACGACGATTTACTTTTTACTTGTATCGTGCCTTAATTTATTTCGAGATTGTCGCAATCGTTGATTTTGTTCGAAGCGGGAAAAAAAAGACGTAAATATTCGAATATTTTTCCGATTATAGGTAGATAAAAGTTTCGTCGCGTTTCATGAATTCTTCGTTATTATCGACCTTCGCATTAAGTGCATGTAAGCAAGAACTCGCAACACTCGTCGTTATCGTTTAAAGTACGGCTTCTTTTTTTCCTGCTTTATTTTTATTTATATATTTTTTTCTCTTTTTTGTTTTCGTTTTTGTACCTCGCGAATTATATATACGAGTCCCTCATTATACCCGGGATGTACCATTCGAATACCGCGTCGTTTCGTTTACAACGTTTATTTCTTTTTCGTTTGCTTTTTTACACTTTCAACCCCTTGAAAACAATGTGTAGGTATGCTTTGCGCAAATGGTTCGTACCGAATGTACAAGAGAGAGCGAGCGAGAAAGAGAGAGAGAGAGAGAAAAGAACTCTCGCAAAATGAGCTCTGATGTACACTCGCACACACACGCACACAGACACACACACACTTATTTATATATCTATATATAAAAGTATAAGAGGCGCTCATACCGATGGAATAATAAAAGGAGGAAAGAAACAAAAGCATATATGCCAGGAACGAGACGAACAAGAGCCAAGGATAAAGATTAAAGACCCTGCAACAAGTACGCCCCCACGGAATGATGGATGCGATGCGGGAGACCGCGAGAGAAATGAGAGCTGAAAGAAGAGCGAGTGCGAGAGATCTTATAACTTCTCCGTGTTTCACCCGATGTTCATCTCTCAGGATTGTGGCGCGAGTGGGTGGAGCTTTTCATTTTCGTTTCTCCCTCCCTCCCTCCCTCTCTCTCTCTCTCTCTCTCTCTCTCTCTCTCTCGTATAACGAACGAATGAGTTCTTTCCATTGGTATGGTTAGTATAAAGGCTAAAGTGCATCAGAGGCATTTTTTGTTATCACGGATTTTAAGCTTCGTGGGAAAAAAAATTACTTTTTTTTTCCCTCGTTTTTGAATATTCGTTGATCGGTTGAAAATCGAAGCGATTTTCACGAGGCTCGGAGGGATGGTCCAAACGACGATAATTCGAACGAACGATTGTCTTTCGTTTTTACTTTCTTATGAGAAAAAACCTTTTCTTGATAGAATCAAATATCAAAAATTTATTGTGCGCGGAGTGAATGGAAATTTTTTTCGAAAAATCGACAAATCGCGAACGCAAAAATCCCCAAATTCGATGAAATTTGAAAATATTTCGAGGATAAGGCTAACACGGATGGTAACAAAAAAAAGAAAAAATACGGGGTAGGAGACAAAGCGTCGAAATACAGCGAGTCACCGAAGGGTTGGGAGAAAGAGGACGAGGGAAGGGGGAGGGGGGTGTCTCAATGCCGCCAATCTAAATGGTAATTCAATACCACACCCTCCGCGGCGCGTAAAACCGAAAAAACTTTGAGGAGGTATAAGAGGAGAGTCGGTCGAGTCGGTTGATGCGCTCGGTAGAGCGCCGGTGGCGCTCTAAGAGAGAGTACGCTCGCGATCACAGTAGCGAGCGCGGTGTGGCAAAAAAACGGCTTAACAAGGCCTCGATGCTCGAGAAGAGAGTCGCCTCCAACTACTAATGCGTTCTACCTCGGGTGCAAAGGAGAAGAAGAGTTTTGCCATTCTCTCGCGAAAGGAAAAACCCCTCTTGATGGGTCTGACTCTGACTCTGGCTCTCTTTCTCTCTCTCTCTCTCTCTCTCTCTCTCTCTCTCTCTCTCTCTCTCTCTCTCTCTGTCTTTCTCTCATTCACTCCTTCTATCTTTCTCTTTCTCACTCTTGAAACGAGAATCATCCGTCTCTGTTCTTTCTCGCCCCCTCTTGTCGACCCGAGACCGCCTGGTATACCTCGTAATTATCCCCGTGTGTGCCGCGCGGTGTAAAAATCATAATTAGCTACCATTAATTGCATTAATTAAAGGCCCGACACGTTTCGGAGTGTAATTGGCGCTCGGCGTTTTGATCAGCACACATGGCACAAGTCCGCGAGATCTCCGAGACCCGGTAACCCGAACATTGATAATAAGTCACAGAAATAATTGGCTGTTTCTACGTTTGTTTCCCTCTCTCTCTCGCTCTCTCTCTCGCTCTCTCTCGCCCTCACCCTCTGTCTACCGTCGTGATTGTCGATTTAATTAACGAAACGTCATTATTTTGTTGTACGTCGTATTATTATGTCGTCCTGTTAATAATATTAATCAATTTTCATTCTCGTGAGATACGCAGAATGGAAGTTTGTAGCGATACGACGACGACTGAATTTGTCGATCGCCATTTTGACGTAATGTGCCATATTTTATTTCAACGGATCGATGTTCGATCGAACTTTGAAATTGTCTCATTTACGATCGAATTTAGGGGAAGGCTGGGCAAGACAGGGTACTGGGCTAATCACGTGGCCATGACAGTGGCTAAACTCGTCGCCATGACAGTGACCAGCTGTGCGACTGTCGACATAATCGACAGTCAATTGTTTTTATTTTAAAAAAAAACGTAAATTGCGTCCTTTCGTTACACATTTCTTCATATACGTTTGTTAGAACAAAATCATTAAAAATTGTGAATTTTGGGTGGCACTTGGGTGAATTTTATAGACAGAAGATTGCAGTAGCAGGTAAAAACTTGTTTTTTTTATAACATATTCCTTGTAAAATTTATATTTGATTTTAAATGTAAATACTCGTCGGTGGGTAAAATGGGGTTTCTTTCTCGACACAGTGCTTATGATTATTTATTTTATACATTATTTTTTTAGGATGGTATATAGTTATAAAACCTAAAGCAAAGACAACTACTAGAAACTCGTCTTCTAAAGAGATGGATATCGGTAAAACGGAAAATATTTCATGGTTTTATTGCTCAGGACGATACTTGGACTCAGATGAAGGTTGAATCGTGTATTCCTCATGTTTTGAGTGGGCACATTGTAGCTGCTCGAGTATTGATGACAAGGATGAGGAAGCAACTCATATTTGTGTGTTTTGTCGTTTTTAGATCAGGTGAATGAGTGGTGCCCCATCTTACCAGACCTATCGGTTAAGATGGGATAACCGCTAATTTTCTATAAATTGTTATTTTATGACGAATGCAATGATTAGACGTTCTTAATTCCATTCGACTATTCAAGACGGACAACAAATTGACTAAATAAGATTAAATACGATTTAAAAACTATAAAAACCTATGAATTATTGAGTTTTTAATCTTAGCTACCCCTTCTTGCCCGGCCTTCCCCTACAACTGAAAGTTTTTCGCTCGATTATGTTTGAGATAATTGTGAAATGATCCCCTGTTTATGTAAATCGAATTTCCATTCGTTGAACGATTATTGCAACGAGTTTAAAATCATCTTTTTTATCCACTTCGATCTCACGATCATTCACAACAAACTATGTATAATTATCAAATTGGTAATTTTTATCCACAAAAATATGAATCAAATCCATTTGAATTGGAACGTAAAATAATTAGCGAATTAACATTTTTACACAAGATTTTTCGATTATCATTTTTATCTATGGCCAATGTACTACAATAATCAATGAAAAATTGCATTTTGTTCTTTAATAAATGGGGATCTTTATGTAGAAATATTAGTTGAAACGATCGATTTATTGGTTGATAATTAAAAAATTGAAATTTTAGAAATTGTTATCTTTATAAAATATGTAAGACAGACAATTTGGTTACTTGCCTGACGCACCTGTTTGAACTGCTCCTCGAAGCTCCAGCTCGTCTGTTGCTGATGGGAATTGATGGCGTTGTTTTGAGAATTGTGCCCGGCCGAATCGCGAACGTCGCTGCTGTTACGTGCGCTACCCTGCGATGATTCGCTCGAGTGCGAACTCGCCGAGGAGGTAAGAGCATTGCCACCGGGTCCACCGCCACCTCCGCCACCCCCGACCCCACCCCCGATCGGTGGATGACTGTTGTGCGAATTGTGCTGAGGGGTGAGAAAAGCTGACGGTGGTGGAAAGGAGAAGGGCAGATTGAAGCCACCTCCGCCCATCGCTGCCTGAAGAGCCTCGAGACCACTTTTGTTGTTCAATATGTCCATGTCGTTCGGCTAATTCGAGCGAGAAAACAAATTTTCAAATATTTAAAAACAAAACCCTTTTTTCTTCTCTTTTATTTTATACATGCGATTACAAAATGTACAATTTTCTTCGATTCGTTTGGAATTGTTGAAATTGCAAAATCATCAAACATATTTATTCGTTCGATTAAAAAAATTACAAGGATCGAATTACGATCGATAAATTTCCAAAAAAAATAAACAAAATTCAATTTTCATTAATTTATCTATTCTCGAGATTTATTTACAATCACGAAGATCTCGGCATCGCGTAAGTAACACGAACTAACGTCGCTCGACTAGCGTCCCGGAGTTAAAAATAAACTAATCATCAAATCCAAATTGACAGGAACAAAGTTTACTTTTAAAATTCAACTTTATCAACATTTTTCCGACGTCGAACAAAAACATCGTTTTCTTTTCGTTACCGAGACATAAAATTTCGCCGTTCAACACGACACAATGTGAATTTTCGTCGAGACATCGAAGAAAAAAAAACATCCATGTAAAAGGGTAATTTAAAAAAAAAAAATCTATCGAAACTCACCTCCATTTTGAGTTTTGTCAAAAAGTGTGGATGATGGGCGGTCATGAGACTGTTGAGATGCGTAAGAGGTGTCGGTGTGGTGACTTGCCCGGAGGTATTGTTATCCGAGGAGGGATGATTGTTGGCCTGAAGTGGTTGTTGTGGCAATTCCTCCCCACTTTCCTCATCCTGAAGGTCCGGATCCGAGAGATCCTCCTCCTGATGCGACTGCAACGACAAGACCGAACAGCGAAATTATTAAACAAAAACATCGAAAACTTTGAATTGAATTTTTATTTTACGTTCTCGTACCAACAAAAGTTTTTTCCTATCTTTCTTTTTTTTACATTACGATCGCTTTGGTCGCGATACTTTATTCGTCGTAGCTACGAGCTCGCATTATTACACGTATATAAACGCGTATGTATATATGCGCGCGTTGAAAATCGTATATATATTAGGAAAAGAACGTTTTACGCAACTCGTAGTTATCACACGATACGACGCCTAGCCAATTCGATCTGTACGTGTCATCGTTGCGGGTAAACAATTCAAATGCTTTCAAGACCATTTAACCGATGGCCGGGTGCTACGAGTGATATCGATAATCGCTCAATGAATAATGGCAAATATTTCCATTTTCGTACGCTTAACGGTATACGTATAACGCGTAATCGTTCGACGAGTGAATATTCCCGATGCTTATAAACGCACTAAAACACGGGAGTTTGCGGAATATTTGATGTCTATCGAGGTAATAGAAGCAAAACTGTCGAGGAATATCCTTGAAAACATCGTTGAAGCGAAAACGCGGCCATCCAGTGGTAAATAATCGTCTATTTTCGTTCTTTTTTGTTCTTCTTCCTCTTCTTTCTTTGTTTTAAGCACCGAAGCATCGAGCCCAATAGTTAACGAAAATACGTAGCGATGACTAGAAAAGAAAAAAAGAAAAAAAAAAACAACGATCGCAACGCTAATAACTCGTGGGATTTTCGTGTAGAAATCGTGAATAGAAAAAAACTTCGATATACCGGGTGTCCCATTTGCAATGAATTAATAATATACCGGGTGTCCTATGTTTATTCGACACTCGATGTATAGGGTGAAATGGAAACGCAGCGGTCATCGAAGGTCGCGCGAGGACCGGCGAGTACAACGAAACTTCGAAGATCCCTCGGTACTTTGTTTATACAGATTTAACCTAACCTCGAAATACGAAGGTCTCGTCTTATCTGCCGAACTTATACGATTCTGATCGTCGCTGGCTATTTCAAGCACGTGCGATAATATTTACCCATAAAAGGTATATGGTGTCTCGGGAGGGGTGAAAGTGCGACAGAGGGACCGCACGGAAAGCCGAGATCCTTCGCAAACAGAACGAGATCCTTCGGGATCGATGTATTTACGAAATATCTCGATCTCGAAGGCAACAAAAAATTGGATATTTATCGATAGGTGGTGTTTCAATAAAACTGCAATTCAAAGAACAAAATCGATCGAACCTTTGAAAACGATCGAAAAACGAAACAACGTTCAAATTTTCGTTAATCTTCGATCATAAATATTTTATTCCATCTGAATCGAACCGTTAACATTTTTCAAATCGTCAACGTAAAACGTTCTTTTCCACCTACCGTCGTACATTTATTATCGAATAATTCAAATTTACGTCGTCTTCGAGACACAGGAAGTGGATATGCCGATGAAAACGAATGCATATCGTACGAATGAATCTCGTCTCACTTTCGAACAACGGGATGAGCCGATGAGAAAAGAAAAGGGGACGAAAAAAAAAAAGAAAAGAAAAAACAAGAAATCTCGAACGACTGTGGGGGTGGTCTTCGAACGCTTATGCACATTTGTCGAATGACAAATAGACGAGAAGATGAGGAATAAAAATAAGAAGAAGAAGAAGAAGAAGAAGAAGAAGATGATGAAGAAGACTTTGATGCCGTGTGGTTGATCTCGGTATATACGAGGAGACGAATAAATCAATATCGAATGAGGGAGAACGAGAGTCGAAGCGAGAAAGAGGGAGATAGTGACTTTTGGACCACGGGGTGCAGTTCAGGGTCGTCGATGCTGCTCGAGCTTGTAACGCACCCGCGATGACCAGGTAAAAACGTGTCACTCTGGGCAAACAAGTGGGCGCGGTATAACACACCGGTGTCTGGTTCGCCTTTACCTTCCGAAACCTTAGAACTCTCGGCGGTGTGCCAGAGATGAGAATGAAAAGAAAGACAAGAAGAACAAGAAGAACAAGAAGAAGAAGAAGAAGAAGAAGAAGAAAAAAAAGGAAACACAAAAAATCACACACCCACGGATCCCCGAGAGCCGTGCATCGAGCAAGAGACAGGTTCTTTTTAGCCTCGTGGACACGATGCACCTGAATCCATACGTTTTAATAAAATTCTCAACGACGGAAACCTTTCGTCGAAAAAAAAAAAAAAAAAAAAAAAAAACGAAGAACCCATAAAAAAAACAACCGTTTTTTCTTTCAAATCGAACAAGTGTGCCCGGTACTCGAGAAGGGTGGACGAAATAATACAAATTTTCAGGCGTCAGAGAGTCGATCAAAGTGTGACACCGTTCGTTATACGATTTTAGAAAAAAAATTGTTCGAACGAATAATTCGTCGTTCGAGAATGTCTCGTGATTTTCAATTTTCTCGTCCCGCGACGATGCCATTTTCGGACCTCGAGATTCCCGTTTCTGGGTCGAGAGACAATGATTAAATTTAGAGGGAACGTAGCGCGCGTGAACACGGCCCAATTCGCGTTAGCCACGCGTTGAGGAGGAGAGGAAGGTGGGAGGAGCTCTCACGAGGTGATGACCGAGCAAGGGAGATTTATAGCAGCGAGAGAACTCGCTCTCATTGAACGAGGGGGTGGTATCTTTTTATTGTTGATAGTTTATAGTTTTGCCCAAGAATATATGTTTGTTTTTCCAACGTTTCTTGAATATACCGTGACTCGCTGGTTTTAATGGAAGAGTCGTCGAGGGACGTTCTTCGCCACTAAATCATCCCCTAAATACTCAAGGCCTCTATTACACGTATTTTCTAATATTTTTGATCGCAGATCGATGAAAAATCGGTGAGAGATTGTCGAAGAAATTGGTCGATATAAAATTTACCTGATTAAAAATAAATAAACAAAAGCAACGAGAGAGAAACAGATAGAGAAATAAACATGATAAAAAACCTTATAATAAAAGACGAGGTAAATAAAGCGAAGGACGCCTCGATCGGTCCCGTGGGGCGAAGACACGAGAAATTATTACGAGCATTATTTCGAGTGTCGGGGATTGTTGGCGATCGTTGCTCGTCCCATCCACATACAAGCCGGTTACACAACGAAAGAATTATAATCGTACGATATTTATTTCTCGCTCGTATGTACATCCTCTCGAAGTAAAGAAAGAAACGAACGTCAAAAGGCCGAGGCATCGTTGTCGCGATGGAATTTCGCGAGGGCCGAGGTCTGCACACGTCCTCGACCATCGGTGTACCCGGCGTTTATCGTTGCATTACCGATCCTCGAAGAAGAAAAAAACTAACGACGAAAATGAGGAGAAAAAAAAATGAACAAAAGGCGTTTAAATAATAAAGAAAAATTAAAACGAAAAAGAGAACGACGAGATGATGAAAATAAAAGCAAGGAACGACGCGATGAGTATTTGGTACACGAGTCAGGATGGAACCCCCGCGGAGTTCCCACGTGGACCTCACGACGACTTCATCGGTCCCCGTACGCGAGAGCTCTCCAATATCGAGCCCCGGTGTGTCTTGCATATATATATATATATATATATATCGCAATGTATAGTAATACATAGTCGCATATGGAACGCAGGCTGAATTAATTTCCTCGGGGTTCTGTGATAAAGTGCGCGTCTCGATTTCGAATCTCCTTCCACGGAGGTCAGATCGATCGATTTAGATCGCCGAGAGATTATTCTAATACAACATTCACGATACACGTAGATATAACACACATACACATAGAGACACATATATATGCGATATATCGAGCGTATTTTCTGTCTCCGATCGTATATTGCCCTTTGGCATTGATTTATCGGTCGCAATCGTCCGTTGTCGTTTGCTTCGAGCGAATAACTATAAAGCTCGCAACGACCTCACGCAGAGAATCGATATTACCGACCAATGATCGAACTTCGATCGAATTAACGAGAGAATTCGCTATCGAAAATATTTTGAGAGAGAAAAATAAAAAGAGAAAAAATGCAATCTCGATATTGACAATTTTTTTAAATATGAAAATTGTGACTTTTCGTCGATCTGTAAATTACTTCGAATTATTCGTGTACACGTTTTGTTGTTCGTGAAATTTGTCGACGTGCGACGTTCGTTTTCGTATACACGTGGGGTAGGTCGAGTTTCTATTGTCTACCTAGGAAAGGCGCACTTTTTTTTGTTTTTCCTTCGTCCGATGGAAACTTTGGGACAGGAGCGAGTGAGGCCTCGGTCATAAAGTTATTTTATCGAGAGTGCGTATATATATATATACGTATATATGTCGAGCTCTCGGCTATTCGGCGCCGTTGCCGCGTGCGCGCCAGATGACAGCCCGCACGCGGACACGCTCGCTCTCTTTCTCTCTCTCTCTTTCTCTCTCTCTCTCTCTCTCTCTCTCTCTCTCTCTCTCTCTCTCTCTCTTTCTTCTCTCTCTTTCAGGGTGCTGTGCTAGCTTCTGTTTCTCGCTGTGAGAAGACGAAGGCAATAAAAGGACAGCAAACATGTTCGTAGCATGCGCGTCTCTTGCGTATTATCAAAGGGTCGGCGCGATATGAGAGCCACTCGAAATTGGACCAACGATCAGGAACGAATTTTCTCGGCCGAGAAATAATAAAAAAATAAAAATAAAAATAATTTTAATAACAAAAAGAGCGAAGATAAAAATAAAAACTGTCTTTAATAATGTCGATAAGCGTTATGAGAAAATAAATCGTAAAATATTTTCAAATTACTCGAAAAGGTGGATGTTTTTTTTCCGTAAATTGGAATATTGTAAAAAACATAATCATTAAAAACATCGATTCTCGTTATCGTAAAATCATGATCGCGGTTTATTCTATTTCGAAAAATTTCAAATTATATTTCACATTTATCAAATTTTCGAATGTTCGAATATTTTCAAATTATCGATCGAGCCAAAAATTGAAATAACACAAATTTTAATCGTATTTCGATCGAAACGCAACGATCTAAATATATACATATATATATGTGTGTAACGATAAATGGCGATTAAAGAAATTTGAATGATTTTTGCCCGAAAGAAGTGCGAGCTTTCCCGATTCGAAAGCTCCGTATACGATCGACCGTGTATATAAGTGCATATGGTTATACGTATTGCGGGCGGGAGTATAAAGTTCCTGGAAAAGTCCCGGTGGCGATCTCCTTTAGATATTTATAACCGTGCGGTGTGTGGGAAAAGAGGAGACGCGAGAGTGAGAGAGAAAACGATGGCGCTGTACTGTGGCTGCTGCAACGCCAGATTTAATTAATGACCCGCCGAGTTTGATCTGCCCGCGCGCGCCGGCGTTACGGGAATAAGGCAGCAAGCATTCTCTCTCTCTCTCTCTCTCTCTCGCTCATTCTCTCATTCTCTCATTCTCTCATTCTCTCCGACGCATTCTCTCAAACGTGGTAAATATGCGCTACATAGAAAAGGCATAAGGCAAAACTCGCGACGTCGCGCGCCCTTCGCGCAACCCGCGGGGGCACAAAAGTCGCGTTATTTCCGTCCTCTCTCCTCCGCATCAGGATCCTCTTTGCCCTTTTTCCTCCCATCTCGTTCTTCTCTCTTTTATTGTCCGGGTTATAAAGCGCCCCACGAGAGTCCGATGCTCTCATCGCTACCGTTGCATCTTTCGAGACGTTTTATGCCCGCGCTTTTACCCTCGTCGGGATAAACCGAAGACGAGATGGCGAAAGTCGAAAAGAAAAAAAAGAGTGAGTGAGAGAGAGAGAGAGGACAAAAAAAATGTTCTCGTACGGGCCTCCGAACGAGAGACAAATGTGCACAAAGAGTCGAGAATCTCCGCCATCCACGTGGAATATTTATATCTATACGAAAGCGATATATCTGTAGACGCGAATTGCCACCGTGAAGAAACACGCGCTCGCGTTCTCCCGGTGTGTTCAAACACTCATTTTCCTTCACTCTGCGAATCTTCTCTCTCTCTCTCTTCCTCTCTCTCTTTCTTTCGGCGTTCGTTCGCGGCTCGTTCACCGATTATCTTTCGTGAAGAAGTATGCAAACATTCATATATATATTTATATATATATATTGGTGTGTATGTGTGTGGGTTTGTGCATGTGTATATATATGTACGTTGGAAGTTGTCGCGATGACAGCGACGAGTTATTTCGAACTTGACCCACATATTTATATTCTTCGTTCGCGATTGTTTCGCCTCTTGCCAACTTGTTCCCCCCTCCCCCTATATACCGATTTTGTACAAAATTATCATTGATTCCGGGAAAAGTAAATTCATTCCCACTTTAAGAAGCCACGTGCACTATTTCTTTGGAATTCGAAAAGCGATTAGATAAAAAAAAAAAATTATGGTTATCGTGATTTATCGCTAATGCTTCGGTTTTGCAGACGGTAATTATGTTATAATTGTTAGGTTTTACTCTACGTGGTTTTTTTTTAATTTTCTTTGAGAAGCATGAGACTGACAGCGACTTGGAAATGATCGAAAGTAAATTCGTTTTCTCTATAATTGTTTGAATATTTGAGAAAATCGTTGTATCGTTGAATCGAAATTTATTTCAAATTATCGTGGTGTAAATTCGATGCGATATTTAAATGTACGAAAAATGAAACTATATATTTGTATCGATCGATAAAATAATTCTATACTCGACAAAAATCGACGAAACGATTATTAATTTGTTTTCTAAATGAATTAATCGATTATTAATGTTCGTTTCCCCCTAAATCAATAAATTGTGCGAAAAGTAATGTAAAATTAAAAAATTTGATTTATTCGAGATTATTCTCACCGTTACTTCGTTCCAATTTAATCCAAACTCTCTTTAGAATTCTGATCGAACAAAATAAAGCAAAATGAAAAATCCCTAAATCGATCATCGATTTTTCCAAAAAAAAAAATCAATCAATTATCTCGATAGTCGCTCGAATTATTCGACTGGAACGAGTTGCTATCGCGTCGATCATCAAAAATGCCGTACGATTGATATTATACGCGTACTAGGCTCATAAACCCGAACGATTCGAGAATTCGCATGAGGAAATTTCTCTGTCTCTCCTGCGAGCGGGGGGTACGGCGCAATATTAATAGCGTGGGTGGATGCCGGAGCTTTCGTGTAAGATATTGTTAGAACTTTGGGGCTGACGAGGCAAAGAGCGTCTCTTTCGTGAAGCTAACACAGAGGGTGTACGAAAAGAGAGAGAAAGAGAGAGAGAAACAGTGAGAGAAAGAGAAAGAGGGTAGAGAGGCATCGCACGGCTCCTTTGCTAATGGGGTTTTAATGACGGCCAGCTGTCCGTCCGTCACGGACCTTTAGAAAACCACCGAGGTATATTTCTGTATCGGCTTGCATCGCTCGCGCGATCAGATCTTCCTCCGCACTCGTTCGGTTCCGTCTCTACATATTTATATATATATACATACACACACACACACACCTTACGATGTTAAGACTTTGGCTCAATGGTCGCAGCACGATAATCTCCTCCGAGAAATATGCCCGCGTTATAATTGTTTCAACGAGATCCGATTCTATTTCCCGATTAAATTCGAATCGAGCCCTAAAATAAATGAAAATATACCTGAACTTGTTTTACCGGGAAATTCGTCAACCACTTATTCAGAGCGTCCCTTATTAAGTACTCGAGAATTACCGAGAATTTCGAATGTAACCGAGGTGAAAAAATTACATCGAGACGGTCGTTACCCGACAATCTCGCGATCTTCGGGCTAATAAATTGTGCAACAATATTTACCTACAAAGGCAAGAGAAAGAGACAAAGAGAGAAAGAGAGAGAGAGAGAGAGAGAGAGGATGGGCTCTCGCCGATAAAACGATGATTTTACGATTCGCTCTATGATTCATCGTCATCGCGATTTCTACGAGATTCGTGCCAGCAGGCACGCGGTACGCCAAGTGTATATTGCGAGTGTACGCGCGTATGAAATAAAGAGGCTTGGTCTTATGTCGTACAGCCTATCCTCCCATAAATCGAATACCTAATAAATTTCCATAAAAGATCGTTCAACGAATAAATAAATTTTATTAAAACAAAACAAAAACAAAAAAATGTCGGTACTTAATTAATCACGATAATTCGTCGAAATCTTTGCAAAAATTTGAAAAGTTAAATCACCCAAAACACAAAAATTTTCAAATTTTTCATCAATTATTTCCCATCTTTTCCCATCGACTATTTTACAATTCAATTTTGTGTCTACATATTCAAAGACTTTAATAATCTCTTCCAATTTATAAAGAAAACAAAGACCAAAAATTAGCAACCGTCCTTCGTCGACATCGAAAAAAATCTTTCATCTTGTACAGAAAAGTAGATTAACGTAAATTTTATAATTGATATAAAAAAAGAAAAAAAAAGAAAAAATCGATCCAATTGAAAACGTTCGATTTTGGTCGAGTATCGAACTTATGGAAGATCGAACTGTATCGGCAGTAGAAGGTGTCCGAGGTAGGATATCCGAGGGGATTTAGTTGGGTGGTCAGTCGGTAAGATATGGAAGCGAGTGAGAGAAAAGGTGAGTGGAGAAGGGGCGAGGCTGTGGAAGAAGGGGGGAGGGGGAAGTTACGGCGTGATTTTATGGGCTATTAACCTACCCGACTGGATTGTGCGGCACGACATGGAAAACCCGTGGTATCTCGAACCAGCGTGGATTAGCTAATGCCGCGAGACCGATGCAGAGAGACGAGAAGGCCGTTATAAACTTTGATGGATCAAGAGGTTTGCATCGCACACTGTGTAACAACAACGTCACGATTTGCCATCGAGTTATTTGTTCTCCTCGTTTTCTACGTCCGGGGGGGGGGGCGACTTTAAATACAATGTCGCAATATTTAACGAGGGGATTACGATTAAATATAATCGTCTTTGATCGATAAATTTTTCGAGGGGGTAGGAAATGCATGGTGAGGTGGGACGTTAGAGGGTCGAGGGATGATGAGGGAGATTTTTCGAGTAGCTCGTATCCAGGATGAGGAGCCTAGGAATGTCCATTAGAGCAAAATATCTTCTCGGGATGAAACGATATAACGAATGGGCTCGATAGTCGTCGATGTTTGTTCTGTGGGTTGGTTTTTTTTATCTTCTATTTTTTGTTATCTTTTTCTTGCATCGGAGGGAAAAGTTTCGCTCGACGTTGCATAGACAAAAGTACGCGAAGGATGGATGCTGAGTCCATTCGCTCTCGATTTTAGTAAATGTCGAGGGAAAATCTGTATGAAAATATCGTTGTAAGTAAGTAAGGGTTGAAAAATAAAATTGGCAAATTATTTGATAATTATTAATTTGAAAATACGAGTGTTTGAAAGTTTTTCGATTAAATTCGATAATTTTCATCGATAGTTGGAAAATTTAATAAACAAAATAGTGTTTTTGTTTTTAAAGAAAAATTTGCTTGACGAAAAATTAATTGCGTTGTCCGTTTTTTTTTAGAAACTTGGGTTACTTTTTGGCCAAGCCAATAATAATTCTATCGATTCGATGGTTGTGATAACATCGGAGAATTTGATTCGAAAACGTCCCTCGTCAATCCGTCGGTTGGAAACTTATTTTCGCAATTCGAACCATCCCTCCATCCTCGCTGTCCTACCCCACCGAATATTTCTCGGCTATACATAACTTTTAATCTTGTTTGAAGCATAAATTACCCGAATATTTATGGCACCGGACGACAGCGAGAATTTCCCGTAGGCGAAGAAAGAGCGGGAGAGAGAGGGACGAGACGACTGTGACGTCGGAGACATCAGACGCGTTGACGCGGATTGACACACGCTAGCGCGCGCGAGAGCTCTCTAGCGACGCGACGCAATGTATAATCGCGCGGAATTAAAATAGGAACAGCGGAGAAACGCGACGATGTCTTTTTCTCTCTCTCTCTCATTTTCTCTCTCTCGAAGTGTGAGGAGAATCTTCCGCGGACGAAATGTCGGAACGCCCACGTTCTCATCAAGTCGCGAGGGCATGTGCCGGATGGTCGCAGCTGATACAACAACAAAGTAATGTACCGTATTTCTAATACTAATGTTTCGGGGAGAATTGTGAAAAGGTGGATTCAGTCAAGCTCGAAATTCACCGATACGACGAATATTGGACGGTAATTATAAACGATACGATGTCCGACAACGTTATTTAACCCCAATTTTATCGAAACGTACAAATTTCATCATCGTTTTCACAATTTCAATTCTGTATTTGGCCGACGATCAATTTCTAATTCAAATTTCAATTTGACTTTGAATTTTAATCACATTCGATTAAGAATTTGAATTTGTATACTTTTTCAATTTTGTAATTCGTTGATTCAAGTACTTAGGTTTTAGTAGTTAAACGTAAAAGTTGAAATTTTGGAAAGTACAATTTTCAAATTGAGGAGATTGAATTTTTGTATGAAAAGAAAGAAAAATTGAAATTTTCATAATTATATTCGGTTCCAATTTAACATAAATTCGTCAAAGTGTAGAGGCATGGCTGATGGAATGTAAATTTTCTTTACAGCTCAAACTTATCGACCAATTATGCAAAACGCGAAATAATTGCATCTTGAGATTTTTATATAGTTGCAAAATTACAACATCGATGGTAAAATTGGCAAAAAAAAAAAAAAAGAAAAAGAAAAGAAAACGAAAAGATCGCGTACACAAAAGCGTCGAAATTGCTCGTGTCTTTACAACTCGGTAAAACGAGACGGTACTTATAAGTGCGAACGCTTCGATTTCTCGATATCTGAGTCGAAAATCGTGTTTTTATTAGCCGGGAAATTCCACAGTCTCGATTTACTGAGTTTGCTCTTGCCTTGAGAGTCCAACTTGCCACACGTTTTTCCTTTCTGTTATATACTATCTTTCTCTCTCTCTCTCTCTCTCTCTTTCTCTCATTCTTTGTTTCCTGTCACGCTGAGACCTTGAACAAGCAATCCGTGCTGTAAGATCGATCCCGAGGATCGTTTCTCTCTCGTATATGCGAGCAGAGCGGAAAAAGCCCAGATCCTTCTGGTCGGGTCATTCCATCGACTATACATAGGAGGACCCTAAAATTGTTGAGCCATCTGCCCACCACGTGACAGGAACCTCTCGTTTCTAGCTTCTCTCTCTTTCTCTCCCTCTCTGTCACTCTTTCCCTAATTCTCTCCTTCTTTCTCGCCTTCGCATTTCTCTATCTCGATTCTAAATTACCGAGACTGATTTTCCTCCGATTTCTTACCCTCACGACGTACCAGAAATTTGGAGAAAGCCTACAGCTCTATATAAGATATATATATATATATATTGTAGTCGTAGCTAGATGAGCCGGAGACGATTTATCCTAGGATTCGTAGAATCGTCTTGGGGTGGGTCGAGACTCGCAGCTTCGTCAGCCACGAGATTCCCTTTCGTTTTCGGTTTATCGGCGACGCCTGGCAGCAAATACATTGTATATATATATATATGCTATATGCTATATATATATATATATATATAGCACGGTAGTCATACAGTCGACGGGCCCCTGGCTGACCGCTTCATTTTTAAGTGTTTCGGGCCCGCGAGTAATTTGTCCGAGCTGCATTATATATCAATAGTTGAGAGAACCGGTCGCATTCTCCGAGTCGAAGGAATTATCGAAACTTTCTTTTTTTTCTACGTATATCGACATTGAATGATTTCGAAAATGAAAAAAAAAAAAAAAGAAAAGAAAAAACAACGAAATTTATATTTTTGGTCTAGACGCGAAAGAGAAATATAATCGCGTTCGTGTTTTTGAAAGTTGAGCGAAGGAGGGTTACGAAACGAGATGACGTGAAAAATTCGACGCTCGAGGGGTTAGGGAAGAAGAAAAAGGGTGCGCGAGAGCGGAAGTCGAGACTCGTTGGGATTGGCGAATATGTGACACGTTGTTAAATAATGTAGAAGGTGTCGAACCGTTCGGCATAGAAGTCGCTAGTATTTTTCGTCGTCTGGCAAAAAGGGCGCACACTGCTTTGAAAATTAGCTCTCTTTCCTGTGCGTCTATACGACACATTTGCCCACGCGATAATGGGCCAAGTGTCGTAGCGAAGGAAGAGCAAAAAACAAAAACAAAATTTAAAAAAAACAACAACAACAACAACAACAACAAAAAAGAAAGAAAGGAGATCAGGGCAGGGGGTGAAGAGAAAAAGAAATGTTTAAGAGGCGACAGGACGTCTCGCTCGGCAATGTCGACCTGAACGTGTCATTATCGTGATTAACGTGGGTGGATGACGGTTGTCGCACGTGTTCGACGACAGGACCCTCTAACCGAGTGAAAGAGAGAGAGAGAGAGAGAGAGAGAGAGAGAGAGAGAGAGAGAGAGAGAGAGAGAGAGAGAGAGAGAGAGAGAGAGAGAGAGAGAGAGAGAGAGAGAGAGAGAGAGAGAGAGAGAGAGAGAGAGAGAGAGAGAGAGAGAGAGAGAGAGAGAGAGAGAGAGTCTGTGTCTCGAGAGAATGAATGAAATCATGAACACGGGGCAAAAACAAAAATTCATATTTAATGAACTTTGTGCTCTCGTTTGTTCGAGAAACATGTTCTCGCTGTTCGAATCTTTGGGTACGAGAAAAAAGAAAAAAGGAAAAGGCAAAAAGATCGTACGAAAGTCAAATCTCTGGCAGGCCCCGCAGGGAACTAGAACACCTATGTATATTTCATCCTGACGTGTGTAACGTCGGGATGAAATGCGTCAGGATAAACTGGCGTGTTCCAAGGCCGCTCGTCGCGAGAAGAACCGCCACAAGTGAGAGACAAAACTGATCGCGAAGAGATGAGACGAGATGAGAGAAGACGCTGCTCCGAGAGAGCGCGATCGCGTGTCCCGGTAAAGAAGAAGAAGAAGAAGAACCCGGGAGCCCCCGAGACGGTGTCTTTTCGGCTCCCTGAATGAATAATCCCCGAGATCGCCGCCGGATTCATCGCGGGGTACACGTGAACGAGAACCGAAGAATCTCTCACTATCTCTCTCTCTCTCTCTTTTCTTCCCCTCTCTTTCTATCTTATTCTGGGTTAAAGGATCACAAAACAGCAGCAACGGCGGTATAAAATCTATTCGTGTGTGCTAAAAATTATCCGCCCCCACGTGACCGATTATTTAACATTAATTTAATGATATGGCGCGCGAGGTTTGCCGAGACGAGACTCTCCATAGTCTAGTCCCGGATGCGTCACGAGACTACTTGGCTACCTGACAAACCAAATTCACAATTCACACGTATAGAAATATATCTATATATATATATAATGCGTCTCGTGTAACTATAACGCCTTCGCTTTTGCATTCGTGGAAGGACTCTGAATTCGAGACGCCTGGCGGTCACCTCTGGTACTAGCGCAAGTATGAAAGCACTCTGCACCAGATGTGGTGTAAATTTTTGAATAGTAGGTGGTTGAAAAATCGATGTCAAAATTGAATTTACGAGCTTTTGAGTTATACAATGAAGCTCGAAGCAGAAAAATTAGGATAAATGCTCGTCGAATTCATTAATGTCGATAATAATCACAAGTTCACACGTGAATTGTTCCTCCTTCGTCATTTTAAAAAATAATAAATGTTTTTTTTTTCATATTCCAATGCTCTTCGGTCTCTTTGTACTATGCTCGTAAATTCAGGACTAAAATCTGTATAACCGCACGCATTACCAGACTCTAAATAATAACCTCAAAATCTATATATTCGATTAAAGATAACAAAGAGTCTGAATTGTCCGAATCGTTATCAGCGACAAAGTTCTCGTGCACACAAACAATAAAGCTTCGATAAACCGATTTTGCACCGATCGAAAAGATGGAATGGTAGTTTACATCGAAAATTCTCGCGAAGGCCAGCGCGCAGCAAGAGAGCCTCCACATGAGAACGAAAATTCTGCCGCACCGCGGCGCGCACACACCGCATATTCGCGACTAACGCAATAAACGCGCGTGGCGATAATATTCCGAATAATAAATATCGGGATGTAAATCCATTGGCAAAGGCGACGTCGGGCATAAATCAGGGGCCCTGCGGCGGCGGCGGCCTCAAGTTCTCCTCCCTCCACCCCGATACGTCCATCCGTCTGTTACACGTTCGTCGGTTCGACCTTACAGCCAATGCAGCAGCAGCTAAGCGCAAGCCTGCACTATATACATATACATATAAATACATACATACATATATATGTACGTATATATATATATATATATACATATATATATATATATATACACATATATATATATCGTAGAGAATCACGTCGTAAACTCGTCAAACTCAACTCGCGAAATAGCATTAACTACCGGGATAATACAATCGTCGTTGCTGTACGGCAACGGCCACAACCGAACAGCGAGAGAAACGTTCGCCTCCAATACGGCAAAGGGGGTGGTTAGTTGCTCACGAAGAAACGTACGATCGTGCGCGGACGTATGAAGGAATAAGACGAGGGAATGAGAGAGAGAGAAAGAGAAAGAGAGAGAGTCAATGGACAGAGGCATTGGTCTCTGGTGTGCTCGCTGACAATCGCTCGTTGTATGACAGCGTGCCACAACTTTAATGCCTTTTCTCACCTTCTCTCCTTCATCATTTTCTCCCTCTCTCTCTCTCTCTGTGCCTCTCTTTTCGTCCGTGTCTCGATTCGAGTAAGATCGCCATAAATTTTGCAGCCCTAGCTAAATACGACAAGGAAATTTCATGGACGGGGGGAGTCCCCGATCGTCGAGAAATTTCGCGACGAACCGCAAAATTTCGTCAAGTCGATCAACGACCAGAAATGTAGAAAATTGTCGAGAGAGGGAAGAATTATATTCGTTGGATGCAGTCGATGTTCGTTCGGTTGCGAAATCGACCTGAATTTTTTTTGTTCGTTTCCTCTCCGTCGATAATAAATTTATAAACGTTTGAACGCGAACTACCTGGAAAAAGGGATATTTCGAAGTTCGAAACATTCGCCGATTCTATCGAGATCGAGGTCAGCACCGATCGTGACTTTCCCGTGAGATCGAGCGCGGTTTCTAGTCGAGGCACTCCCGTTGTACGCAATATATAATAAATATAACGTAGATATTATAGTTAAAAAGTTAGCGCGTCGAATTCCTTCGGTAGAATTTTTCGCGATTTTTTTTCTTCTTCTTCTTCTTCTTCTTCGTTTTAAGGGAATAAATTAGAGGCCTTGACCCGTCCGAGAGGGAGATGAGAAGTCTAATTAATCCAATTATATCGGGCACGCGGGGAGAGATAGCATATATATGTACGAAAATATTATAAGGGAAGGATCGAAAAGGAGCTCGAGCAGTGAGAGCAGGAGAGGTTCCTGATTATACCCATACGTGAAAGGATTTCGGGAATTCCCTCGGTCACGCAATGCCCCGATATAATTCGTGGAAGAACTTTATACCACGTGTAAACGTTTAGACGCCGCTGCTGCTTCTGCTTTTGCTCCTGTGCGCGTCTCCTCCTCTCGTTTCTTTCCCTTTTTGCCATTCTTCGTTCTCATTTTTCGTTGTTCTTTTTCTTCTTTATGTTCGATTTTTTTTGTTTCTTTTATTTTTAATTTTAATTTTATTTCTCATCGCGTCAATCTCTTTTTTCCTCTGTCACTCTCTGGAGAGCGCTGTCGTTCGTTCGGTTCAACGACGTGTAGGTACCCAGAAATTAACGTCGATCAAACGATACTTATCCAAAAATAAATTAAAAAAAAAAACAAATTGCCTCTCACATTTTGTTCTTCTTCTTTCTTATTCGATATCGCGAATTACTCGTAAAATCGTTTCGAATCGGTTGGAAAACTTGTCGAGTATCAAATTTATCAG
Source organism: Netelia virgata (assembly GCA_951802705.1). Taxonomy (NCBI): domain Eukaryota; kingdom Metazoa; phylum Arthropoda; class Insecta; order Hymenoptera; family Ichneumonidae; genus Netelia; species Netelia virgata. Next base: position 10,882,769 of record OX637865.1, on the reverse strand, counting down.
AGGCGCAAGGAGGCGATCGACGTGCCCGCAGCAATTTCTTTTCTCCCTTATAAATTGTCCGATGTTTCATTTTCGTAACGATCGTTTCCTGCCCTTGGATAAATTCCTCGTGACGTGTTTAATCGCGCGAATAAAGATAAACCTTCCGGTATTTTCGACCAACGCGTATCTACGTATTTCACAAAAATATATAGCGACGTTACTTCCATTTTCCTTTTTCACTCGAATATCGCGAATAAAAAAAAACAAAATAAAAAAAATAAACACTAACATCCACCGACAACTTTATATCGAAAAATTTGTCGTTCCCGCTAATCAATTTGTCCGTGGCGCAAATGTTTTTATGCGAGACGTGTGAATTGCGCGGTATTTAATTTTCTTAACGATCATCATCTCCTACCCTAAAGCATGGATAAACGTCGAGACGCGTTTAGTTGGACGAGAGAAGATAAACGGGGTCTTTTTAACACACGCACGTATATATATGTTTAAAAGACGCCGGTCATGCAGTTATATACTATATATATATATATATATATATATATATATATCATGAAAAGAGAGCGCAAAGGTGGTGGTCGCGGTGCATCTCTACCGCTTTGCGCCGACGACTCGGCGCTAAACACGCGTGACGATTTAGACTTACGGGCTCGCGTCGTCGGTACACTCGAGCTCACGAGAGCATACTCGAGATTTTACTCCCTCCCCCCCCCCCCCTCTCCTGCCCCTCTTCCTCCTTCCGCTCTTTGCGTATGTCGCGCGTGTACTCTCAAACTCTATCCCCCTCCCCACCCCCACCCTCGCCACGTCGTCGTCCTCAACATCACCGCCTCACCCTTCTACCGACTCTCCACCTTATGCTTATTCCGGCCTCGCGGGAGAGTTAATTGATGGTCCTGTACTCGAGAGACTGGAAACGAGCATGCAGAGGCATATCTCCGGCGTTCCCCGCGCCCACGCGCACTCGTGCGCGCATATCGCGCAAAGGAAAATTGCTGAGGACGGTTTTGACCAATTTATGATCGGCCATTAATCAAGCGACAAGGACGAGAGAGAGAGAGAGAGAGAGAGAGACAGAGAGAGAGAAGAATCAATGCTGACGTCAGATAAAGCCCGATGACTTTAGCGTCATTCGAAATAAATTATTCGTACGTTTAACTTCGGGCATGAAACATTGACAAATTTATGTACCTACGATTTAATTATTCGGTGAATTCGATAAAAGCGAAAAAATTATGAGCTTATTTTGTTGACGACGAGATCAAAGCTTTGTTTACAAAATGTTTATGCGTCAAGATGGATCGATACAAAAATTACGCGTTATTTTTTGTTGAAAGTAGTTTAGAGGTTTTTTTTTTTTATAAAGTATTGATTTGTCAAAATCGATAATAAAAGTTTGATTTAAAAAAATTAATAGCGGTCTGTTTTTTATAACGAGTTTGAATTTTTATTTACGAAATATAAATTTATCGAGTCCGAATAAAAAAGAATGAGTCCATTGTTGTTTTTTTTACTACGAACGTAGAGTTTCGTTTGTAGACAATGTATTAATCGCATTCGGTCGTAAACGAAATTATCTCATTATTATTTGATCGTGAGTTTAGAGTTTCATTCGCGAAATATTCGTATTTATCTTTCGAAAGACGATTTTCCCGATACCTACGAGAGTAATGTCAATCAATTTACTTTTCACGCGTCGGCCATGCACGCAAAATTATGAATGAATTACGAGATTTATATACGTGCCGCTCTAACAGATGTGGTTTAATGTCGAGAGAGAGAGAGAGAGAGAGAGAGTGAAAAAGAGACAAAGAGTGAGAGAGAAAGAAAAAAACAGAGAGAGAGAGAGAGAGAGAGTCGAAGCAGACCCCTCCGCTCCGGATACCAAGTGAATCGAATTTTCAATTAAAGTTTGACGCCCGCCGTGACACAATGGACCTTCATTACGGTCGCTTTAATTTTTACTGCCTTACCTCGGCGCACGGAGCGAACCGCGAGTCTGTGTCCCATGCGTGGGCGACCGTGCAGCCTCTTTCGCGCTCTCCGCGTCCACGCGGAGCTGTCGTAGTGCCTCGCGCGCACCTGATGTGTCGCATACGAACGCGAACTCGGGAGACCGAGAGAGCGCGCGCGCGAAGAGAGAGAGAGAGAGAGAGAGAGAGAGAGAGAGAGAGAGAGAGAGAGAGAGAGAGAGAGAGAGAGAGAGAGAGAGAGAGAAGGAGAGAGAGAGAGAAAGAGAGAGAAAGAGAGACAGAGAGTAAAAAAAAAAAGTCAGAGTGTTCACGCCACAAATATATAATAGTGACCTTTGAGAGGGATCTAAGCGATAACTCGTGTATATCACGGTGTTAATGACATATATCAAAAGGGCCGAGAGCTGATTGAGTTGGTCTCGGCTCAACTTCGCCCTACACCCTTTTTTCTTTTTATTCTATACATTATATATTTGTATATGCGTTGGCGCGCGAGCGGTCGCTTTGTAAATCCGTCACTCTTCCCACCCTCCTCTCCCTCATTCTCTCTCTCTCTCTCTTTCGTTCTTTCTCTTTCTCTCTCACTCTCTCGTGAACGAAAAATACTCAAAGTCCACACGAGTTGCTAGCACGTACGATTTTTTGGGGGTCGCAAAACAAAAAGAAACACTAGGTGGAGGACGATAAAATCACAGGTGGCTACGTCTCTCGAACCGTGGAGACCTGCCACGTCGATACTTCACCTACGAGTTTCTACGATACACTCCGTAATTTACGATATTAATAAAAATAAATGATAAATGCAATTTATTTCGAAAGATCGAAACAAGTTGCATTTTTTATCGAACGAACGGGTAAATTTGCGGTAAATTTGAGATAAATCATGAAATTAAATATTGCGTCATATTAAGACTAGATTTATTACCAGACCAGTAAAAATGACTGTTGATATAATGGGAAAAAGAGCTGGTAAATCTAGTGTTAAATAACGAAAATTGGAAAAATTCCTATAAACGAAGAAAACAAAAACGTCTTTAAAAAAAAAAAAAAAAAATTCAGGACAAATTCGTCCCGACAAGTATAAGCGATATAAGAAACCGAGAGAAGATGAAACCCGTTCGTCTTAGCTCTCTAATTTTGAAATATCGAAAAAAAAAACAAAAAATTCTAAATTGAAACAAAAATATATCAATATAAAGAAAAATATACAAAATAAATATTTCTAACAAATTTCTAAGAAAAACGTGACGTTGATTAATTCGTCGCGTCGTTCGAGCCCGGGCGATGAAGCTGCGAGACGAAAGGGGTAGGTGTGTATACTTTACCGTCGAACGAGAAAGGAGAAACGAGATACGCGATCGGGGCGAAGAAAGCCATCGAAAGGCTTCTCTCTCGCCGCAGACTTAAGGTCTGCGGGGAGGTTGAGGTCGCCACGAGCACGCGACCTCTTCTTCTTCTTCTCCTCTTCTCTCATTCTCTCTCTCTCTCTCTCTCTTTCGTTCTCCTTCCCTTGACGCATGCTGCGTGAATATCCGTGTATAAAAGTCTATGATGAGTCTCCGTTGCTACTTATATCGTATCGTACGTCAACGCCGAGAGCGCGGCTCAGTCAAGCGCGAGAAGAGGGACGCGCCCAAAGCCACAACGAGGAGGTCTAGGTTCACGGGGTATACGTAAGGGTTTCTGGTTATATCGCGCACATAGGATGCGGGAAGACGCTTCTTTCGAAAGCGTTCGGTGCGACGTCGCATCCGCCGGAAATAAAAAACGAGCCAATCTCCCCCTTCCCTCTTCCAAAGTTCCTACTGTGACCACGTGCGCGACAGCCAACTGTCCCCCTTCCCCTCTAGCTCTCTCGCACTCTTCTAGGTCTCGTCCTCTTGACAAAATTCAAGGTTCTCTCACCCCCGTTCGTCATGAAGAAAAAAAGACCTCGAAGGGTAATGGAAACGGTCATAACGCTTTCTAAGGATATTTGCAGCCGGGAATTGTACGGGGAACACGTGCGTAAGACCCGCATCTATCCTCGATGCGGTGTCGTAAAGGAACAAAATTAAAAATAGAAAACATAAGGTAGAAAAAAGATGATGGATTTTCGATGTTGATGACAGTTTCTTATTTTTGTATTTTTTTTATTTATTACTTTTTGTAATAGGTATACGACAGGGTTGTTGATGGACGGTGGAAGGAAGAGGAAATAGAAAATGGGCGCGACACACGCCGATGAATCGATGGGAAAAAAGTTGTTTCTTTTTAAAAAATTTGTTTGTTTTTATGTAATTTTGGTGGATTCGTGATCAAATTATTTTAACAATCGAATTGTAAATAATCGCGTTTTCGATACGAATAAGCTTTTTTCTTGTTGTTCGTAAGATTGAATTTTGTAGTTCCGCGTGGTAATAAAAAGCGTTGCAATCTCGTAGTGAAATTATTCGTTCGCTCGTTTGCGTGCTCTTACGAGTTTTACGAACCGTTGGTGAGATCTCGATCCGACCCGGGGCGAAGTCGCGAAGAATTTTCACGGTTCGCAACGATGCGACGATTTTACAGCCGTCGTTCGAAACTTTTTTTTTTCGTTATATCTCGAATCTTTCGCCACGCGAATTAACGAATTTTCACCAACGAAAATATAATTCGAAAGCGTGATAAAAAAAAAAAGCTTGGTCGAAGAAATGATTTATTTCGCAAAAATACAAAATTATTTACGATATAAAAAGAACGAAATTGAATATTCCAATTTTTCATTCGCCATGCGTACCTTTTTTGTTTACCTTTTCAACGATTATAGATTTTGTATTATATTTTTTTTTACGTAACGGGGAAAAATAACGAATTCTTGTCATCGTCTCGTAAAAGAAGACGTTTTCGTTATTTCGATACGCGATTAGTGGACATTATGCCTCGTGTTTCGTTGGATCAATATACACGATATACATATACGCAATATTATACGCGAGACGGTCGAAGTGGAAAAACTCGGCATGGTAATATCAAACGCGACATTCGTACGGATTCTGTTAGTAATATGGCGAGAGAGAGTGAGAGAGAGAGAGAGATTTCGAGAAGGGCGATGAGACGAAGTATAAGAGACGGGTAAAGAGTGAGGGAACCCCCTTCGCTGCATATTATCCGATACCAATAATGCGACTAATTGAGTTAGCCGAACGCACCCCTTAAGCTGATATGCAGCATCGTATTAGCGCATCGTGTCGCTTATACGACCAACGAGATTCGAACGCAAGAAAGAGAGAGAGAGAGAGAAGTGAAGAAAAGAGAAGAGAAGAGAAAGAAGAAAAAAAACGCGATAAAAATCGAAATAAAAGACGCGCAGCTGCCGCATCGAGTCCCACGTTTATTATTATTACCATTATCATTAAATTATACGCGAAGCAACGAAAAGACGATTATTTGCATCGGGTACGTCTGTAATTACATTAATTGTCGAGTCTCGTGGAATCGCTCTCCGTACAAATTGCCGTGTGCGAAGGGCAAAAGGCCCTAAAACGTATGCAAAGAACGAGACAGCGAGAGGAGCCGAGCCAAAGTTCGTAAAAACAAAAAACAAAACATATCCAGAAGACGGAGGCGTCGTTCTAACGTCTAACGCTTTTCGCCGTTGCACACGTACCATTTTATACAGATATATGCGTAGATCTCGAAGAAAAAAATGTATATATGAATATATATATATATAAGCATTAATACCATCGTAACTTTCACACCACTGTGAAAGAGAGAGAGAGAGAGAGAGAGAGAGAGAAACGCGTGCACACGTTTTTAACAGTGCCGGGCCTCACAGCTGCAAACGTTTTTCGCAAGGCCGTAACGCGTGTGTATACGCCTCTCATCTCGTATACGCATATGGCTCTCTCTCTCTCTCTCTCTTTCTCTTTCTTATTCTCTCGGTCTTGGCCCTCGTCGCTATAATTTCACGCAAAGAAACGTATGTCCGTGAGTATAAACATTAAACGCGCATTCGCGTAAAAGCGAGTAGTTTCGAAGATACTAGCACGCGACCCAGACGCGAAAGAGAACGCACGCTCGTCCTACCTTACATGCCGCGATGTTAGACATGTTTTCGAAACGACCGATTGAGCGATCTAGTTTACGAGAACAAATTTATGTCATCGCCGTTTTAATCATTTTTCTTTTACTCTTTATCCTTTTTCTCGATTCATATTTATCTCCGCGGGATTCGTACAATTTTCATCTCGAAATGTACGGATGGGAAATTATTCAGCGAGATTTTCTCGCACTTATCGTTATCGACAAACCCGATTTCGAATTTTTCGAGCGAAGATCGAAAAACTCTATGGAAAAAAAAAATGTTATTTTTTCCTCAAATATACATTTTCCTCAAAAATATCGCACACACGTTTTCTTTAAACGACGTTAATATACTTGTAATATTTCGATAGAATTAGAAAATAAAAATATAAAATTTGTTTATCAATGAATTTTCCGACCTTTGATATCGATTTATCGCCCAACCAACAAACAATCGAGCCGATTCGCGAAAAGACTCAACGACACCGCGGTGCTACGATCAAATTAATACGAAGACGTCCCACGCGTACATTTTTAACCACGGTCGAGAATATTTCGGTCCCGAATTTTTAACAAATTTTATGTACAACGCGATATTCTCAAAGACGAAGACGACGACGACGACACGATGGACGAAAAAGGGCGGAAGGTTGGGAGAAGGGTGTATGTATGCGCGTAAGAGAGAAAGAGAGAGAGACAGAGATAGATAGAGAGAGAAAGAGAGAGAGAGAGAGAGAGAGAGAGAGAGAGAGAGAGAGAGAGAGAGAGAGAGACTCATCCGTCTCCGTTCTCTTCGGGATGCGCTTATACACATCAGAGTTCTCGAGGAGAGTTCTTCCCGCTTCGGAATTTCAGCTATTAAACTCGAAGCCCTCGAACGACCTATAAAATTCGTCTGGGCCAGCGTTTGTGTCTGCGAGCATGGATTACCCCGCGAGCCCGTTGCGGTTATGGCCCGGCAGCTCGTGCTCGTTCGCACACCGGCCACGGCGTTACCCACCACGTGGCCATCTCTCCCTCCTCCCGCTATATTCTCCTATATACATACACATACACATACACACATATATATAAATATATATATATATTCTTACATCGTACAGGTGTCGAGACAGAGAGAAAGAGAGAGAGACGAAAAGCTTCGCAAAGCTGACGATGCGAACGGGACGAGGGGCGAGTGGGGCAACGAAAAAAATAGAGAAACGACGCGAGAAAAAAAGAGGGAAAACGCCCGAAGCGTATCCGTCGAGACTGCGTACGCGATCGCGTGTAGAACGTGTAGGTACTTGCATCCGCGACAGCGCGAGACGGGAGCAACGATCGAACTTGGATGAAAAAGGAAAAGAAAGAAAAAAAATACACTTATTTTATCGAAAACATAACGCTCACGAGGCGAGAAATATCTCAACGACTCGTAGAGCTAATGGAAATCTTTTCATTCAAATTTCTTAATTACGAATCAATAAAAATATTCGCTAATTTCCGTAATTTTCGCGTTTTCGTTACTTTTAAAATGCGCGCAACGTTTAAACCCCGATCAACGATTTTTTCGCCGTGCTGAAAATGAGGAGAATCGATGTTCGTTTATACTCTATAAAAACTAAAAGAAAGAAGAAAACTATAAATTGCATTAAAAGAAATTGTTTTTTCTTTATTTTCGCATAATTACATTTCTAACATCGTTCGACGATCGATCTTTAATTAAATTCTACCTCGCAACCCGTGCGTACTTTCGGTCGAATTGAGTTTCCTTCTATCGTCGTACAAATTCTTGCGCAAAGTCGACGATACTAAAACAGTCGAAAGTAAAATTACGATCCTTCGTGGATAATATCGATCGAAATACGTGTTTTGTCCAACTGTGAACAATGGAAATTTGTAATACGCGCGGGGCGATGGTAGCGAAAGGGAAACGACAATCTTAACGGTACTCAATCACCATAGGCGAGATAAAATTTGTGCGCGTATCGTCCGCGCGCATAGTTTTCACTCCTGTGCAACATATTATTTTACGCGAGGGATATATAGATACTTGTAACACGCGGCTCGAACGAGGCTCGCGCTGGCCGAGTCGCGTTCACGCACACGTGAACGCCCTTAAAATTATATATGCGCGAGCAGCAAAGAGAGAGAGAGAGAGAGAGAGAGAGAGCGAATGAAAGAGACGGAACGAGAATTATGGAAGGTGGGATGAGAACGAAGGGTAGGGGGTGGCTTGGATACGGCAAGAACGTCGCTTGGTTGGCGATACATACGAGTATAGGGGGGGTACGCACCGGTAAGTACATAGGATGAGACGTTTATATACCCCGACGCTGTCTATAACGCCGCGAAATACGAGACGCGTTTACGAGCGTGCACGACTCTTCGCGAAAAAGATTCTTGGCGCGGGTATCGCCGGACAAAAGTTACTGTGAGAGAGAGTGAAAGTATTAGAGAGAGAAAGAGAGAGAGAGAAAGAGAGAGAACGTGGTTCCCTCTCAGACAAAATCACGGGCGCGGGAGGCTCGTAACAGGGCGAATATAGTGAGGTATACAGGCAGTAGTGTATCCCCGTACAGCTCAGACAAGCCAGGAGAAGAGAGAGAGAGAGAGAGAGAGAGAAAAAAAGAGAGAAAGAGGGGGGGAAGGGAGAGAAAAAGAAACGAGCTCCTCCGAAATATCTTGTAATAACCGAGTCGGGACGCTCCACGAGAGAGGAGGGGTTCGCGTCCAAGGGCCCTTTTTATTTCATTCTCGTTTTTAGCCACCATCGCGTTTCGGACTATCGACGCGACCTGCCTGCTTCCATCACTGGAATTGAACTCTCCGAATTCTCCCTCGCGCCTCTCATCTCCAACATGACGTGAAATTTCAATATCTCCGAGATATATCTTACGAATGTGTGTAATTATCGTTTAACTGCGAATCGCACGATATCCCTCGCTAGAAATTCCAATGGAGAATACCAGGGGAAAGTGCCAGTGCTCGTCAGATTGATTCGCGAGAGAGAGAGAGAGAGATGGTTGAAGAGAGAAGTTGAAAATTTGGCGTGCAGAAACCTCGTCGAGTGAATATTATTTCGCGAGTGAATTTTAGTCTCGTTTGTCAGAGACAGAGAAACCCACGAGAAACGCGAGTAAGAGAAGAAGAAAGAGAGAGAGAGAGCGAGAGAGATACGTGGGCGTTAAGTACGAATTTCTACGACATTCAATTATCGTTCAATTACCACGTGGAACACTTCGCGAACGTTGTAACGCGGTACAATAACAATGATAATTTATAGACGAAATGATTCGCGGCGACGAGTAAAATTATTTATAGCGTAATGCCGGGAAATATGGACCATCTACGACGAATCATCGACGAAAATTGTTTCTCTCTCGAAAACAAAATTCAATCTTTGCAAACAATATTATACATTATTTTATACATTTTTATTTCGACAAAATTACGTTTACACGAAGAGACACCTCGTGTAATGAAAAATATCTCGTTGGTCCATTTTCCCCGGCTTTACCATACGCCACGATCTGATTGTTGATTTAAAAAAATATATATCGATAAATAAACAACGAGAAGAAGGAACAATTATCCCATAAAGTATTTTCATAATTACGAGATCCAAGAAAATATTCGACATGTATTACAACTTCGTACTTGAGAATATCGACCTCCCCCCTTATGTTTTATCTACATACACAAATATATATATATATACATATGTTTACGTAAAAATGGCGGAAATAAGGTATTCTCTATGATCGGCACGTATTTTGCAAGAATGTCACGTATAATCCCCTTCCGGACAGTTCAGTCCTCTTCAACTATTCCATATACATATATATGCAAAATAATATAAAAAGACACATACACGCAGACACTCCTATACATATATATCTCATACGCATAAATACACGTACAGAGTTGGAAACGCGTCATTAAATTAATAATTTGTGGTCGACGTGGCGCGGTCATTGTAAAATCCGATGTAATCATTATAATATGCAAGATTTTATTATCGAACGCGATGGGCGTATGCTAATTTACTGCTAATTGTATTCCACGGGCGACAATGATGTCTCTGTATAGCGAAGTGTAATCGTCGTTTCGTGAGCGAACGAGAAGAAGCTTCTCGGCTTACACGTGTGCCAATATAGCTCGCCTCCCCCGTATTCCACTACGCCCCTTCCCACCCTCCTATCCACGCCACAACCTTCCTCTCGTCTATACACTAGCCCATATACTTATATTTATATATATATATACATATACTTATATATATATATATATATATATATATATATATATATATACTATATACGATATATATATATATATATGCGCGAGGACATTGTTGCTTGCAATCTCATAATATACGTACACACGTAAAAGCGAACACACACGATGAGTGAACGCATTCGCGTTCTTGCCTCATCTATACGAAGGCACACGGAAAGCTTTACGGCTCTCCGAGCTGTCGCGAGGACGCGGAAAAATTCTGGCGCGACACGCGATTTGCTGACACGCGCGGAAAATTGGCCGCGACGACCGAACTTACTATCCCACCCCACATCCTCGTACCACGTTCGATCCTCCGTCTTTCTCGTTCTACACCTTCGTCCGATCTCTTTTGAGGGAAAGAACGATGCTGATAAGGCCCCGAGGCTTCGCGAAACGATCACGTATTTACGAGAGGGACGTGTAGGAGGGACAGTCGCGAGAAACTAACGGTTTACTTCTATGCGCTAATTCGACGAATCTCCGTCTCGAAGTGAGATGTATACGTCAATTTTCGAATGTATACTGTAATATATATATATATATTTGCAACGTACGAGAAATATCGAACTGGTACGGTAAATGTGGTAAATAATTCGATTTTTTTGTTTTTTTTTGTATTGCTTCTGTTCTACCGGAAATAAATAGAATTTCGTCGAGATTGTGAAAAATGGGGTTGTTCGCAACAGGTGCGATAAAAACGACAATTTTCATATATTTCAAGCTTTATTTTTGATTCTTTGTACAAGAATCCTTCGTCGATCGTTCGTAAATTTCAAAATCTAGAATAAAACATTCGTGGGAAAGTATGAGCTACCGCGAAAAAGTTTTCGTCATTGACACGTTTCTCTAATTATTAGTCGATGTAACTTTTTCCGTTAATTGTCGAATCGCGATGATTGCGTCTTAAAATCTTGTTTTTAACAGTAAAAGCCTAATCTACGCCTGCAAAGAGTACACGTAGGGTAAGGCGGGGTATTATGGCCTAGGTGGACAATATTATGGCCCATTGCTATTTTTCCGAAACTAACCAACATTAGCGTAAAAGAGACCTGCCATGTTTGAGCAACCCTCGCCTTCTCAGTGAATTTGTGTAGCGCGGCGAGATCGCGTGTTTTTTTTACAGACAGCGATCCAAAATTGGGTATTTCGATGTTATTTTGTGGAAAGTTTCAATCATTACAGTTACTCGAAATGTAATTTTTTCCCCATTATTCCTTCACAGTTTTATAGATAAACCCTTGATCCAAGTGTGGTGGCAATTTTGTATACAAATTGTTCACTGGTTTTTAGTTTAGATGTTATTTGTCAAAAACGTTCCCGCGACCAATATGGTTCGACTCAAACTCGTATAGTTTGAGTTTTATTGCCAAAAAGCCAGACTTACCCAATGTTAACGCTTCATGTACCTCTAAAATACATTAAACTTCTAGGGTCAAATAGATGCACGAATAAATGGCTCTAATGAAGAGAACAAAAATCAAACGTAACGTCGTAATAATTCGGCAAAACCGTTCGAGCTGTAGATACGACGACGAAGCCGCGCTAGTTCTCGCTGTTTAAATATATAATAAAATATACATTCGATGGCATCGAGTATACGGTTTCCCTGTTAACGAGTATCTCTGCCGCGGTCGAGACCTACGACAAAGTAATATCCTTTCGGGGGATTCGGTAACATACGGTCGGCACGTGCGACATTCCCTTTACGGTTAAGATGGCATATATATATATATATATATATAGAGAGAGAGAGAGAGAGAGAGAGAGAGAGAGAGAGAGACCCATAGACATTGTACCCGTGACAGTGGTTCCCAACTTCTCTCGACGATAATCTTCCTATCGCTCTATTTAAAAAATCGTCAAGACATCTCATACCGTTACGAGGAAAGCTCGAACTTAACTGCTCCGTTTCAAATTGGCGATCGGTAAATTGTGCAAATAAGTATATTTATTATATATCCGTGTATATGTGTGTATAGAAGCGTATAACGTAGAATGCAAAGCGAAAGACCCTTCACGAAGTATTTCGTAAGCATATAATTGCCAACGAGATCGAATAATGATCTAACCTCGGTTTTATATCCTCTAGCGTATTAGCAGCCTTTCGCAATTTCGAAGCCAGGAGAAAGAGAGGGAGGGAGAGAAAGAGAGAGATCTTCCATATTATAACCATTTGTACACATTGTCTTCGGCCATAACGACGTATAATTCCGCATCCGTTTAACGTCCACCAGAGAAGATGTTGGACATACCATTTGACGAGTTTTAGAGCGAGTCATTTATATATATATATTTATGTCTACGTTGTATATACGAGAATGGGAATCATTTAAGATCGTCTAACCACCAGGAAATAAACCAAAGACGAGAGATCTCTCGATTGCTCTCGCTCCCTCTTTCTTGGTTTGCATAAACGAGAAGAGAACGAAGAGGGCATATATAGGGGGTGTAAAAAGAGTGTAAAAATAGTGCCGTTGTCGGTACGGTATGCAAATCGTCGTGTGTTTATACATCGATTCTGAGGAGCGTGGTTGTACCCGTAGTTTTATCTTCGGTCGTGCAGACCGAGAGAGAGAGACGCGTTGAACGAGCTCCCAATAAGATATGAAAAATCTTAGAATTGCAATTGGCTTACGAAATTATGAAAAATTGTTGCAATTTCTTCATACACCAGCTTAGTTTAACGTCCTGCAAAATCGACGAAGCAAAGATAGAATAATTATTGTGAAACAAAATGATTTAAAAATCAAACGAATGAAAATTATAAACTTCTTAATTCGAAATAATGATTTATCGTTCCTTTACGAAAATAATCTTCAAGTTTATCGATAAATTTCAGATTACTAAAATAAATTATATAATTTCAAAAATTATTAAAGAAAATTAATTATCAATTTGTTGAGACGACTTAAAAATCGTTCGAAATAATTTCAACAGAGGAAAAAAGAAAAAGCCTCGATTTTCCTCGAGATTTGTCAAATTTTTGGGAATGATCTAACAAATTAAAATCAATTTATCGAATAATTTCAGAATATCGACGTTAATCGATCTAATGATACGCGATAATAATAATCGCGAAGAATAATTTCGTACCTCGTCAATTAGTCCCCGAGTCGATAATTCTCTCGCGATGGAAAGCCCGGTGTAAAGGTGCATCGAGACGTTTGCGTTCCGCGTGATATATTCGCCACTCTGGTATATTCGCTACCGGACAGGAGAACAGTAGCGATCTTTCGATAGTTCGACGTGCGCTGTGCACCAGCGAGATAGCCAAGATCGTTAAAGTAATTGCGCGACTGCTTAAACGAGAACGTAAAGAGCCTCGGTAACAACAACCCGAAACAATGGGAACTCGAGTTTTTCCATCTCTATTCCTCTCTTACTCTCTCTATCTCTATCTATCTCCCTCACTAAAATATCGTAGAAAAACCTTCGCTAGTCTATCGCCCGTTTTGTTTGACGACGAAGAGACGTGAAGGGGGAAAAAGAGGCATGTAAATTCCAGATCAATCGACTGGATCGCTCGGATCGCGAGTCTTTCGTGTGTTTTCCATTGGATTCCAGTCGAACTGTTCGAGCGGAAGGCGATTGGTGTGGCCTTCGAATTCGTCCGAAGTACGCGCAGCGAAAACAACTCTGTATTATAAAACTCCTATATATATGTATCGCATTCAGTTGTACCGATTGCATCACCTCCTCTATAAATATATATATATATATATATAACTATTATATATTTACCGTATATATTACTGCATGTCACTGAGTAAACGAGATAATAATTTCGACGCTTGATCGATAATAGTGTTGTCACGAGATGAGTAAGAACCTCCTCGAGTTGTTTTTAACGCGAGGTTTCGACGTCGGCCGCGAGATGTCGCCACTCTCGGGCGCGCTCCACGAGCGGCCATTTTCTTCGCGAGCGACGAACCGCTTGGGCGATTAAAAAATCCTTTTTAAACGCTTGTGAACTGTGCGAGAGATGAAAATGAGCGGAAAAATAGGTCGGAAAAGCGCGTACGCGCGAAACGATCATACTTTGTACAACTTTTTTTTCCTCTTTTTTTATTTTCTTTTTTCTTTTACAATGTAGATAAGCATGGGAAGAGGCTCGTTTGGCCCGGCAATAATGACGAACAGGGCGAAACAATTAAAGCGACAACGGATATGCGGTGTCGGTGTTGGTCTCGAGACGTAACGGGCTCGAGGATTTTTATTAAATAGTACACGAGCGCAATTTAGAAAATAAGGCTATGTGCCTGCGTGCGTGAGTTTGTGTGTGCAAAAAAGAGAGAGAGAGAGGAGGGAGGGGGATTATTGCAGCAAAGTTGCGGTAATAATTGCGACGTTCTTAGGCTGTAAACCTCGAAGACGTGACAATCGTAGCAGAATGACCGGCGAGCAGAACGAGACCCGTGAGAGATAAGAACCTCTCTCTCTCTCCCTCCATCTACATCTCGTTCTAGGAAACTAAGAAAGAATTCGTATAGTCGACGGATGATTCACTTTTTTTTCTTCTTCCCCGGAGAATAACTTTCGATATTGAGGTGAAAAATAAAAAAAAGAGCGACTCGTGTCAACCGCACGAAGGAAAAGGGAATTGTCCGAACGAGAATTATTTATATCCGCGTTATCGAACACCGAACGAAAAAAAAAAACGAAAAAGGAGAAATAAGAAATAAACGTCGAGCAAAATTTGTTTTTACCTACTATAATTACTTCGTAAAATGTATCGTATCCGCGTCCAACGATCAACGAGAATGTCCCAAAAATGGGCGTTCAATGACCAAAAAAAGGGGGAAGAAAAAACGACAAGAGACCCGAGGAAAACTGACTACAATGGAAAAACTGGATGACGTGGCCTCGGGACATTTATTTCGAGAGCGTTTTCCCCACCATCGTCCAACGGTCCCAACGGAGTTATAAAGTCATCACGAATTCTCGACTTATATTGCAACCGAGAGTTGCCTCGTATACCTGGCACCGCGTGTAAAGACCCTACGCTAATTTTTTCCCTCATTCCTGTCCCGAGAGTTGCCTACGGCCGTATTGTTTCATTTTTTGTCGTTCGTCGGCCACGAGTTCCCAAAAAAAATAAACGAAAAGCTCTCTTTTAATCCCTACTCTCCATGCAGGAAAGAAAAAAAAAGACAACGAAGGAAGATACAAAAAAAAGAAAAAGGGAAACAAAAATAAAAACTTTCCCGCCTCGGAGAAGAGTGAAAAACGCTCGTTTTTCACCCATCCTCGGCAAATTGCAAACTCGTGCACGTTACCTCCAGGTGTATCCGGGCGTTTATGGACCGGTAATATGGACACTATAAAGAAACTTTGATCGACGGCGGAGCTCAAATTGCCCCGATCGAGAACGGTTGCTCCGTGTACCATATATATATATATACATACATACATTACATACATTACATACATCATATATATATATATATATACGCATATGATATATAAAAGAGCAGAAAATCTGGGTTATGCGTTATACTTGACGCTGTGTATGCGTATATAAGTATGGTATGTGTGTGGAATGCATCGAGTCAAAGCTGAGATAGGATGCTGCTGGTCTTAAGGCTATAGAATATAATTCGTTCTTATAGAAGCGAGAGTTAGGGGCTGAGAGGGGTACGGGGTACAACCGAGCACAATATATAAAGTTGCGAATAACTATGTATATATGTATGTGATATATATATATATATATAGATTACAGCCACGGGGGCCATTAATATAGTCACGGAATAGAAGCCTTGGCTAGGATCGTAAAAATATAATTGCGCTGGATTGCAACAACGTTATCTAGGTGCGCGCAAACCGCGCGCCGCTGCTCGGCCACCGGATAATGATACGTGTAGGAGCCCCGCGAGGGAGCTCGCGGCGTACCGTGAGGAGTGGGGAGGGCGCGGTGCGCGGGAGAAGGGAGATGGGTGTCGACGTGGTCAGACCGCGGGTTAGAAGAATCTATATTACTTACGTTTCGCTACGATATTGGCCGAAGTAACGCGATATAGCTATTTCTTTTTTTATAGAAAGAAATTTCTAAACCCTGAATTAGCTTGCGTAATTTTTTATTAGAGTAAGTTCGGGGTAGATGCCCATAGTTTTTTCAAAGTTGTCAGAATAAAAATAAAAAACTATTGTAAACTTTTTTTAGTGTATAATCAAACTTTAAACATCTGTTTTTAAGATATTTAAGAAAAATATAGCAAATTATTGCGAGATCGATCTTAAAATTACAAACAAACAAAAATCGCGGTTGGTCGTCTCTCCCGGGGTATCCGGGTGTGATGGCCATATTAGTAAAAAAAAAGAGATGGTCTATGCGTTCGTTTGCAATCCCCTTTTCTTCGTTCGACCACATTTAGAATACATATAATCAAATTCAGAACAATTTTCGTGTACCCAGAGCTGACATACGATACACTGAAACCAGTCTTCGATGAGACTGGTTATTTAATCATTTTCTCCACAAGATAACGCAGTTATCTTCTTTGGTCACATCCTCATCTGATAAATCACACAATGCAAGTTCTCCGTCTTCACTACTCAAGGTGGCCATATGGCCATCACACCCTGACTCAAGATGGCCATCTCTCCTAATATTCCGGGTGAGATGGCCACGCATAAAAAACAAACAAATAAATACAGAGTATATAAAGTTTTGAGACTATTTAAAAAAACCGTGTTCGTGCACTGTTGAAAAATGCAAAAAAAAGGTTTTTTTTCTTAACAATTTTATCACAACATAGAATATCAGCCCTCAAGAAAATATTCGCGGTAGAGAAAATAGTTAGTTAAGACTTTAGTTACTTTTTCATTTATTTTCGGTGGAGTTTTTGACGTCCACTTGCACCTACAAAAAGCGTGAAGCAAAAGAACGCAAACAAGCCAAAAAAAAAACATATTTATTTAGTATTCTCTGAAATATTGTAATTGACCATCTCTCCTGTATCCCCCCCCCCCCCTCCACGGACTTGTCCTATACGAGAACTCCGTGCTTGACGTTCGATACGAAAGCTTTTCAGGGAAGCCGATAGATGGCGCGACGCTGACGCAATTCTCGCATGCGAAGAACGAAGTCGGGACGTACGTAAGAGGACGCGCATTGTCGTACGTCGTTGGGACGTCGGAGGGCGCGAGCGTCGCGGGTTCAACGACGACTCGCTGCTTTTTTCACACGATCGTTACAGACCGTTGGGTTATTAATTAGAGTCGTAAGAGTCGCGAACGTTTTGCGATCACCTTGTCCCCGTTTATGGAACACGGGACACGATTATCGAAATGGTTTTTTTGTCCGAGTTTTATCGACGTAAGAGGAATATTACGGCGGGTAAGACGATTTCGTCGATATAATCGTCGACGGTATTCACGATTTCGTTTTCCGTTCGGATCTTAAAAAACGAATAATACGAACTTTCCAATGTTTCTTTAACTCGGAAACGATTCATCGGGCAAAAAAAACATCTTCGAAAATATATCAGGATTCATCTTTTCAACGCGCTGTTTTTTTAATAACAATTATTATTATCGTCACCGTTACAATTATTCATTTGACTTATAAATGTTGTTTTTTAAAATTTTGTTTATCGTAATCAAACGTTTTATCTATAACGTTTCTTCCACAATGTCCGCGTGGGACCTTTCTTCCCACTATACATCTCCATCCCGTAAAAACAATTTTCACATATTCCCCCCAAAATGAAACGGTAAAGTTCGTGAATATTTTAGCACAGATCGATGTTTTTTTTCACACCCTCCTGTCTCAAATTAAATATCCCTTTTTTATTTGTTTTCTCGTTCGCTCTGACTCGTTCACGCGCGCAATTCTCGTTTCATCGATCCTAGAAACGATCTTACGACGATCAAATATTTTTCCGCGTTCGCCATTATCCCGAAAATCTGTTTGTCAGGAACCACCAATCGATTTCTCTCTCGCGGTTCGACGATTTGATGATAATTTCAAGAATTCTCCCGTACGATACGTACTTACTACTACGTGTATACATATAACGCGCGCGGGGCTATATAAATCTCCGGGCGTTATTACGTATAACGTTATGTACCCAATACGCGAACGTCTTGTATAAACGGCGCGCGTCTCCCTCGGCGATGACACTTGCCGTGCGCGGAGTTTCGTCAAACACGAACCTTACACACATACGTACGTTTATCAACACACTATTCTCAACGTATGTGTGTAAAACTCACACACATATATATATATATATATTCATAAAGGTAAAGTTTTACTTTGCGACGAGGTATACATATGTGATGAAATTAAATTAAACGTCTCGTCGAACGCACGCGGGCGGCTTCCAGGAAGCTTGCCCGATGGAAATATATATAAAAAAAAGAAGAAAAAAAAAGAAAAAAAAAAGGTAAGTACGAGACGCGAAAGACGAGGGAGATCGAGAGTCGATGACCCTCTTGGATGCTGGCGGAGCTCATTCTCGCGGACTTCTTCGGCCAATAAGTGATGTATACGAGGCGTACGGGGATCATTCTATCTCTCTTGGACGCTTTTCACATACTGTTGCGGAGGAGTTGGAAGATGAGAACTCGAGCTCTGGTATACACACGGACGAGCGTGCGCATATCGAAATACACACACACACACACACTTAGACACACACACAGGTATATATGCCTATAGGAAGAGGTTCACGGGGGCCTAAGCGGCGTGCCGAGAGGCGAAGTAAAGTTGATAAGTCAACAAGGGTCGGCCCCGCGCGCTCTGTCTCTCTCTTTCCCTCTTTCTATTTCTCTCTCTCTCTCTCTCTCTCGTTGGTGTGCGACGAGAAACCGAAGCTCCGCGTGTTTGCACGAGTTTGAAGAAACCCGTTCCTTCTTTTTTTTTGTTGTTTTTTACTTTTTCATCATCTTCTTTCATGCTGCTTCTTCTTCTTCTTCTTCTTCTTCTTCTTCTTCTTCTTTTTCTCTCTTTCACATCGAGTCGATATTTTCTCGCGAGATACTCTCTCCGAGACGCGAGAAGGAAAAAGGGGATGGCGGGCGCGGGCGACGGGCTCGAAGCATCGGCCATCACGCCAGTTTACTTAGGACATTGCGAGATATATATATATATAGATGGACAGACAGAGAGAGAGAGACAAAGAGAGAGAGAGAGAGAGAGAGAGAGAGAGAGAGAGAGAGAAATTATCTTTCTCTTACTCGGGAGAACGAACTCGGATCTCGCGTTTCTCGTGTTACCTCACGATGAGCTCGGAATTAAATATATTCGAGGCAAAAGTAGCCGGAAAACTAAAAATTTCTACCCCTCACCCCTGTACCCCGTATATATACGGTGTCGCCATATCGAGGTTCGTGGCTCTCGCGTCTTAACGGAGAAACGTGGATATTACAAAAGCGTGTGAATTAAACATCCATCGGGAGAGCCTAAATATAAATATATATATATATATATATATACCGGGTTGACGATTAACGCGCGTGTATCTTCGACCAACCAGGTGAAATTCGAGTATTTAGCGCCGATTAGAATGACCCGGGTGTACGGTTCCCCCCGTGTAGAGAGAAAAGAGAAAAGATTCAACGAAAAACGAGTTCAACGAATATTTCCGATATGAACAAAATATTTTACAATTATATTTTGAGTATTGTAAAGATTTTATTTTATTTATTTATTTTGATTTTTTTTCATTCTTCAAGTTGAATCGAAATTGCCGTAAGACCGTTAGCGTATTTTAATCGGTTGCCATGGTTACCCGGTTCGCGCGTAACGACTCTCCCTCCAGTCGCTTGTCCCCCACTCCGCGTCCCGCGCACGCGCGGGATAGCAGTCTTCGCGCGCGAATTGCTCGTAGTGGGAGAGGAGGAGGGGCGAGGCTGGCGGGAAATTTGAAACGCGCGAACGTATTTCGTCCTATTTCGTTAATATACGAGAACTCTAATGGTAATTATGTTTCGGTCTCGCTGTGAGTGCGTATATCAAGAATAAATAATCCGTGAAAATTTCACGAAAAATCCACGTTCATTGAACGGGTGAAGAGCGTCAGTTAGTTGCGCGATATCCGTGACAAGTTTGTTTAGCCGTTCTCTCACCCGTGAGTAAAGATTCGTCGTGAAATATCCGGAAAAACCGCCAAGCCGTAAAATCGGCTTATGACCCAGAAGAAGAAGAAGAAGAAGAAGAAGATGAAGAAGATGAAGAAGAAGAAGAAGAAGAAGAAGAAGAAGAAGATGAAGAAGAAGGAGAAGAAGAAGAAGAAGAAGAAGAAGAAGAAGATGAAGAAGAAGAAAAAGAAGCAGAAGACGAAGAAGAGGAAGAGGAGGAAGAGAAGGAACAAAAATAAGGATTTCCCAAATGTTCTCGATGTGTTTTCCCGAACGGTGGCCACGTCACCGAGAAACGCATCGTCAATGTCGAGAGAGCA
This sequence comes from Netelia virgata, assembly GCA_951802705.1. Classification (NCBI taxonomy): domain Eukaryota; kingdom Metazoa; phylum Arthropoda; class Insecta; order Hymenoptera; family Ichneumonidae; genus Netelia; species Netelia virgata. Next base: position 10,862,080 of record OX637865.1, on the reverse strand, counting down.
AGAGAGCGAGAGAGAGAAAGAGAAAGAGAGAGAGAGAGAAACGAGAACGAGAAATATACACTCCAAGTTGGTTGGAAAAAGGGAATAGCCCGTAGGGAAGCCGGAGAGAAGAAACGTTGTGGCTCGTGCCGCAGGCTCTATTACCTGAGTCGACGGCCACGAGAACTTGCCTATACACTAATATACTACGTTCGAGTGGGGCCTTTTTCCGGGCGACCTCTCCCTAACACGGGGACCACCACTGTCGTGTTTCTCTGGTTTACGCGTAGTAAGAGACGAAAGGTAAAAGCGTGAGAGAGAGAGAGAGAGAGAGAGAGAGAGAGAGGGGGGAGGAAAAGAGAAGAGCCGCGGTAGCTCGAACACCTTTATATAGGTATGTATATGTAAGAAGAAGTCCTTCGCGCGCACCCCGCATCGTCCACTTAATGGTCCGTTCTAGTACCTTTTTCTCCCGTGTGGCAGCAGGGGTGCGACAGCCAATTGGGTGCTAACCATATTGTGAGGGCTTCCACTTGACTCGTGAAGCGCGTGGTACTACAAACAAATCCCGAGAAACGGGATTGCGCCCTCCCTATCAAAAGAAAAAGAGGGAGAGAGAGAGAGAGAAAGACTACCTTCATATTTTAAGTTTCGACCATTGCTATTGAATTATATCGGTCTATATCGAAATATTCTTAAAGTCTGATTCATTATTAACGGACGAAATAGTGAGTAGAATTGATAAATATGAAAATGGTGATTTTGACACCGTTATTTCAAGGGGATTTGTACGATCCTTTCAGAACCGTGAATTTACAGGAGGCTTAAGGTAAGAGTCGTAATTACCGAGGGTGAACCGATTTTTGACTAATTCGATAAATTCTTTGATTAGGAACAATCGAATGGCTGAGATCGGGTTAAACCCGTAATTGTGATTGCCATTTTACCTGCTTCGAGAAGGTGAGTCAGTTATCGATAATCGCTCATTTCGTTGGTTTTACAAAAATTTTGGATTATTACTTACAAAGGGTAAAATTGAAAGATATAGCTCTGACATGAAACGAATATATTTATGAAAAAAGAATTTTTACGACCACCTATCCGGGCGTGCGTATAAATATTTAATTAATACCACGTCGTACTTTTCATAAATCAAATGTTTTAGCCGAATCATTAAAAATGAATTTTGGCACGAAACAAACAATGCAACGATAAATTAATATTTATGTGAATAATCGAGAAGCATTTTCCTAGCTATGAAATCTTTTTGACCGACGACGAAAGAAAAGAATATTTCTATAAAAAAATCTCTAACTACCAAATGAATAAAAAATAAATAAATAAGATAATCAGCCGAATTGAATTAAATTTTATTTCACCAAATCGTGTTTGTTGTACCAAACTCTGATACCGAATTAAAAATTAAATATTTAACGCGACAAAAACTTTCTTCTTCTCCGAACTTTCGATATTTTTAGAATTTTCTTTCCGGTCACAAAAACTTTCTAAACTTTTGACGATGAATATAAAAAATGGATTTTTATTAATTTCAACGAATTTGTCGCTGTTTCTTTACATGTAACAACGTCGATCGACCAATTTGCCGGTGTTCATCGATCGAAGCTTAATTTTGCGGAGTTAATTATCGCACACGATCGAAAAATTGGATCGTTCGAAAAAAATAAAAATAAAAAAACAAAAATGTTTCGCCGAAAGTTTGGAACGATGCCGGCACTCGACTCTCCTCTTCCCCGTGTTATAATCAGAAGCTCGGATCTCGGTTGAATAAAAGTGGGCGGTACTCCGTTAGCCCCGCGAAGTAACCAATGAGAAGACGGTAACCCGTGCGGGTTTTCATTGCGTACCCGACGGCGGCGCCTCCGCTCTCTCCCGTCGTCATTGCCATCGCGGCGGTCGTCCGGTGGAGGCGTCTTTTCTACATGCTGCGCGCACACTCCACGATCTACCACCACCTCTTTTTCTTTCTTTCTTTATTTCTTTCTTTCTCGATCTTTCTCTTTATTTATTTATTTATTTATTTATTTATTTATTTATTTATTTATTCCTCTCTCTGTCTCTCGATCGTCGTCCTGCCAGATAACGCATCGAGAAATCTCGTTCCCTCGCCACAAACTAATTTATACCGCGAGGAAAAAAAACCAATCGTTTTTACTGCAAAATCAACATTTTTCTAAAAACGTTTAAATCTTCAACGAAATTGGAATCGATTAATTTATCGATACGACCTAAACAATACATTAATTAATTAAAACGTAGGTACGAATTAATCACGCGTTTACGACCCGACTCTCTCCATTTCTTCGAATGGTTTCGACGTTTTTTGAAAATAAAAAAGTTTCCGACGTTCACCGAGATATTTTGTGCGGAAACGATGCTCGTCCGTCTGTACTCGGTTAGTCTCGTCTCGGGTTGAGAGAAAAAAACGAAGAGTGGACGTTGACACCTCTGACGCGGTCACGTGACGTTCGATGCGTTCACCCCCGCGTGGACGCATACGGCGTCCGGACACGCACTGGCGCCCTTTCTACCATGCCATATATATATATATATATATATATATATATACGTTGCAATTTCAGACACGCGACATGACAAGACAGAACGATATCACGTCGGGCCGAAGCAAGATAGAAAAACGCGAAGCGCGATAGACGAGTTGAAAGACTCGTTTCATCGTGGATATTTATGTCGCAAGGGTGGATGAAATCGATCGATAATTTTTCATCGTCGCTCGTTTTTTTATTTTTGTTTTTATTTTATTTCTTTCAACGGGAAATACTCTACCGTCAATATTTTGTAATTAATTTGAAATATCATTTTCACAGATTTTGATTCGATACTTACCAAAAATTGTTATTACGCTTGGCGATAAAAATTTTAATTGGTTTAAAATTGATTTTGGAGCGAAATATTAAGAGCGATTAAACGAGATCAGAATTTTTGAAATATTTCTTACTATTATTAATATTGTGATTTTTTTAAATATATAATTATCGGAGTTATTATTTCCTACGAATTTTCGACGTATCTTTGAGTATTTTGTTTGAACTTGATAGTTTTATGAAATTGTGAATGACCAAATAAAACAATTGAAAATATATCGACGACTTTGCGTCTTGAAAAGTCGTCGATATATTTCGTAACAATATTTAAAACTGTATTTAAAAAAAGAATTAAATTGGTCGCTTAAAATGTTTCCTTTTAACGACGAATAACGAACACAAACAAAAATATATTTAACAAAAAAAATAAATAAACTATCCACGCCCTCTTAGATTCTTGAATTCTCGTTTTTATTTTCAATGAAATCATTTTCTTACGAAACGAAAATTATCATAATATATCTTGGTTAATTCTCGACTACAAAGATACCCACGATTTTGCTAACATCGATGATACCTACATCACGCGATAAATCAATTTGAAAAATTTTACTTAACCAAAATTTAGTCCCCGCGTTTTATATTTTTAGAAAATAAATTCTAATAAATTAATTAAGTGACACAAAAAATAGTTCATTATAAATTATACGAGATATTAAAATTTTAACAGGAATCTGGGATGGTCAACGGAAAATTCCCGAATTTGTTGCGGAATCGCTCGTATATGAATATATATATACACGCATCATATACCTATATGTATATATAGACGTGTGTATGTATGTATATATACAGCAAGAAGAAGATGGGCAAGCGAGACGCGGCGAAAGAGAGAGAGAAAGAGAGCCATGCACGTCGTTCTCTCCGAAAATTACCTCCGAAATCTAATTATAAGATTTTTATAGGGCTATCGTAAAACTCGTGGCACGGTGTGTATCGTCTGTGTGTGTAGCCTCGAAATTCCCTGTCTGTAATGGGGAAGTGAAAAGGGCCCGGACAGACCTGAGATTGCCTATATACCATCCTTTTTTTTATCTCCATCTCTTTTTCGTCCGTCGACCGGTATACGATGATGAACAATATTATATATGCTCCGTTTTCGGCCTATTCGCACGGTTAGGAGGAGGAGAAGGAGGGGATAGAAACGAGCGAACCGCCTCGCGAGCATAAAAAAACAATTTAAAAAAACAAAACCCCCAATTTCTTTTCGCAATTGTTTTTCTTTTTTTTTCTATCGGCGAAAGGACGAACCTAAAGTCCGGCGAAACAAAAAACATCAAAAACCCCCTCGGCCTTATCCGCGATTTCGATTTATCAAAAACCTTGAAAAGATTCTCCAAAATTTTCAAAATCTTCGAAATTACAAAATATTCGAAAATCTATTGAATACGAGAAACATCGAAATGACAAAAATTCTCGAAATTTTCAAAATCCACGTGTCGTCGAAATTTATCGATTTGGTTCGTTCGCGACACGCAGATCATAAAATCATTCGATCGTGGAAAAATCGAACGTTGCCCAAATCGTTAAAAATGAAAAAAAAAAAAACAAACAAAAAACAAAAAACAATTTTTACCTATAGGACACGAGGGAACCACCCCGTGCTATTGGTGACGTCACGACATGGCGTCCGCAGGTGAAAACGAAGAATCGCAACGAGAGCCAACGTCACAGACGGCGCGAGACGGAGGATTCGCGATCGCGCGAGGCGAATGCCGCAGGTGAGATGGAAAGAGAAGGAACAACGTATATGCTGTTACGAGAAGATATATATATATATATATAATATATATATGATAAGGTATATATACAGCATAAACAGCAAAAGAGCATATATCGCTGAGGTTCGGGATTGGCCGAGTGGCCAATCCCCGCCCTTGTCCCGACGAGGCAAAAGGGGGAGAACCGCGAGTCGCGAAACCTCCGTCTCTCGTATCAGCCAATCGGACAATCGACCCTCGATTCGCGCCGGCGTCCCGAGACACCGCGGACGCCTCCACCTCGTCAACTCGGCGCGAGCCTCGATCTCGTTCTATCTCTCCCTTCCTCAATTTTTCTCCCTCTATGTCTCGCTTCTGCCTTCGATTCTCTCTCCTTCTCTCCTTGTCTCTCTCTCTCTCTCTTTTTATCTCTTTCTCTCTCTCTCTCCTATCTCTCTCTTTGTGCAATGCATCGTGTTGCATGTAACATAGATAGACAGAAAATTTGATGGATTTCGAAGATAAGAAGAGAGAGATTCTTATCAGTGGGTTATGCAATCGATCGACGAGTATTTACAACGAGATAAGAAGGAACAACACGGAGGACTCGCGGTCATGGCTAAAGCGGATTAAATAAAGAATTTCGAACGTTACATCCGGCTGATAAGAACGGTGATTGGGCTTTGGCCCGCGAGCATTAAGGCCGACGGATGTCACGGACGAGATTCTTCGATCGTGTTTTTTTCTGTTTTAGGTTCGAGTTTATTTTTAACATCACGCTCCTTCAAATACGAAGATTAACGATTTGATGATTTTTTTTTATATAAAATACTAATTGTACGAAATTGTTAATTATTGATTTGACATTGATTTCATTCAAAATCATCGATAATCAATTATTGAAATTATTCGACAAAATCATCATCTTATCAAGAGTTACGAAGTAGCAAAATTCTTATCGTTTGCAACGATCGATCGTGATAATCGTAAAAAATTGAAAAAAAAATCAAAATTCGAGAAAATTCGAGAGTTCAAAATCGATAGAAACAATTTTGTCGCGGTATCACTCGCGGCCTTTGCTAATTTTACTAGAATTCGGTCACGTCAACAGGTTTAAATCCATTACATAGGCCGACGATCCAAGAGTGAGAGAGAGAGAGAGAGAGAGAGAGAGAGAGAGAGAGAGAGAGAGAGAGAGAGAGAGAGAGAGCGAGCGAGAGCGAGGGGAAAGGGGAGGTCTGTGTCAATGACGGTTCGAGTTGACCCATAAATAAACACGGTTTGCCTCGGCGATTACTAATACATATATACATAGACACAATTTTTCCGATCGATGTCCGAAGATTTAGTAGTACAATGTACGGCACCGATAATATTTCTATGGCTTGAAAACAATATTTATATACAGTTTATATACGTTCGACTGTGATCGTCCAGAGCGATGCATCATCGTCGCTAATTCAATTAGCACGATGAATAATTAAAACGTAGACCGAGCGATAAATCTTCGGCGCTTCTCGTGCGTACGGAAAATAAAGTCATTATGATATTTCATAGGAGACGAAGCCTACTGAATTTGCGTAATGACCGTCGTTGCGAACGAGCGATAATTATAGATATTCAACAAAAAAAATGCTTAAACGTGATTGAATTCGAGACGATACACGGCCACGGATCGAAGCTTCAACTTTATATCGGTATCATCGCGGTCGTGCGATTTTACTCGTTGTTCAACTTAAAGACGGATTCATTTTGTTTTTAAATTAATTCGCGATTATTGTTTTTTATTCTCGATCGATTGAAAAAAAATTTAATTTAATTACGTTCGACAAGATCATCGTTGGTAATCCACGATATTAAAAATCGAACGATAATCGTGCCATCGAGACAGAAAAATGCGAATAGAACGAAAAATTTGAATCGAGCGCGAAGATCAATTCAAATCGAAAAATTCGATTACGTGTAAAACCGTAAGATCGTTATAATTGTACCGTGATATCAAAATAAATTAAAAAACGTAATAAATAACGTTAATTAGCGCTATAATCCCATCGCGTCGTTCCCTAAACTGAAATATCGTAAATCGGATCAAAACAATTGTATCGTGACGCAAAAATATTGTAACGCGATACAAAATTCTCATCGAATTACAAAATCACTACCATCTTAAAAATTCGATCACGTTAACATCGTTAAATCGAATGCAAAATCCATTAAACTCGAAAAATCGGTTCGTTTCGATCACCAAACGGAGATATAAAAAAATCGGATCGAAATAATTTTAAAACATTTAAAACATTTAAATAGAACCCGACGGAATGAAATTTGTTCGAATAATTCGATCTCGTAAATCGTTAAATCCCCCCCCCCCCCCCCCCAAACGTTGTTCGAAAAAATACAATAGCGTCGATCGTTAATTTTAAATATTGAAAATCGGATGACAATCGTACCGAGACATAAACGCGAAATATTACCGTAATAAAATATTTGTATCGTCGAAAAAAAGCATGCTTTTTATTATTAAAATAAAAATTAAAAATAAATTTAAAAAAAGTAAAAAAAAAATATGCTATACGCATTATATTCACCATGGGACTATCCGGTGACGGTTGACGATGATGTCCTAGCGGTATGTTACCCATAGCGACTCCACCGCCGGGATTTCCCATGTCCTGATACTCGTCGCTTATCTCCATCGCGTACGATGGCAAAGGTTCTCTGTTTTTAACCCGAATTTTGGCTGCTTTATCCGCTTTTGGGCGGTCGCGCGAGTCTCGAAACGCGCTTGTTGACTGAACGAAGCCGGTGGCTCCCCTCGTGGTCACTCCGCACGTTTCTCGTCCAGAATTTCTCGGCGTGCGTATAAGATCACCGACTTATTTTGTTTTCTTTCACCTAAACCTTATTATTTCGACGCCACAGAGTTCGAAGCTCTCGTGCTCGATGAAACGATCGACGCGACGATAGATTTCTCTCGCTACAATTTTCTTTAAATTTTGTTTATAATAATAAATTTTACGTCTGAAAAAAAGACGAAAAAATTGACAATTTTATTGTGGCGTTGTTGCATTCGCGAGGCTTCGTACGGATCGATCAAAGTATCGATGAATATCCACACGCGCCAATTACTATCTCGTTCATTTCTATCCACTCGACGTAGAGTCCATTTCTCACTTTTATTTTATTTTTGTTTTATTATTTTTCTTCTGTCCACGGCCACGCACTATCGTCGATGCACGGTCAACGATTTATGTAAATATACATATAAATATATATATAAATATACAAACGTTTGTACGTTTATATATATATGTAAATATATACATATATATATATATATATATATATCTTTATAGCCTGTCGTTACAGCACGTGGTCCTTGCACCGTACATTACGTCGAACACACGACGCGATTGTGTTCGCTCGCGGAAAGAATCATCAAGGTCAAAAAAAGGGCGCTCTAGCGAATATTGATGCGTAACGCGAGAACCGCCGTCCCGTGTGTTCGACGCGAGCCACCGCACTAGCTGTACGACACACGGTCCCCCTTGCGAGTTCGCACGAGTTATTCTCCCGCTATACGTATATACTCCCATATATATGGGTACGAACTTGTAAACACAGAGGCAGCACGACAAGGCTCTCTCGGACGGGCGAGGACACCACTCGGTCTTTTCACGAAACGGCGAATAAACACGAATAATAAAATATAACGAAAGAATCACAACGTAGCACGAAAGATATACGGATTTAATGCGTTGATAATTTATATACGAATGCCCGACGCGACGAGAACGAGGTAAAGAACGCAGTTCGTAACGTCCGGAACCGTAGTATTTATCCGTGTAGCAGGGGACTCTTCTTCCTTAACCCAACGTCTATCTTCGACGATCACACTGTGTACTTTTCTTTCTCCCAAATCGTTTATTCTCGTTTGTATTATCTACGTATTTAAATTGACGTTTTTAAATACGCGACGGTTGACGATCGCGTCGATATTACGCGTTTTTGTAGTTTTATGTATTTAACTTGATTTATTGATTCGTATCGAGTTGTTTGTTAATGCTTCGTTGATGGAACGTGAGAGATAGAGAGAGAAAGAGAGAAGGGATAAAAGATAGATACAACGCGATCGACCGACTGTGTTATAATTCACGGACTGGACAACGAGACGCGCGCGCACACTCGCGTCTTCCTGCGATCTGAGGCACTCGATGAATCGGCACTGCCGGCTCTCCCCACCCCTACCACACCACGCTCGTGATGCTCGGCGAATGGGCGGAGCCTCGGCCCCCACTCCTACGCCCGGCTATGCATATATATCCCTCTCACCAATACGTCCCCACGTCGCCACTCGAGCAGCGCGGCCACTTTTTCGTCCGCGTCTCCCCCACTTCTGCCCCCCCCCCCTCCTCCGCCCCGTGCCATACCTCGACGATGAATCGAAACTCGGCGAGTGGAGAGGCATCGAGGCTATTGCTTCGGGAGGCTTGCACGATCGAAGCACGGGAAAAGGCACGCCCCGTTTACGAACCCGCGCGCACCGACCTCGCTAACCCTTCTTCTTCTTCTCGTCGTCGCGATCTTATCAACGCCCTATCGCGCGGATAACGAACCCATGCGGAAAAAAACAGCCGGGAATACGTTCGATTCGTGAAATTTTACATCGCGACGATTATATTGCGTATCGGTCCTCGAAGTAGAGTCGAGGTCCGATCGTGTCGAGAATTCTTTTTGCGTCAAATTTATTCTTTTTGCGTCAATCAGTAGAAATACCATAAATTATAAAATTAAAAGAAAAAATCAAGACTGTCGGTCGGAACGCGTATAAACTTTTGTCTCGAATATCGTGGAAAATCTCATATTAAAAAAAAAAAACTTGTTTATCCCTATTATCAACATTTTTTAAAATTACCCCCGAGTATTCAAAATGCAGCGATTACTCTTCGTGTACGTTCGAATAATTTTCTAATTCTATCTTTCCGCTATTCGCTTATGGGCAATCCACCTTTCGTTATTACACAGACCACTTTAACATTCCACGTGCACTTGGCTCTCGCGTAACGTGCGGCTGACCAATTCTCGACGCACGTGTATACGTATATATATATATATACGTGTATTATGTAGAGAATTGTTAGCAGCTACTGGAGACGATCATCAGCGCATATTCACCCAATACAGCGAGAAAACAACGAAGCTCTAAACCCTTCGCAATTCTTACTGTATATATATATATATATATATATATATATATATATATATATATATATCACATACGCTCGTTACATTCAAGTGCAAGGCAGTTTGCACTCTTTAACTCTCAGGCCCTCTTGTAACTCGAGCAGAGTGCTGGACGCTGGCTGGCCTCTCGGGCGCTACATGCACCAAACAAAACCTCACCTCACCGAGTACTCGAGAAGACATCGAGAAACTCGATGAGAGAGAAACAAGAAAGAAGAGAGAGAGAGAGAACTCACTTTCTGCACGAGATAAAAAATAATGCAGCGAACAACATAAGTAACGAGTGAGAGAGAAAGATAGAGAAAAGCCTGACGGAGCATAAGAATCGATATGGGAACGGTCGATTATCGGCGAAAGTCGTTTCCCACGTGTAATGAGCGGGTAAGCGTCGCTACTTGCACTGGAACACCGGGAACTAACGCCCGTGCGCGTACGACTCTCGCCCGTACGTATAGTTAGCCCCTCGAGATCCCGGTTGAGTATCGGACGGGTGAAAAGTACGATAGAAATATTATATATAGGACGTAGAGTGTCCGAGAGGCACTGTGATAGGACCTTGGGTGAGCGAACGGTTGCGAGGAGAACAAACCCGGAGGCTAACGTTACAACGCCGCGGCTTATGGCGGTTAACACCCCAACCCGTGCCTCCACCGGTTTGATTCGTATCCACCGAGCCAGCGAGTATAGTAATAAGAGCCATCGACTATCGCGATCCCAAAGCCACGGTAAAACTCAGGAACCGAGAGAGAAAGGGAATGAAAACAGAGCGAAGTGGGCGAGGCGAGCCTACATTTTTTGCCCTTTCTTCGTCTCCTCCATTATCGCGCTTCTCGTGTCTTTCCTTTCACTCTTCTTATTATATACAGTTTTTATCATTATCCTTTTCATCTCCCTTCCACCTCTCCACGACTGCCACCCACCCTCTTGTGCCCTCCTTCGCGCCCTTCCACTTTTCTCTCTTCTTTCTCACATTCGACTTTTACACTTACCCGCTGCTTTTATGTCTCGGCCTCTCGATCTTACTCGTATTATAATTTTTCCTTAACCAACAAATTATAATAAAACACACATACGCCGTTACGAAAGTCGCGTTATATTTTCAGACGGGTAACATTTACATACGTTTCGTATTTAAAGTCCGTTTGACTATTATATTTAGTAAACAAAAATGGCAACTTGTCTAGATCCCTGCAGTTTCGAACTTAATTAACGATTTTAACGAAACGTTAATTAAGGAATTGGCTTTGTTTTTTGTAGTAATCGACTGGCATCGAGCCTTTGCCGAGTAGGTACGTGGCACGATCGCCAGCTCACGCTTTCCATCCGATTTTCATTATTACCTACTCGTCTTAAAAATACTCACCCCGTATTTTCAATTCGCATTCGCGTCTCTTCGGGGTAAGAATACTTCCTTTATTTCTCTATATGCCTTCGGCGTCATCGGCCAATATATTTCACGAGCACATGTAGATACCACACACGCTGTACTTATACCACAGCTGTATACTTATACCCTCCGTATTTATGTATGTGTGTATAGTTGCATCGGGCGAAGATGGCGGAACGAGAAAAAGAGCGGGTGGAGGAGGAGGAGGAGGAGAGAGAGAGGGCCCTCTATACTAGTACACAAATTGCGGATAATTGCAGGCCGCGAACGCTATCTCCCGGACGTCTTTGTGCATCAACGAGACGTTGCGCGGATGACCGAGGAGAGATGGCGCTCGAGTCGACCGTTGGTGGCGCTGAGGGTCGGGACAGACCCACGAGCGTGTGAAACTGCGAATTTTATGATTTACAAACGCGATTCTTTATAAAGTATACGTACGTGTACACTGACCAACGGTGAACAACCGTCTCTCTCTCTCGTTCTGTATATATTTATATACATATATATATGCGTATGTGTGTGTGTGTATGATTATGTTCGTGTATATAGATATTTTTATCTATGTACATATATGTATATCTGCACATATAAGTATTATTATATGTATATATATATATATATGCAACTGCCTGGGTGGGTTCTTCTCCTCCACGGTTATATGGTCCGAGTACCTCTCTTTCTCTCGCTTTCTGTCTCGTGGTGTACCTACCGGAGAGCTATATATCCCTTCGAGAACATCATCCAAGACATAGCCCAGCCATCTCTCTGTTTCGCTTTCTCTCTCTGTTTCTCTGTCTCTCTTTTTCTCTCCCTCTCTCTGTACAACGGCAGAAGCGAATGCACAGGATAATTGCAAAGCTCCGCGTGCTCGCGTCCGATCATCGCAAACTTTATGATTTTTCGTTCGCTCGTGTATTACATTTACGTATATATTGTATACATATATATTTATATGTATGTGTATGAGTGTGTACGGGTGTGTTCGTGTACATTTACGAACGTCATTCGCGAATGCGTTGTTCGAACAAAAGGCCTGTATACGTCGATCGTTGCAAAGGAGAGGATACATATGCCATAAAACGAACGTGCGAAAAGAAAATTTGTCCTCGACGAGATGATTGCATGGAAAATTTTACCACCGGCATTCGTGCGAAAAAAATAAACGTCGAAGATTCTCCTGTTGTTTTTTTTTTGTTTTCGTATCGTTAAAGCTTTCGGTCTCTGGAATTAATAATTGCAGTTCGTTGCGAATAATGAAAGTTTGCTGATTTATCAGCTGAAGTAATACGAAATATGAAAGGAATAAAAAAAAGAATGTAATTTAATTAATATAATAAAAATTATTAAATATTAGGTTGACAATCGCGTTAAAATTAATATATGATAAAATTCGATGCGAAAATATCGAAAAGTGTGGACAACGAAAATTGTAGAAATTGGCACGTTCGTGATGATTTTTGGCAAGAAGTCTTGAAGTCTTGAAAAAACTCCGTTATATTTTATTACGTTTTGAAACAAGCTAATTTTTAATTCTTGAATGACTAAAATAACATCCCGGTGAACCGTGTGGAGAATGATCGAAATCCACAATCCCTCACAATCGTCAAGTCATAAATATTGGAAAAATCATAACACCGATCTATAACCCATTGTCTCTATCGCTATCAGAATATCGAAAAATCGATACGTCGAATAAATCGTAGCCGATAATTTAATGAATTTTAAATATCGTTGTAATTATATTGAAAAATGGAGTGCAAGAGAAAGAGAGACGATGGAGGTTTTGTTTCTGAAATCATGGTCACCGAATTTGCTTGACCGCCAGTATTGTCGCGTAGGGCCCCGCTACGGTCTTTCTCGGAAGGTCGTCCGTTTAGTCGACTTGGGTCTACCGAAGGGCATTTCCCTTACCTCCCCGCGCTCGTTTTGCTCGTTCTACGCCTCGAACCTCGCGTCTCTGTCCTCTCATTCCAATTTGAACCGTTATGCGATTTCGAAAAATTTTACAACACTCTATGTACGGGAATACTACGGGGTAAACACGAATCCAAACTTTTGACCATCGACCATCTTTCTCTCTCTCTCTCTCTGTTTCTCTGTTTCTGTTCACAAACGGCTAAATCCTAAACATAAAGACTCTTGCCGTGTACGACTCGGTATAGCGTCGTGTTTTCGCCCATGTACAATGAGTCGTATATTACGAGAGGGAGAGAGAGAGATAATTCATATAAAAATAATCTCATCAAGGGCGGAGGACTGTGAGAAAAGTCGTCAACGAACGAAACCAAAGACGCATGTCTGGAAGGAAAAACATCTGCGAGACATCGGGGAATGTAAGCGTTTACGTCGATCAGGGAGAGTAGGGGTGAATTACATTATTTTACGAATTCTGGCTATTTCCGTTATAAAGCGGAAGTGGTTAATTTTTTTTAAGAATCTAACGATTTGTTAGAATCGCGAATTTTGTTGTTATTTTTTAAATTATTCGTGGTTCGTTCGTGAATGAATCGTAAGAATTATTCTAGATCGATAAAATTCTATAAAACGAAATCGAAATTGTTATTCGTTAACGTTTCATTCGCGCGAGTTCTTAATTTCGCCGCTAAGATCGCGGCGAGCCCTAGCGGTTAGAGTTTGAACTCGGTAAGATGGCGTCAGGAAATCCCTCCTACGGTCGATACGAGACGAGTTTATGGATGCGAGAAGGATAATTGCACCGTTCTACGAGATTTATTAACTTTTTGAAGGGAATAAGAACGCTAACGGTGAACTTCGTGAATTCGGCTTCCCATAAGATCCTGTTCGATCGTAAAATTTTGACCGTTTAGGAATCGGACCCCTTCGAGCAAATTTTGAGGTTATACCGACATTTCGTATAACGCTAAGTTAAATTTTTCCTTACTTCCTGTCGAATTTTTAACATAATGACGGTAATTACCTCGTAATTGCGTTATTGGAAGCTCGATTAAAAATATAGAAATATTTCGACAAATAACGAATTTTTAGCGTTGAAAAAATAATTCGATAAGTAGAATTTTGCATAGAAAATACTGTTAAAAGGACTCGTGCCATTGCCCGCGAGTCCGAGAAAACGAAGTCTACATGGAACAAACGTGTGTTAACGCGTCCCCTCAAATTCTGGGATTCCCAAAATAAAGATTCCCCCGAGTCCTGTCCGAGAAAATTTTCGAGGCTTAACCCTTATAAAACGTTTCACGTGCGCGATTCCGAGAGATCCTGTCAGTCATATCCGAGCCTAAAACTACAGTAGAGATCGTTCGTCGAAGATGTCACGTACTCGACGTGAATTCTCATCGCGATCCTCGTAAAGTAGACGTCGCAAGATCGCGAGACTGGTCGACTCACACGTTTTTCGTCTTTTCTTTTTTTTTCTTTTTTTTTTACTTTTAATATCGTTGGTGCGAGCTCGTGGACATTTTTGTAGTAATTAATGTCGGCGTTTTCACCAAAGAAAGGATGTTTGAGTTAGCCGCGCCTACGTACAGAGTTTCTCCTCTTTCTATGTGTGTACATCGTGTATGTCGAAGACGCGAGTATTGAAAATTGTACGCAAGAGCAGAGGTGAGAGAGAGAGAGAGAGAGAGAGAGTTTCGTTTTCACACAGCATCGAAGCTTTGGCACCTTTCGTCGTCGTCGTCATCGTCGTCGTAGTTTCCATAGGATTGACAATTCTCATGGCACATCGCCGGATATAAGAAATATCGTGTTTGTTCGCTCATCGCTCGAGTCGAGCGCTCGTTCGATAATTCCCCCGTTTTAATTCTTTCATCCGGTCGAGGATCGACGCATTATCCGACTATTGCCGTAAGATCAAACAATCATCGATTTTGTTCATTATTTAATTTTTATAGTAATTTCAGATTTTCTAAAAAAATTATAATTTCGACTGGAAGGTGACTATAATTTGTAAATCGTTGTAATTATAATCGAAATTTGATAGACATAGAAAAAGATAGAAGAGGACTTATTACCTGTTCGATGTCTTCGGGTTTCGGGCTTCTTCCTCAAATGTAGGTAAGTTTTACTTCTCATTGCTGACGAAACGAGGGTAGTTTTCGTATTTCTTTCCACAAGGAATTTTAGAAAACTTTTCAAAGTGCACTATGGGTCTTTTTTTTAATAATGTTTTTTGCTTGTACGAAAATTCGAAACATAATAATTTCGGAGATAAATCGCGTTCGAGTAGGGAAGAATGGGGGAATTGGAGCCATGTAAGGAAACGTTGAAAAAAAAGTAATTTATTGTAGTAATTATTTATTGTTTTCACTATTAATCAGTCTTTCGGTCAATAAACTTTCATTTTTATGAAATCGAAACTTACTAATAATTGTTTAAGGTAGTGAAAAATTAAATTAAAAAAAAATCTCATTACCCGACAGGGCGGGTAATGGGAACCATTACTTTAAACTTGAAGTTTAATAACTTGTTAGATCAATTTTAGTAATAGTAAACATGAACTGTTTAATATGAATACGTTTAACATATGATAAACTAAGGAACATATAATCAACCCTATAGTTTTTTTTAAAGCGTAAATGTTCTTTGTTTTCTTTATTGTCTCATCTCTTCTTTTTTTTCTTCAGAAACATCTTTCATGGGAATACCGGTCGGGATTTCTGAATGTTCTTTAGTTTTGGTGATCATTGTGGGCTTCTTGATTAATGGCCGTGAACTCAATACAAGGTGAATCCACCTGGCTCCCATTACCCCGAAGGGAAGCATTTTGAATTAAACATAATAATATAAACAAATTATGTTGTAACCTATTTTTTATTCTTCCAAACAAAAATACATGAATTAAGCTACCGAATGAACGGTCGTCGCCGCTATATTTGTGGCACTGAAGTGGCCATCGGCAGTCGCATGACATGAACGAAGTTTAACGAAGGCATTTGAGTTGTTTCGAAACACGTCGAGCGAATTTAGATCGACTACATTTGCTCATAAATCAAATTTCGATCGACTAAATTTTTCGATAAATGCAATTTACGTCAATCCAATTTTTGCACCAACCACATTTCGACCCATCGAATTAACGGACGAAACAAAACTGAAACAAATCAAATTTTTAGTTTTTAAGTAAATAAAACTATACTGTCTTCGATACTCCAAAAGAATTTAAAGATATTTGATCAAACGACAATGAACAGTGCCAAATTAAAAATAATCCTAGTAATCGTCGTGCCTAAATCCTCGAAATCGTCAAAACCAAAACCAAATCCGCTCGTTTTACATCGCGTTCTGTTTAACCCCGCGTTTATAAAGCGCGTATTTCACACCACACGCGCATAATACATCCGTGTTTCATAAAGTATTGAAAAGGTTAGGGTCGATCCGTTCATTTTTTTTTCTTTTTTTTTTCTTGCTTTTTCTTTCCCCCGTACGTATGGAAAAAGAGCGCAAAAACTCAACGGTTTCTTTTGCCGACTAATTTGTCGTTGTGCGTGCGCGCGCTCGCGAGAGCGGTTCATTATTGTGTAAATCGGCGTTATTGACGAGATGAATTGGCGCACACGAGAGAAGGACAATGAGGGCCTACGTTAGCCGTTCGGTAGACCGAGCTTGTTCGCACATCCCTCCTCGAGTCTGACGACGATGTTTCGCTATATATATATATGTATATATATATATACATATATGTAGTCCTGGTAAATACCGATTTGGCCTCTCGTCTCCCCGACACATGTTTTACACGAACCAGCACAATTCCCTTGGCCTCCACCCCGATAACCACCCCATCGTTAGCGTACCGAATCAACCGGAAATTCCAGCTTTCGTTCGCTTCCTCGTTCAACCGTGAGGATAAAACTTGCCAACGTTTTGCGATTTAGCTACAAACCTCACCCCCTCCCCTCCCTCTCGACCAATACTTCACCCTCTTCCCTTGTCTTCCTCGACGATTTGCGTTTATGTATATGCCGCGATATTCATTGTCGCCTTCTCGCACGATTTCTTCGTGTATGTACGTGGATTTTACGTATTATTGCGGTCCCATCATTGTGCACGAAGATTCTATAAGTATATTATTGGTCCGCTATCGAGAGGTCCCCCTCTAACGAATAATTAGAGATTTTCTTGCCTGTGTTTGTGTGTTTGTGTGTTTGTGTGTGCGAACGTAATGCGCCTTGGGAGCTTCTTTGACCGGTGCAGCTGTTTCGCTCGTGCGAATCTTTTTCTATTTTGCATAGCGAGATATTTCCATACATGGGTGGGATTATTTTTACCCCCTTGGGCAGAATGGTTGGGGTTCGAAACGTGAAAATAAAAAAATGGATTTTTTTTTCGAAGATTAACGTGTTTGAAAATAAAAAAAATGAGAACGTTACTGTTTTTTGGAAAATTTCAGAGAGGGGAGGTGGGGAGGGTTTGATACGACGGCGGTTAAAAGGGGGGAATTCGAGAATCGTTTGGCGTATCGGGCGGAAATTAGGTAGGAGTGTAAAGCAATCGAGCAGTTCTGCTAAATCGAAGCTTTGTTCGATGAAACGGAAAATTTGGAATTTTAAGGGACTCGACAAGTTTTTTTTTAATTTTTTTTTTAAGTTTCCGTAAACGCTGCGATTCGAGTAATTTAAAAAATATCGAGTTCAAATTCCTTTCCCAACATGATTTGCTCTTTTTTTGAACGATGAAGAAAATTAAACAATTTTTTATGTTTAAGAGAGATTTTTTGATACGATTCGAAATTGAAATTGTTATTCCCGATACAAAAAAAAGAAAAACCCTCGAAAACGTTAATGACCAAAAACAAAATTTCAATATTTGTCAAAATACAAATTTCAAGATCGTTTTTTTATAGCTATAAATTCGATTGTAAAAATATTTTATACAAACGGACGTAGTAGGTAGATGAGCGTCCGAGGAACGTTCGTCTCTCTCGTAACTTCTCGACTTTAACCCTTGTCAGTCCCACCTCCAAATTGTGACGTAATAGTCATTGGGGGTCCGATCGACTCCATTCACTTTGGAGAGTGATAAATAATTGAAAAATTGAAAAAACAAAAACAAAATACTACAATGCATTTTCAACCCTTGTGCGTAAGACCATGCCGATTATTTTCAAGTAGTATAATCTTCAATATAAAAAAATGACCCATTTTCTCAAAATTTCTGGAAGGCATCGCAGGTCGAAAAACGGCTGGGATCGATTTGACCCCCGATGACTGTTAAATGTTAAAAAAATCGATTCTTACAACTGAGAAAAAACGATGATGATGCGACATCGAAATTTCACCCTATAGAATAGCCGTTTGAAATTTGTACCGCGTACCTACTTCCTACGCGTGATAAAAATTCTTACAGTATCGATAATTCGTGTACGACGTGTATAAATGTGGGTGCGAAACTGAACGAGTATTATCGTTGTCGTCGTCGTCGTGGTGGTGGTGGAGGTGAAGCGAGTGAAGGTGCTATTTGGCCGAAATGAGACACCCGCAAAGTAGATCGTTTTGGAACCATTAATTATCCAACCGAGACGAGAAGAAGAGAGAAGTCTCCTTCGCGAAGAACCGTGAACTGGAATGCGCGTGTATATACAATATGTGTGAGAGCGAGACATAGAGGGGGTTGTTGCCAAGAGGGGTTGCGCGCTGTTGCCGCTAGCGGCGAAAAAAGGTGTAAGTGCAAGACTATCGTGAGAGACGAAGAAAGACGTATATTTTAATGTACGAGTCGAAACGGGTGAAATCGAAACGGCTTTTCGACCATTTTTTCCAATTTTATTCAAAATTCAACAAGCTGTCGAATTTTCAACGAGAATTTTTCCAACCTACTTCGAGATTTTTTATCAAAATTATCGCTCGAGATTAAAGTTTCGATATCAAGAAAATTTCCAACTCGATTTTCCGCGAAAGCCATTATCGATAACGGAAAAATCGTAGATAATTTTCTTACGGAGAACGCATGAAAGATTGGGCCTATATATTTTATTTCACGATATTTTTAAATATCGTGGAAGATACAAATTTTGAAACGACGAGAAGTCACGAATTTCGAAAAATAAAAATATATTCTCTTCCGTTGGACCTTTCTCGATGTATATCGGTATCGATGATTAATTCCGCGATATATCGATTCGAAAATTCATTAGGCAAAAGCTTTCGACCTGAAGCTATATTTCCGAAAAACAAACAAAAAAATCTTGCGAGATCGTAAAGTGCCTACAAAAATTTGTCGTCGCAAACTATACGATTTATTCGAGTTTGAAGTAAATCCGATAAGGTAGTTGAAAAATTCTTCGATTTTACCCATTTTAAGTCTTATGTATAAACATATACGTGTGTAAGACAAAGAACGATAAGAGAGAAAGAGAGGTCTCTCGTCATGGATAAACGTTGAAGTGAGAGACACGAGCGAGCGAGCGAGCGAGGGAGAAAGAGGGGGAGGGGGAGAGAGAGAGAGAGAGGGAGAGAGATGCGAATGTCGTCGGGTATGAACCGAAATTGCTTCGAAAGATTAATGGCTTTATGCTTCTCGTTATACTAACCTTACTAGAGACTTTACCACTGAGTCTGTGTGTGTGTGTGTTTTTTTGAATGCACATAGCCAACGAGATGCTTCATCGATTCAATGCCGTACTATTTGTCGATGTTGGGCGTCGTCGTTTCAATTTTTTTTACTCATCGTTATAAAAAAAAACGTCAATTTTCAATGCAACAAAGTTTAATCCTTTATTTCGAGAAAATTCAAGATTTACGTACCCTTGAATTTTGTATTTAAAGACATTTTCATATTTCAGAGATTTTTTTTTCGATACGCATAATTCTTTTCATTTGCGCAAATTTTCAATCTATGATCTCTGCAAAAAATTTCCCATTCCTATAGTTATAATTCTCTCGTGAAAAATAGAGAACAAAAATCTTTCATATTGTCAATTTTTTGCATTTACAACGTTTTTAAATTTGCATTTTTACATCGATAAATTTAACAATAAAATTTACTATAGCGTTAAACAGAATTTTATCGTAAAACGTTTAGACGTCAGCTATTTTTATTTTCGAAAAAACAAATAAAGACAGAAAATTGAGTACAATTCATTCGCGTCTTTTTTTTATACCGGCTATGATTTTTGTTATCCCCCTTTGTTCGTATACACAACGAAAGACCAGTGGGTCGGGGTAAGGAGGGTCAGGGAGGGGGGAGGGGGTCTAGAGGGCCCGAGTGAATTAGGCGAGAAAGATTAATGATACTTGTTTGCCTGCCTGATATTTGCCACTCGATTCGATACGTCGAGTTTGCGTACGAGGGTAAAAGACTAAACGAACCTCTCATCGATCATTAATCCACAAAAAAACCTCGTTGATGCTGTTCCCTCTCGTCTAATACATCGACGAATACGCCGAATACGAAAAAACGTTCGATCGCTTCGACCTAACCTCACTTACGTCGGTAGTAAGCGTCCCCTTCCTCGAGGTCTTTGGCAAAGACTTAATTAACGTAACCTCACTTTTCCGTCACCCACGAATTACGCGAATATCCGATTATCGTACTGAATTGCGACGATTCTTCGTACATCTGATCGGTGCCGCCATCTTTACCGGGAAGAACGGAAAAAATGATGAAAAAGAAAAAAAAACAATTACCCCTCGCTTTTCTCGAGTGGCAGGTCCGCTAATACCTTATAGCTCTCTCCGCTCGAGCAAGAGACGAGGATCGTCTTCTCCCACAATTCGGCAGCGCCGCGAGTGTAATATTGCTCGTATA
This sequence comes from Netelia virgata, assembly GCA_951802705.1. NCBI lineage: Eukaryota > Metazoa > Arthropoda > Insecta > Hymenoptera > Ichneumonidae > Netelia > Netelia virgata. The sequence goes on along the minus strand of OX637865.1, from coordinate 10,841,144 downwards.
CCCTCGCTTACACACTTCTACCACTTTGGCACATTCGATGCGTCTCGCTTGCCGAGAGAGAAAGACAGATCGAGGGAGGAAGAGAGAGAGAAAGAGAGGCGAGGATAGTTCGAACGAGCACCGACTTTGGAATCCGAAAGGTAATAGTACGAAAGCTTCCAAGATCGTTAATCTTGCAACGGGGTCTTCCCGCGTTGCCGCGGATAGATGTTTGCTGTGTAATACTCTCGTAAACTCTCCGTTTTCAATGGGTATAGACACACACGCACACACAAATATATACATATACGAAGGTATATGCTATGTACGGTAATACATCGCCGCTTCCCTCACCTTGTTTTTCCGTACATCTGCTTATGTCCGATGGACAAGCACACGCCTGCATCGCGAACCTTCTTCACCGACATGCAAATGTTTTACCGGGGCAATCGAACTACGACTCTTCCTCTGTTTCGCAGGGTCGCGAGACGTTATTTCACTCACTCAATCACTCTCACTATCTTTCGACCGTACGATTCAGCGCGATATTTCATCAAGCACCGTGCTTTACGCGTATTTTTAATACTTAAGCATTATTAGTTTTTATATTGTTCAAGAGTTTTCGTGAAATGTCGATTTCTTTCATATTGGCAACTTATTTTTGCACCATCGACTATTCCAGCGTTTCACCCATCGTAGGATGATGACAAGTCCGTCATTCTGTGATTTATAATAGTGCTTCAGTTTCACTTCGTCATCAATGTAGTTCGTGGTAAAGTGGCGGTTAGGCGATCGTTTCTGCGAAAAAATAATGTTAAAGGAAAAATACCGAAAATTTGGAGATTATCCCGCAAATCTTTATCCCGACATTATCCAACGCGAGTATAATACTTTGGAGACATTAGTAGGAATTAGTAAACGATAATAAAGACTTACCGGTATGCGGTCGAGATGAAAATAGGAGAACCGCGATCTAACGTCGAACGCGTACCACGAACAGCTGACAATGCCGGCGGCCATATTGGTGTTGGGCGATCGTGGGTAAGTCAGACGACATGCGCACTCTCGTGGCCACCGTCGATGCTGTAGCTCGCAAGAGTACAGTCGTTTGACGCCGAGCGTCGAAGGCACATCTTTACATTTATGTTCTTTGCGCGAGCTCGTCTTATGTCTGTCCGACACAGCTGAAAACTGGAATAAACAAAATAACGATGTCATACACGAGTGAATTGTCCCAGTCGAAGGAGTATCAGAGTTTTCGGAGTTCGGTACCACTGCGAAAAATCGTCGTCGACAACGACGGAACAAAGGTAAGGAGCTGTCAATATTGTCCTTATCACTCTGACACGGAGCTTATCAGCGGTTATAATTTGTTACGTCTTGTGTTGTACCTACGCGTAATTTTATATACGGGACAACAAAAAAAATGCTTTATACTTGGCCACTTCAAAGTGTATCTTCATAATTGTTGATGAAGTAACAAACATTAATTCAGAGTCAAAGCTATTGTGAATGTTTAACTTTTGTGCTTCCAAGGGATGGAAAGTGTACGATTCGAATCCAAAAACAGTTAAGTGTCCGCTCGTGTGTCTTCCACCAGTCAGTGGTACGGCTGATATTTTTTTCAAGCAGATTTTGGGCTTGGCGGCCAAAGGCTATCGTGTCATATCGGTGAGATACATTCAGCGCAAGAGCTACTATTAACTTTTTGCAAGAATAAATTATTGTTGTTATTTCAGGCCGAACCGCCTGTATACTGGAACGTCAAAGAATGGTGCGACGGGTTCAGAAAGCTTCTCGATTACATGGAATTAGATAGAGTTCACTTATTCGGCGCGTCCGTGGGTGGTTTTCTTGCTCAAAAATTTACCGAGATTAATTCTCACTGCCCCAGAGTCGTCTCGTTGATTCTTTGCAATAGTTTCACCGACACATCTGTCTTCAGTTACAACGACTCCGCTGCGATGTAAGCTTACACTAAATAGAAAATTCACCTCAACGACACCGTGTCGACCGTATATCTTGCCTGACTCGAATGACAATCTTGTGTTAAGATTTTGGATATTGCCGTCGCTAGTATTGAAAAAAATGGTAATGGGAAATTTCACGACCGAAAAGGGCGATCCTGAAATCATCGACGCCATTGACTTTATGGTAGAGAGGGTGAGAAATATCTTCAACGATAATTATTTACCGTCAACGATCTTAAAAAATCCGAATCTCAATCATTTTTTTGCTCCCGCAGCTGGAAAGTCTGAATCAACCGGAGTTGGCCTCTCGTCTGACGATGAACTGCGTAAGTTGTTACGTAGAACCTCAGAAAATTACCAATTTGCCGATTACGATACTCGATGTTTTCGACGAATACGCCCTGTCAAACGTAGTCAGAGAGGAGATGTACAAATGTTATCCGAACGCTAAATTGGCGCATCTGAAAAGTGGCGGTAATTTTCCATACCTGAGTCGTTCCGCCGAGGTCAATTTACATTTGCAAGTAAGTCCATAATACATTTTTAACTCACAAAGTTCTATTGTTTTATATCAATTTTTGCCAACAATTAAATTCGCATTACCTTTTCTTTCGAAGATTCATCTTCGACAATTCGAGGGTACCGAGTACGCGGCATCGTCGAGAACTCATTGTACGACCGAACAGGCCAGTTGAAATATATTCATGTAAGATACGCATCGCGACAGCGACCACCGCTTGTTTCATCAACTGCCCAAACTCGCGATCTTTATTTTGTACATAAATACACACAAGCTCGGTTCTAATTATAACGTTCCTATAGAGAAATGCGCCCTTGTTAAGTGCTTATGATATTGCATATTCCTTTACTCGAAAATAATAATAATAATAATAATAATGTGTCGCGAATCCGTAAGAATACCAAAGTCACGGTAACGAGGGACGATCGAAATAATCAAATACTACAATATCGCTTTACATTTTACAAAAAATATATATATAACGTTTATCGCACAGTGTCCTCCTGAGCCAATGCCCATGACAATATTTGCCCAACTTGGCGACACCTGTGGGCTTCGAGATTCCAATATCATACGCATTTATATTGTATGATAAGAAAAAAGAAAAGAAAAGAAACAAAAAAAATTGGACGTGCTCTGCTTCTCATGCATTCCCTCTTGCGCGAGTCGATATGCGAAATTATGCCGGACTACAATGCTCGTCGCGTAAATTTATACTCTCGATTATTGTATAAGGATACTCACGGGATATCCTACTTCCCGTTATTGATAAATATTGTACATAGTGAATATACACAAAGATTATAACTAGAATATATATATATATACATAGTATACATACACACGCATATACATTTGTATGTATACGATCGTTTTGTTACTGAAATTTGCTCTGTTGCGATAAAAGAAAAACCACAAAAATATATATATATACTTTTATATCGAAGCTCCCGCGAAAATTCTCATTAAATCGGTCTCTTGGACGGCGACAGCTCGTTTATAATTGATTTATTCATCGTACGACCAATTGCGATATCGGTATTATCGTTACGTGCAGAATTCGTCGATCGATTAACACGATGCAAATTAGAGACGACGGATTGTATACGTTTTGTTGAATGATTCGAATATTCCCGGTGAGTGTGAAAGTGCGTTGACACATTTCATGTAGGAGTGTGTCTGGTGGTGAATCGAGAGAGCGTGGCGGTTAACGAACTCCTACGTTCTCTTGGTGTTTCACTTTGGAAAGAGAGAGAGAGAGCGAGAGAGAAAAAGAGAGAAAGGGAAAGAATCATGAGAGACCATACAAGAGTCAACGTGGAGGAGGTATCGATTCCCCACCTAGGTGGTTGCTACACGAGACTTTTTGCCGGCAACGACATCTCGGATTACTCTCGGGGAGAGACAATTCTCCACACGCAGAAAAGCCGGACAAAAGACCCGTCCAGGTTAGAAAACCGGTGTCTCGAATCGACATCGTGCCTTGAGAGTCGTCATTATGACTCGTCATACGAATAGGAATTTCTACTATGTCGAGAATGAGCAAGGATTGTTTTTTTTGTTTTTTTCGTCTTTCTGATATTATCGAGTTTATCGCAAATTTGCGATAAGACTCCTTGCGTTAAATGTTACATCGAGGCAGTCGTGAGAGAGAGCATGCGAGCCTCTTGTTCCGTTGCATTTCTTTCATGAGACCACCGCTCGGATCTTTTTTTTCTACCGACCGATCGGTTAGGTCGTTGAGGTATAGTCGCTAGCGAGACTCGAACGAGGTGAGTCGCGCTCGCGAGTCTCTCTTCTCGGACGTCCTTCCGAGACTCGGAAGATATGTGAACTCATATAAATGTACTGACGTGATAATCGAAATATCGTAATCTGTGATAGTGATAAGTTTTCAATAATCGTCTTTCAATTTTATCGCAAATTAATCAAATTTTCTTTTTTTGTTTACTTGCCACGGGACTAATTAATTTTTATTTTACGATCAAACGACAGTGGAGATGGGAAGAACTACGATCGTTGATACACATGCCGAGTGTTGGTGTTGCGATGACGATATACTTTCGTAATTTTCCCACAGTATTACGTGAGGATACAAGTGTTATTGGTCTTGTGTACATTCGAGAATGGAATAATTACGTACGTTCGCTGTTTAATTACAATGTTCTTTGAATACGAGGATAATCAACATTTGCCAATACGAAATTAAATTTACATTGATCGCTTCGAGAATTATTTTTTCCGTTGTAATTTTACATGATTTTATTGTGATACCAAAAGCAAATAATTTATTTCCGTTTTTTACGAAAACAAAAGTAATTACGTTCGATTCTTCTTATCAAAGCAGAAGTAACTATTTCTAATTTTCTTATAAAAACAAAAGCATCTATTTCTCATATTTTTTTAACAAAATAAAAACAACTATTTATAATTTTTTTTAATTAAATTTTTTTTTATATAAACAAACGTCACTATTTTGTATTTATCGATGGAGAAAATTTAATAATAGCTCGTTACGAGGTACAATAATTGTGCTGCGATGTTCCTGACTCATCGAGGAAAAACATTTATCCAAATGTTCATGCGGTAACAGTTAATAATCAACCGTGCAGTCCCTCGTGGCGATACGAGCTAAATACGTGCAACGAGTTATCAGTGACCGAGGTCACAGCTTATTGTTAGATCCATCGATTTCGTTCGATCGACGAAGTTCGTATGTAAAATTGAAAATACGTTAAACAAAAAAACGTGAAAATATGGAGCGAGAAAAGGAGACTACGCCCTTGATAGTGGAGAGAAAAATTCCTCTGTCCACGAGACTGTCCTATGCCCTTGGTCACATATACAACGATCTTGCGGCGGCTATGTGGTTCTCGTACACCCTGATTTATCTGCAGAGAATAGCTTTGCTGGAACCGATCAATGCTGGTGCTCTTCTCTTTCTCGGTACGCTGAAACGAAAAATTGATCAAGTAAAGATTGCAACATACCGTTTGGTTTATCAGCGTTATCGGCCTAATAGCCGGAAGAGCTGATAAGCTTTTTGGTTGACTCTAATTTTGTTTCGCTCTTAACCCCTAAGGTCAACTGGTCGATGCCCTTATGACACCCGTTTTCGGTGTTCTCGTCGATCGTTACAGCAAAAAGAAGATTTGGCACGTGATCGGCTCCGTTCTCGTCACTATATCGTTTCCCATTATTTTCGGTAGTTTTATCGATCCGCTGAATCCTGTGGCGATGTTTATTTACGTCACGAGCATAACGGTATTCCAAACTGGTTGGGCTGCGGTGCAGATATCACATCTCTCAATGATACCCGCATTAACGAATTCGTCACTCATACGAGCTGATCTGACGGCCATTAGGTAAGAGAAACTCTAGTTCTCGTTTTCCTCCGCAGTTCAAAACAGCGTGTGTAGATGGCGCGACCGAGCGCGCCATCTGGTTGCGGCGCTTTGACCTATTTACCATATACGACAAAATCGCGCGTAATTTCGTAATCATTTTTCCGGCTAAACCGCTCAATTAATTTTATTTCATGATTTTGTTTACCATTTTATGTAGGTATTCGGCGCAAGTTGGGGCAGCGGTTATTGTATTCATCGTCACGTGGATTGTGCTTCCGACCAGCGAAGATTCTATGACTCGTCTTGGACAACAGGACACTTACAAGTTCAGAGTGAGTGTAAATTTGAATTGACAACTAACGTTGAGTTTTCTTATAGCGATTAATAAAAGTCAGTTCTAATTATTTTGGATGTATAGTTGACGTGATGGGGATGAAGAAGTTTTAGTGCGATTCGCTTTTAGATATTACGCAATATTAAAACGATCTGCTGAGCCGGTTGTGTGTGTGTTTTTTTCTGAAATAAGTCTTCAGGAATGTTGCGGTAGAATGATAGATGTTGATACATGTGACCATTTTGCAAGCCCACGGCTAGCCATACGAAGTCTGAGGTAACCGCTAAAACCGTACGCAATCAGTGTGTTGATCATATTATCACCACCACGAACCGTTTTAGGTCACGTGAGGACCATAATTTTTTCAAATACTTTTGAGCAATCATTTTACAAAATATGTCTCGGACGTATTATATTAATGTATCGTAAAACTCTCTCGGTCGGTAATAAAACCTGTAATTAACTTTTTTTTAAATATGCATTGATATTACCACAAAAACAACAAAGCTCATGGTTTCTCGAAACCGTTCAATTTTGAGAGGTTATACTCGAAATCTCAATGGAAGACTTGGAACCACAAGGCGCCAAATTTAAACTGGGAATAATGTCTCGATGGATGTTTTAGGTTATGTTATCTCAGCACATGATTCGATCTTCTTGAATTTATAATTAATTATAAAACATATTTAAGTTCGAATCTCGGATCGTCCAATTCGGACCAAAGTTGGTCCCTGGCAAGATAGCTACCGGTCAAAGTTGGAGCCTGGCAAGATAGCTACCGCGCATCTCTATGATCGTCTTACTCAATCTTTCCATTTCAGAACATAGTTCTCGTTCTGACGGCCGTAGGAATCGCCGCGACATTTCTCTTTCACATATTTCTCAAAGCGAATCTCCTTGACGCCGGTGGATTAACGACCGACGCGCCCCGCCTCGACAATGTTTCGGAAACTTTAGAAACTGGCGGATCTTTCAAAAGACGTTCTTGGATCGGCACGAGCCTTCTTCTGAGAGTAGCTCTACTGTACGTTGCCAGTCGATTGTTCATAACTCTCGCGACCGTTTATCTACCACTGTACATCGAGGAAGTGGAAATTGGCGGGAAACAAGCGCTAGCAACGGTACCGCTTACTTCTTACTTGGCATCTTTCGTAGCTGCTCTTGGACTCAAGTACATAAACAGATCATGCGGTACCAAGGTACAAACAATATTTAGCAAGATATAATCGGTTATGAACATTTACCGGAACGAATACAAATAAATGACTTGTTAATGATTTGTTATCTTTAGATGTGTTATCTGCTGGGTGCTTTGATTGGAATATTAGCATCCGTGATTGCGGCGTTTGCCGGGAACAATGAACCAGTGGTTTACACAGTTGCCGTGTTGATAGGGGCCGCGAGTTCGATCACAATGGTAACGGCTCTGAGCGTCACTGCGGAGCTCATAGGTCCACGAACGGAGAGCAGCGCTCTCGTTTATTCAATCGTAACGTTCTTGGACAAAATTGTCACTGGTATCGTAGTGATACTCATCGAAAAATGGTAAGATTGAAATAACAAAAATATGATTATTAGGGCAATTACCGACGATCGGTAAAAAAATCGTAACTAATTAATTTCTCAAATATTTTGAAATTTCGGTACAAATTATCCTGCGTCGTTTGAGAAAAATTGTCTGGTAATATTTTGAGATTTTCCCAGTTCGTACGCAAGCGCATTTACCACGAAACTGCGTCTCGTTTCAGGCGATGCGTCGAGAAAGAAGTGTGTCCAAACTACAACAGGGACACACTGTCCCTTGTTTGTGCCTCCTCGATGATTCTCGGGCTCGTTACGCTCATGTCCGTGGCGCGTTGTCTGACCTAAATATTGCCGGAGAGGCCTTGCTCCAGTTTGTAAATTATATAAACACGCTCGGCCCTCGCATTGTAACTGTATGTATTCACGAAGACTCGAAATAAAGAAGAAGAAAAAAACGATCATCAAACGAGAGTTAAATTATTTGTGAATAAATTAGAAGCCTGTAATACCGACAGAATCGATCATAGAGGAGAATCCCACAGGATACGAATACTTTCTTTGCGCCAGATATTTCGAGGTGCACCCGGCTGGCGCACAGATGGCGTTGGCGTCTCGTACGATGGTCGCGACGATCAAAGGGTGAGACAAAAGTGTGGCAATGGCGTCTCGGGGCCGGTATTATCGGCCCGAAAGAGCACCATTTCCGCATGGCGATGACCTGCTAGATCTACACCAAGCGTCTCTCCAGAGTATATCTCTCATGTACGAGACGCACACGTACACAATATACACATTGTACATAGTATGTTTATATACGTATAAGAAAATAGAGGGGGATGGCTCGTTAGTGTGCGAGTGTTTTCTCGCTCTCTCGTGGGAAAAAGGTGGGGTGTTGGAATGCCGTGAGAGACAGAAACAACGAGAGTCGGGTACGAGAGCGACGAGGACGCGCGAAAAGACGTCGAGAGAGGGTCGCAAGGGGGTTATGAGGAAAAGGAGAGACAGCTCTTGGAGAGACGGCTGTTTATCGGACTAAGGACGGTGTGGGCCGTGTAGTGTTCTCCCTCTCTCTCTCACTCTACTACGGTAGTAATATATAGTAGTAGTGTATAGAAGCAGCGGCGCAAATGCGCGCGGCGGCGGCAACTACGGAGACGACTACGACGTTACGACGGCGACGAAGACGACGACGACGACGACGACGGCGAGGGTCAGTCGAGAAGGAGTTAGTCGTGGATCGAGCGAAAACTCGTTTCGGAAGGTGCGCCGTTTTGCGCGCACGTCCCACTGCGCAGATTCTTGTTTTGCTCGGGATCCTGCAATGTGTGTGTGTGTGTGTTTACCGTGCGTTAGTTGTGAGAGAGAGAGAGAAAGAAGAGACTACGTGTATGTGTGTGCGTAAAGATAGACGAGGGGCGGTACGGAGGCGGACGTGAAGAACACAGCCACACGCGGGCATGGCGTGGTGCTGCCTGGTGCTCCGAGCTCTAGTAAACAACTTGTGTGCCACTCGTGCGGATATCTCGTGCCTCGTTGAATTGACGTATTTCCGTGCGCCGTGTGGTGCGTAAGTTTTTTTTCAACCGCGCCGTTAATATACTTATTCGTATACGTATATATATATATACATACATTTATCATATATATATATATGTATATATATGTGTATATAAACGTCTTCTTACCGAAAAAGCCAACACAACAACAACGGGGTGTGAATACGTGAGCGTGTTTTTTTTCTCGCGTGGCTCGCATTTATTTGTGCATATATATATATATATATAATGCGTGTATACATATATATATCTATATATATGAATACATATATATAATATGTATGAAAAATCTACGGCAGTTCAGTTGATGTGTAAAAAACCAAAGGACGAAAAACACAAATAATAATATTCGTCCTCGTGTGCGGTGAAAAAAAATTCGGTGAATAAAAACGTCTCTACCTACAAATCGTAGTTTGGAATTTTCGGTTTACGGCGTGCTGTCGCTGGCTCTCTCGGTGAGTGACTTCTCGACTACGTCTCTCTCTTTCTCTCTCTCTCTCTCTCTCTCTCTCTCTCTTTCTCGCTCGTGATGCCTCTCCCTTCTCCTTGTCTCACTTTGCTATATCCGTCTCGCTCACCCTTCGTCATCCCCACTGTCTTCTCACTCGCCACCCCCCTCTCTCACTCTCTCTCTCTCTCTGTCTTTCTCCCTTTCTCTGTCTCGTCGCCCTTCGCGTCTCTTCTATTCCCGTAGCCCTCCCCTCCCCCTTGCTCCTCGTTTCTCCTCCCACCCCTTGGGTTTCACTGTGTTCATAATATGTACTACTACTATAAACGCGACGGCGGCGACGCCGCGTATATTTTCGCCACTCGCGAACATTGTATAGATACACGGAGAGGCACACGACAATATCGGGATATCTCTCACCCTCTCTTTTTCTCTCTTTCCCTCCCTTCCGCTGTCTCTCACACGCTCGCCTTCTCGTTGGCGTTATTTTTCGGGTCTAGAACTAGAATAATACGGCACTGCACGCTTTTTTTCATTATATAGACTCGAATAATTTCTCTCTTTCTCTCTCACTCTCTCTCTCTCTCTCAATCACTCACTCACTCAATCTCTCGAGACATTTGCAGCCATTTCTCATTGACCCGAAGTGCATTTCGTGTATTTTAAATACATACCGCTTGGATTTCGCGCGACGCGTATCGGCAGAAAGACGATGAGAGGGAAAAAAAGTGTTGAGGTTAGGATACAATTCGACAGATGCCGGGAACATATCCCACAAACAAGCTCGCGAGCGCCGAGTTTCTTTTTTTCTTCCGGTCCTCGACTCATTCTTGCTCGCATTTTTGACCGGCCTACCGTGTACGCGTTACCGGCGACATATAAATCTGGCAGCGTGCGAGCAAGAGAAGAACATCCTGTTGTAAGAGTCTAAAGAGTTGTGAGGCACATCGTAAATTTTCTTACGTCCCTCTCGCGTGCTTTTATCTGGCGCGGGGCTCTCGTACGTTATTATAACCTCCCGTGTGTGTATATTGTAGCAAATAGATACGAGAGGACTTCTATCTTGCTCGCTCTTCGTTCGCTTGGTGCTGGTCGGACGGGCGAGGGAGGGGGCGAGGGGAGGTGGCACTCTCTCTTGGCTCTTTCGTGTCTTATAGTTAGTTTATTATATATACGCGTCTATGTACATATATTTCGTTCTCTGTGTTGTTATACACTATTAAAAGGCCGCTAGCATACACGCGGCATTCGTCACTCGAGGCCATTGCTCGCTTACACTATAGTAGTCGTCGCTTCGAGTTACTCGCAGCCGGCTTCAAATATATATAGGTATAAATGTCCTAGGGAAAGAGATAGATGGGTGTGCGCGGGTTGTGCGCATACGTATATGAGAAAAGTGTAACTACACGGTAAGTTAGAGACGCGTGTTGAGTCTATACATTTGCTTCGTACTTCGTCTATGCCAGAAGACGAGGCTTACGAGGCCTGATGCTTTGCGCAATCAACGCCCCGACTCTCTCGCCGGTCTCTCTTTCTCTCGCTCGACTTGCCCGTATCGGTATGTCGATATCGATGCGGGGCATATATATATATATATATCTGTATGCACGCACACATAAACGTAGTCAGCGAAGCACAGATGTGTATCGTACGTCCATAAGCCGTTCGTTCGTGTGTATTTTCTCGCGTTTACTACGCATACTCTGTGATCATTCGTTCGTTTTGGCTTTTCTCTCTCTCTTTGTCCCTCGTTCTGTTACTGAATGGCGAGCGAGACACCAACGGACAAACGACGACGCCACTGGTGCTCCCTGACGCCTCTCTCGAATGTGAGGTTATGTTGGATAGCTAGGACTGCGAGCTCGAGGAAGAAAACGTTGCGTGTGAAAGCTGTGTACGTGTGTGTGTTGTGTATGCGGTGCGCTTCTGTGGCAGCGACGGCGGCGCGCGCGTTGCGCGTTGTGTTGCCGAGCCTCGTCGATAGACGGCGTCTCACGACCACGTGCCACCTCTATCTCTCTCTCTCCCCCCTCTCTCTCTCTCTCTCTCTCTCCTTCTCGCGCGCTCTCTGCGTCCCGCATTCCGTGAGATATTTTCGTGTGTTGTTTACGAATTAAGAGGGGTCTCTTTTCGTCGCGGCACTCTTCTTTTAACAATTTCGCGACTGAGGGCAAACGGGAGACCGAGTTTCGGCCAAGGGACGAGAAGACTCGAGTGCAAAGGTAACTTCTCTGCGGCAATATTCGTGCCGAATGCATATTTGTATATATACACGGGCGTTGGACGACTGAGTTTACGTGTTTGTGTGTGCGCGTGTGTGTGTGGTGAGTGAGTGAGAGCGAAAGAGCGAGAGATCGCGGCGCTCCTGAACGTTACGCTGCGCGCGCCTCTCGAAACGAGCGTGTGATTCTTTTCACACGCATACGCCTCGACCCTGATTCTCTCTCGGTGGGGATTTTCTTCTTCTTTCTCTCTCCCTCTGTCTTTCGTTCGTCTCTTTTTTTTCTTTCTTTTTCTCTCGTTTTTTTTTTATTTCTTATTATTTTTTTTCTTCGACGAAAAGTCGACCCTCGTTGAAAATCGCGTTTCTCGCTACGTGGCTACGACTCGTTCGGGCGAATATCGGGGATCGCCACAGGCACCGCGGCGTGGCCAAGTCTTTTCTTCGCGGATGGAGAAGACCACGCTTTTTCGCTCGGTCGTGAATCCAACGAAAACGCCAACCAGCAACGAGCGAATTTTCTGTTTTCCTTCTCGAGAATTATATTATCGTAATTTCGATAAAACCAACAAACAAATATTTCAGTGAAAACAATACGCGTGTCACACGACAAATCAAAACATTACGCGATAAAAAACCGATAATCGTGTTATTTATTGTTATTTTTTGTGAAAAAAATGGCGTTTCTTGGTTTCGCTATCGGTTTTTTTTTATTTTATTTTTTTAAATATCTGCCAAGACCGCAGTTAGAAATTATCGAACAGTGAAGCATTTTAAAAGCTTCTTGACGCGGCCGTCATTTCGTAAACTGCAATCTCTTTGTGTTGTTCTCGCTCTATCTCTCTCTCTCTCTTTCTCTCTCGCCTCGTTGTTTCTCGCTTCCTCTTTCTCTTCTTCTCTTTTTCTCAGACCACCGATGGTCTTACGTTTACGCAACGAGCCACTTATTGTTAGTCACGTTATGTCGGTCCTTTTTTCCTAGCGATACTTGTTACGATCCGGAATTGCTCTTTTTTTTCACCCTACGTTAATAACATTGTCGCTGCGCATGCTCGTACCTTCGCATGTAAAAAATATGTGACGAACGAGAATTGGTGGAGCGCAGTATTCTCCCATTCCGGAATTTCGCTTTATTCTAAGATTTAAAAAATAATTATTTAAAAATATTTTTTGTATTAATAATCAATCGATTATTTGTCAAAATATTTGTTCCTTCGTTCGTTCTTTCGATGATTAAAATCGGCGATAAATCCGTGGTCGATTAATGTTTATCGTACGATCGATTAAGTCGAAATTCTTACCGCGCGTATCGTAAAATAATAATAATATAAAAGAAAGAATGAAAAAAAAGAAAAAAAATGCAAAAAGAGTGCGAGGTCACGTGGTTCCAATTTTTAACGGCCGATACGCTCGAGATAATTTTTCCGCTCGTAAATATTACAATAGTTCGAGCTTCGACGAACAAAAAAAAGTATCGACCAAATGTTCAAATATCCCCCCTGACGCCCCTCAATCCCTACCACCGTTCTCGATACCATTTGGAAAGTATCTCAATTGTCAGAATGGTGAGGGAATATCTCTTTTCTATCCTTGTTCGAATCTATTTTTACGAGCCGGTAATTACGAGATTACGGGAGACTCTCGAATTTCCAAGAATTATCAAACGTGTACGAAGATCGACGACGCGCGTTAGTCTCCTTTTTTCCCTTCCACTTGACTACCACAATAAATATTTTATTTCTCTCTCGCTCTCTCTCTCTCTCTCTCTCTACCCTTTCGTCGAGTTAAAAACGCGCAACGAAGATCCGAGTGAAATTCCGATCTCTTCTTTATTTGTTTGTTTCTTTTTTTTTGTTTTTCTTCGCGGCGACAAATTATGGAGAATGTTAGACTCGAGAATCGCGACAGTATCAGTCCCATATGCTAAGCATTTTCAGCCGGAAATCCTGTACATTATTGGTGCTTTGTGTACTAAGTTATGGAACGTGGACTGTAGCGAAGGTGAGGTGGAGGGAAGAAGAAGAAGAAGAAGAAAAAGAAGAAGAAGAAGAAGAAAAAGTAGAAGTAGAAGAAGAAGAAGAAGAAGAAGGAAAAGAAGAAGAAGAAGAAGAGGATAAATCCTGCCTCGCCATTGCTATTCGCTGTGTGCACGCCGGGCCGAGGAGTGGGGGTCGACGTTAGGCAGCGATCGCGGTGGCGAGTTTCGGTACTAAAGCGCGAGTTACTGGAACAAGAGAGAAATAGCGATGAAATGTCGTCCATTGGCGAGACCGCGTTCGATATTTTATTTCAATAAATGAAATTTTTATACGGATTTTCTATTTAACAAATATTCCAAAATCGTCGTTCGTTCCATGCAAGTGTAGGCTGATTCATCGTTCAATACTTTCCAAGACTGGCCGCGAATCGACACCTAATTAACTTCGTCCACACCGGAGAATACAACACAACCGTCGCATTCCTCGATACGCCTTCTTGAGTTCGCGCTTAAATCTCTCTCTTTCTCTCTCTCTCTCTTTCTCTCTCTATCTTTCTCTTTCTCTTCCTCTGACTTTAGACGTATATATATATATATGGCTAAAAGTATGTGTATATATATAGACACACTTTGTTGCACTACATTTTTATGGCGAATTAATTCTATAAAGCATAATATATATATATATGTATAGATGTATGTACTTTAATGCCTTACAGAATTCATTCACCATAAAAATGTATTGCAACAAAGTACGAACGCATATAATAATCACGCGCCTGCGATCGAAAGATATTTTCTTATTTTGCACGCCATGCAATTAAGATACAAGTTAATTTTCCAGGAAAGTTCAATGTACAGAACGGAAAGAAATAGATCGCAAAAATAACTTTTTTATACGACATTTTGGGAAAAAAATCGAGCGAATTTCACTTTGGCTTAAAAAAGTATCGAGATGCTTAGATCGGAGATAGAGAAAATATGAAAGTAATACGTATTTCGTCGAACGTCGAGGAATTTGATCATCACAATAACAAAGTAGGTCCCGCGAATATTTTTACGAACGATTCAAATTCTATTTTGGCGATAAGAAATTGTTCGAAAATTTTGATAACTTTTTGTTTATCGTTTATATTATCGAATGCTTTTTTTTCACTTAAAAAAAAGTCTTTGAGAATTTGTGTAACGTCAAAAAAATAATTATCCTATTTCTTAATGAAAATATCAAGAGTAATCAAAGTATAAAACTGTAAATAAAAGTGATAATATATGTTAATTTTTTTGTGAGGAACATGGACGTTGTTGTCCTTGACCAAATCTTACCAGAATAACGTTAAGGTCATCGGCGTATGGATCCAAATCGATTAAAATTTCGAAAGATTATTATATCGACATTATTTCACAATAAACTAAAAGTTTTACGAGTAGAAAAAGCGAGCGTCTTTCACTTAATCCATTCTCGTAAGACTCGTGGTTATCGATTTTGATTATGTTATTCACAGAAAAAGAACTTAGTTCATGGAGTATATATAGGGCGTCTATAAAAAAAATAAAATAAATCACGTAAGAGAGAAAGCAAATATTTAAACTTTAACTTTATCTTAAATTAATATCGCCGGTGCGCTCTTTTTAAACTTCGACGCGTTTCTTATTAACGTTTGCACTTTGGAGTGACCCACTTTATTTTAATAGTCTCCATTATATGGTTTTTATCTGAAAATGGATATAATTCTTGAATTCATGTCATCCGTTCGCTACATACGTTTAATATTAAATGTAATAATTTTAATAGCGATGTTTTTATTGATTTTCATGATAAAACGAGCATATAAATAATTTACTTTAAAATGTGCAATGTTTCATCTCAATCGAATCGTCAAAAATTATATTGTTGAATAATTGATGGTCCCTTTTAGGATTGTCTCGATCACGCCGTTTATTCTAAACAAACATTCTTGCTATTCTGTTATTTGCTCGTTGTAATTAATATCGAACTCGACAATTTTAATATTACAAATTACGCTATTTATATTTTAATCGCACAATCATATTTTCGAATCAAATTTTTAAATGAACTGCAATAAAAATAATTTAAATAAAAATATTTTATTTTTTGTCTGGATCGACAAGCGCACTGTTTTAAAAATAAAAATAAATCTTGATGAAGCCTGACCAATCGAGAAGTTTCTGCTTGATGCTGTACCTGAGAAAGGAAACAAATTATCCGGTCTGTTATTATCTTACAATGTTGCGAGAATAAGGAACGTCTCGCCCATTGGTATCGCGCATATCAACGGGTAGTTCTCTCCTCCGGCTATCGAGGTTAATCGTACACTATAATTTATTTCTGCTCGCTCAAATTCATGTTTCCTTTTGTTATTATTATAGTTATTCGTAATTCTTTTTTTTCCACGTATAATTTTAAGTAAAAATTGACCAGAAAGGGACGAGTGAGAGACGAAGAAAGAGAAAGGCGAGAGAGAGAGAGAGAGAAAAAAAAAGACGGTCGTTGCGGTATATCGCGGCGTGGATAACATTGTAAGAGCGCGTGGGAGAATTCACGGGTGCGCGTGTAACGCGAAGGACGCCTACGCCGACGTCGAAAATTCACTCGCTCGAAACGACGACGACGACGACGACGACGACGGTCCTTTCGAGCGAGGCACATAGGCGGGCACACATGTGAACGCTTAGCCGACAACGACGGCGTGACGGCGCCCCCGCGCTTTACTCTTTGAGCTTTTGCCGTTTGATTTCATACGTTCGTAGGGATAAAAAAACGTACGAGTAGGTCGAATTATGATTTTATTAAAAATATAACAAAAAATAAATAAAAAAAAATAAATAAAAAAACAATACGTCGAAAAGTGAAGGTATCGTATTTTTTTTCTCGACTCTCGAGTGGAACTCGTTTCTTTGTTGACGGTAGTAGCACGACGGTATTTATAATCGAGGACAAATATTCCGTCGTTGAATGGGAGAAAATAAAGTCGAAAAAAAATCAAGCAAACATCGAGTCAAATCAAATTGAATGAAAAATTAAAGAAAATTTGTTTAAATTTTTTATAGGAAATTGGTTATGGAATAAGTAACACTTAGTCTATATTCATAGACTTCAGAATTTATTCTTTATAGAACACTTGGAAGGCTCGTCTGTCTCCTAGCATATATTAGTTAAGACTAAAGAACAGCAGAGCCCGATTTAAGGGATTGGTTAGTCGGTCCGTAGTTATCGCCCTGGCCTAATACGAGCGTAATATAAACATAAACAGTATCGGCCACACATAGCTCTCTCAGTATATGATAGATTAGTTTTTGTACACACAAATATGCATATAAAGAAACCAACATTTTCAATTTATTTTTCTCTCAAAAATAACGAAATATAAAATAATAATGTTATCTCGCAGATACTTTCGATTCTCGTCGTTCGACCAATTGTAGGCCCGCCGATGATATTCTAGAAACAAAAATAGCGATGCAAAAATTTGAATGAAAATTTGACGAAACAAATAAAAAAATTAACAAAAATCTCGTATTTGTGCAAAATTAGGAAAAACACTTTTTTCTTCTTTTTTTTTTGTTTGTTTCTTCTTCAAAATAGTTTCGTATCGTTTTAAAGCTCGTAGGAACGCGCAGAATCCGAGGCAGAATACGGGGGAGTGTAATCGCGATTTCACCGAGACGCAACGAAACCGCCCATTATTAACCATACCGAGTTAATTTTCGAGTTATTTTCAAATCTCCGAACAATTTAACTTTTAAGGATCGGGTATCGATAATTCTCGTTCATCCAGCAGTTGGTAATTTTCTCGCAGGCTCGTAAATGTACGTTTTTTTTTTTTCATCGTGATCAATAACTGGGACAATGACGAACGTTTTTCACCCCCCCTCCCTCTTTCTCTCTCTTTTTCTCTCTTCCTTCGTCCTACGTACAAATAGATATGGAGTGTGTCTCGTGAAAGAAGGAAATAAAAGCCGTGGGCCGTACCGCGGCGTCGAGACTCGCTGCGACTGCGGCTGCACATAGCCGTCTCTCTTTACGGGAGGGATGGCGCGGTGAGCCGGAGAGGGGGGGGGGGTTGAGAAGAGGTTCGAGGAGAAACAGTAAGGCTCGCCTCGCGAACGTCCTTGCTATTTAGTTGCACTGGCGCCAAACGTCCGTCGACCTCACCGGAGCCCGCGCGTTACACGCAAAGAGGAGCGAGAGAGAGAGAGAGAGAGAGAGAGAGAGAGAGAATCGAGCAGCGCACTGAAAACGCGTCGGACGCATCGATTTCTCACGGCGTCTCCTCTAGTTTCTCGGACGGAACAAGACAATTTTCATGCCAAACGGCGGCGAGGGGGGGGGGGGATGTGTGTCGGTTCGATCGCGCGCGTCTTGCAAAAAGGACGGAAGAAAGAAAAAAAAACGAGATTTTATCGTGTAATTGTTGTCTTTTTGTTTTTTGTTTCCTTCGATCGTATGAAAATTCTAAAATTCGAGCAGAAATTTTCGTTCGAAAAAAGCGTTTGATGAAAAACAAAAGAAAAAACAAAAGAAAAAACAATCGATCGAAGAATCGAATCGCGATAAGGAAAGTTTCGTGATAACGCGGTCTTTCGCGAGGACGACGAAAAAACGTGAAAAACAAAACAAAAGACAAATAAGAGCGTCCGAGCATTATATAGAGACAACGAGGGAGGGTCGCGCCGGGTTATAATCTCCGAGTAAACGGCGTGAGCGTTCCGTTTCACAGAGTTTTGAGAAATTTAAATACCAAAATTGTTAGATTGGACGGGAGAGAAAAAAGAAATGGGCGATAATGCAAAGTAATGATAAAATAAAGGAAAAAGAAACAAAGAAAAAAATCACGATAACCAAAATGGAAGCCTCGACGCGGTCGGATCCTTTCCTCGTTGTAAAAAACCGCTCTCGAACACGTATCAACAAATATATATATATATATATTTGTCGATACGTGTTCTTTTTTATATAGATATATATATCTATATAAAAAAAGCTATATATACATATAGAGCTGTACATAGAGCTAATCCATCCACTCACATGACTCTTCGGCGTATTTCTCTCTCTCTCGTATGTATGTGCGTGCGTATTAGTTCTCCTCATTCGAGCCACGGGGCAAACCGGGGAAACGAGTGCGCGTCCACGTGACGCCGGTCACGGCCGGTCACATCAAAATGTGAATGAGCTGCGCGCGGGCTTTCGGCACGCGCGCTAGCGCCTCCTCTTCGCCCCCCCCCCCCCCCCCCCCCCCGCCCCGCCTCTACGCCGCCCGCCCGTCACCCTCGCTCCTCTCTCTCCCCGCCGCTCGCCAGCGCACGCACGCATACACGCGCATGCGCACACTGACACGTGCGCATGCGCGCGCGCGTAATACTTTTTTTACTTTCTTCGCTCGTGTTTTTACACTTTTTTTTCTTATTTATTTTTTCTTTTTCCCCTCTCCCCTCGCCCTTTCGTACGATCACGTCGTTCGACAAAATTCAAAACGGACCGTGGGTTATTTGGATAGCGTTAGCGCAATTTTGTTGCTCGTATTTTTACGATCCGACGGTCACTCGCGCCCTCTCGCTCTATATATCGCTCGCTTTTTTTTTTTTAACTGTTGGAGAGAAAATCTTTCGAGGTGTTTTTGTTGTTTTCGCTGTTCTTGTTGTTGTTGTTTCGCGTCACACACTCGTAAGCCTGATAACATTTCGAAATTGGAAGATGGCGTAGGAAGGGAACGCGGCGTGCGCGAATAACAGGACAATCGCTTTTTTTGTTGTTGTGCGGAGGTTTTCAAATTTTGTTTGGGCAAAAACTTTTCCATCGATCGATCGGCCAACTTCGTCGAGAAATTTTTATCAAAATGAGCACAACCGACGGGAAATTATATAACGCGATGAAGTATTGATAAAATTGCAAAAAAAAAGAAAAGAAATGGAGACACGACTCGTTGGAAAAAAATGTCTGATATGCAAAAAAAAAAGAGAGAGAGAGAGAGAGAGAGAGAAGGAAGGAAAAGAAAAGAGTCACGCGCGACATTATTGTTCAGGTGTCGAAACGTCGGGGGTTAACGGAAATCGGAGAACGCTATAGGGCGAACCGCGACCGATCGATGCTCAGACGATTCGTGTGTCTCTTCGTGACACACGAACGTTTCTGCTATTTGGCATTGAGCATTGAACGTTATAACGACGCGACGAGGCATTTTTTCTTTTTCTTTTTTCGATCGACACTCGTTAATTAAAATAAAATCAAAGCGCATGTTTTATTTAGCGTTGAAATAAGTTCGATGTTTTTTGTTTTGTTTTACTCATCCGATGTCCCGATTATCGTCGACGAATGTATTTTCAAACAAACGAGAGAGAGAGAGAGAGAGAAAAGAAAAGAAAAGAAAAGAAAAGAAAAGAAAAGAAAAGAAAAGAAAAGAAATCTAAAGAAAAGAATGAAAAGGATTTATCATCTTTATCGTTCGGTCGTGCCTGACGACGCTCGAGATTCGAAAATTCCGAAAGCCTCGCGTCCCGCGATATCGGACGTTGTCAACGCGGCGAAAATTTTATCGCTCTCTCGCCTTTTTTTTTGTCCCGACGTGGCGAATCGCCGTGAAATCGTTAAGCTCCACTTCGCGTCGTCCCTCGATTGCATAAAAACATGAAAACAAGAAAACGAAAAAACACGGATGCGCCGGTCACGGCCGCAACGGAGGAATTTGAAAATATTGAAAAAAAAAAAAAAAAAAAAAAAAAAAAACTTACGGCCTTTCGAGACACGTGCCGTTAATGTCACCGTCACCGCCGTCGGCTCGCACGTTCCGATAATGCGTCCCTTCGTGTGCGACTGCGCGCTAAGAGAAAGACCGAGGCGGCAGCAGTGTTAAGAGGGAGTGGGGGGGGGGGGGGGTGGAGGGGGGAGCTCAAGTCTCACGAACTTGCCGAGAACCTTCGAGAACGTCGAAGGTTTTGTACGATGGCGTCACTCAATTAACCATTTCATCCTCTCATCTATTTCTCTCTCTCTCTCTCTCTCTCTCTCTCTCCCTCTCTCTCTCTCCCTCTCTCTCTCCTTCACAAATTTCGCCATGAAATTCACTCCATGTACGTTCAAATATCAATACGAATCGAACGACGGTGCCTTCTTTCACGTTAGTACAAATTTTCGACCACCTATCCGTCAAGATGGCGCCATCTTTCGACTGCCGATAAATAAATTGCCGATAGAAAATTGTACGCGAGAGGCGAAATTTTCGATGGAGAAAAATTACCAGTGGCGGATTGTCGAGTGAGGAAGGCCTAAAGGGGGGGGGGGGGGGAGTGTGGCGGTGATAAAGATAATTTCACATTAGGTCGAGATAACGATTTGATTGATTGGATGATAAACGAAAAAAAAAAATATATATATATATATATATATATATACACATATATTCCGTGATATTTTCGTCGCGCTATTTTAAAACGAGACACGCGACAATGCGACCGCAGGAATCTGTGCCAGCCTCGAAAATGAAAAGAAAAGAAAAAAAAAAATGTACAAATTTGTCACGCGCGGGGTCGATGTTCCCACGTGTCCCCCCCCCCCCCCCCCCCCTCCGTCCCCCACTCACCGTACAATAAACGAAGCGACTTAGATTAGCCGCTTAGTTGTACGCGAGAAAGAAAGAAAGAAAGAAAAAAAAAAAAAAAAAAAAAAAACAACTCGCGACATCGCGAAGAACGGAAAGTCGTGGCAGGGAAGTATACAAATATGAATGAGCGAGAATGGTCTTGAGGCACGTTCGAAACGATTAGACCCTCGTGCTTTACACGATACGCCGAGTAATCTTGTCACGGGAATTTTTATGATGAAAAATAATTAGTCCGGTAGTCGTTCGTCGGTTAGGTCGAAAAAATTCTTCGCGTCGATAATTTTGTCTCGTGCGTAGGTATAAAGAAAACGGACTTTAACGAAGAGACGTGAACGATCGTAGAAAATCGAGCGTGCGTTAATATGTTTCATCGTTTTTTTCTCTCACGTACGAAAACCTCGCGCGACTTTGCCTCGTCGAGAAAACCTTTTTAATCGTATTCTCGTCTAGAACCTTCTCTCTCGCTCTCTCTCTCTCTCTCTCTCTCTCTCTCTCGCTCTCTCTCTCTCTCTCTTTCTCATTTCGCGACGTTATTCTAGTTGATAAGTATCACACTTCAACTTCAAAACTGTATTGAGTTTCGCCGCTAGACGGCGAACTCGCGCGATATAAAACTACATAATAATTAATAATAATAATAATAATAATAATAAATAGCTCGAGCTAATTACGGGAAATAATTCGTGATCGTTTTTTTTTACCAAGATAATAAACCTTTGAATGAAGAGATTCGAACGTCAGAGCCGCTCGAAGAGTCTGGAAAATCATCCTATCTTTAAAAAATTGTATAATAAATTTCTATCAAATCGAAAATAAAATTTATTTATTTATTAATTGTTATAAAGTAATAATTAATAATTTAATAAACATATTTTCATATATTAATATTTAAACATTAATTGTTGCTATATTAATCCTTGAATGTGTCGTGCTGCCGTTTGGCAACACATTTATTTTCTGGCTCTACATTCGCTCGCAGAAACGTTTGGATGCCTTTTACGCATTCTAACCAAAGACTAAGCAAATACGTAATTTTTTAATAAAAAATATTTTCACAAAGATTTGATTTTTTTCCTTATTTTTCCCTCGATATACACTCTTTTTGTTTTGTTTTAAATATTAATGTTTGATAAATATAAACTGTAAACGAAAAATCGCGCATTTAAGGATTAATGATGAATAATTTAATTAACAACTTCTTAGTAACTCGTTCAATTATTAACCCATCGATGATGAATAAAATAACAAAATTAGTCGTCCAGTTTGCAATTTTTCGTCAGTGTCAACAAATATGTCGATATGATTGATTTTCATTTGATTTTTCTTTATTCCCTAATTTTCTTACCGAGCTATCGTTCGAAAAACCTTGAACTATCTCGCGTTCTAAAATACATAAAAATATCGGTGGATTCGTACGAACTCATGAATTTTCAAAAATAGACTACAATCTCGTTTTAATAAAAATTTATGCTCGAAAAAGATTAGTTCTTGATTTTATTCAAAATCGGCCTCGAACGTATTCATTCCGACGAGTATGTAGAACGTGGGATTCGTGAGATCGCGTAGGCCGTACGGAGGGAAGAAAATTGCGAGGGCGAGTCCCGACGTCATCCGGTCTTCTTCTTTCGATTATTCCTCCGATAAACATACTCCGGTATGTCCAACCCGTCGGTTTACGTTTCAACCCTCTTGCGCGCCGTCTCTTTTCCCTCTCGCACCCTACGTGTCCCACGCGAATTTTCGCTCGCGAAAATTACCTTACGATTTATTGCAACAGCGTCGTTAATTTTCTTTTTTTTTCTGTCGTTTTTTCTTCATAAGTTTCCGTTTTTTCATTTAAAGTTTGCGCGGAACACAGAACTCGTGAGAATGTGTCGTAAGCCCCGATTCTAACGTGGGAGTCGAACCAGTCGTTCCGTTTCACGCGCTCGTTAGCCCCGTAAACAGCTGGTGCAATGCTCGTGAGACAAAACGTCGTCTCGAGCGGCGCTTTTGCGCGAGTTCGTGCCGGTGACGCGATTCGACGTTTGCTCGTTGAACCCGTGCCCGATTATTCTTTTTCTTCTCGATTTTCGCCCTTTGGGTTCTTTTTTCTTTTTCTTTTTTTTTAAATCCCAGTACGCCATTATCAAATTTCTCGTTTATTAGAAATTTTTAATATTGTTGAATTTAAATAACGTAATATGAAATATATGTGACGAGAGAATGAAGAATCAATAAAATATTGCGATTAGCAGCACACAAAATATAAGGAACGATTCTCGCGGACAGGAGAGAAACGTCGATATATGAGAATTTCTTAATCTCGAAAACTTTGAGGAAATATTAATAATAATACCGACTATGGATTGGACACGAAGGATTTTTTACTCCCTGCGTCGACGTCATTTGGATCGTCGCGCTATCCGCCATTTTGTCGACGCTTCTTATTGTAACCTGGATAAAATTTGAACGCTCGTAAATCTACAAATTCTCGTGGAATATCGATGATTCTAAGAAAAATGAAAACGAGCGAACGTCCATTCGGCGATCTCGACGTCGTTAACTTTCGTCGATAAATTTATTAGATCGATCGTCGATCAATTCCCAACGATTTATTCTTTTCTAAAATATCGCGTCGACGCCATTTTGTCACGATTATCGATCGCCGCCATTTTCTCAAGATTTTGTCATAACCTTAAAAAATTCGATTCTCGTTTCTATTCGCGATTCTATCGATGATCCTCGAACATCTACGATTCTTGAAACGAAAAGAACACAAAAATGTGAAAAACGTGTTTTAATGACATCGAGAATCTCGCCAACGAATAAATCCAGAGGATGACCGTCGTTTAACCGCGAACGATTTTTCTTTTTCCCACAAATCGCACCTGTGTCATTTTCTCGATCACGATCTCCGCCATTTTCCTACCGGGACTTTCGACTACGCACAAAAAAAAAAGGAAAACAATAAAAAAACTACGATAATTCCATTCGACATTGGTAATTCGATTCTCGAAAATCGTTTCTCGTCCACGTTCTCGTCACGCGATTCTCGTACAACGAGTAACTCAGAAAGTAAACTCGATGTATCCGAACGTCGATCGGTCCCTTTCATCTTTCAGGTGTCACCGCGAGACGACGCTTCGAAGCGTCTTTGCGCGCCTGTCGTGTCATTCGTCACGGAACACGTTGACACATTGGCACGAATTTATAATTCTCGCAAGTGAGCGAGAAGAAAAATGAAACAAAAAAAATATCGTTAAAGAGAACGAAAGAACGAAGAAGACGTAGGTAATCGAGGCCGGAGTCTGTCAATTTAATGTTGCACATGGATTTTAGCGAGAGGAGAGGAAGAGGCGATGCTCGTAGACGCGCGGGTTACGTGCGTCATAAACCTTTCTCTCTCTCTCTCTCTCTCTCTCTCTCTCTCTCTCTCTCTCTCTCTCTCTCTCTCTCTCTTCTCTCTCTCTCTCTCTCTTTCTCTCTCGTGACGCCGCGAAAATGGTAGAGAGAGGTCGCGAGCGAGCCGCCACCGAGCGCGCGCTATGCGGGCATGTGGCAATGTTTTGGCCGTCATCGATCGGCCTCCCCTTTACGCGCTGCGGCGTAGTATCATGAGCCTTCCTTCCTTCCTTCCTTCCTTCGTCTCTCTCGCTCCCTCTCTCACTCACACTCTCTGTCCTTTTCATCCCCATCATCACCACTCCTTCGCTCTCTGCGGCCTCGGAGCCCCCCCCCTCCTCCTCCTCCAACTCCTCACCCTACCAGTTCCTCTTTTCTACCCCCACGACGTGCAAAATCCACCCACGCCCTGGTTCACTCAGCCACCCTCAGACAGCAGAGGTTCTCATTTGGCGCGTGGTTTTGCCTCCACGCGGCATTGATTACATATTCGCGCGGCTCCAATGCGTCGTAACAATTTTTTTACCCACTTCCCTTTTTTTTCCATCTCGCTTGAACGAGTCACGAATTTTTCAGAGTTTCAAGAAGGAAAGAAACTTTGGTTTTTTTATTTATTTATTTGTTTTTCAATCGTTCAGTTCGCGTGGCACGCCGGGAATATATATTATACGAGGGCGAGATATAATTCGTCGTCGTTGTCTCTTTTATCGTTAGTATTCGTTCGATTTATGTAACTCGTCGAGTAATCGTCGTCCGACCGATATTTTTTTTTGTCCTTTGTGAATTTCTTGACGGAGGATCTTTCTTTTTTCTTTTCTTTTTTTTATTGCTCTTTTGTTCACTCTTATAATTTTTAATTGACACAATGGACGAGGTATATGCGCGCGCGATCGAGAAACGAAGCGGGATCGCAAGAAGTGGCGCAGTAAGCATTCGAGGTGGAGAATGCCTCTCTCCCTCTCTCTCTCTCTTTCTCTCTTTCCTGGTACTCCGTTCAACTGTAAGCTCGTCCGACCGTGCGACTTCATCCTCCCGCCCCGAGCAACCATAAGGCTTCGAAAACGATCCGCGATTCCATAAACCACACGAGCAACGATCGACTAGTTTCCTTATTTTTTGTCTCTCTCTCTCTCTCTTCTTCCTCGCTTTATTTCGCGCCTTTTCCTTTTTACGCGCTTCCTTCGTTACGCGACTTCGTTCGGTCCTTCGATAGACGAAAAATTTCGTCGTTTCGTCGAAAAAAAATATATATATATCTCGATATTTTCGAATCTATAAACATTTTAATCGAAAAAATAAATCGATCGACATCATCCTTTTTCTTTTCTTTTTTTTTAATTGCAATTTTTCTCATTTTATCGACATGTTTGTTGTCGTTCGTGAATCGCTTCTCTTAAGAATCGTCCGATCGGTCAGCCAACGGAAAAAGGTACGTTCGCGAAGCGGAGGGTCCGAGAGGGTGCGAGTCCGAATGGAAGAAAAAGTGTGTGAGAGAGAGAGAGAGCGAGAGAAAGGGTTCGAGTGTCTTGGCTTCACGTACCAATACCACCAGACTTCATCATCACATATATGGTGGTGAAGTGTGTAATGGCAGCGAAGCAGCGTTGCAAAAGTTACCGTGCGAAGCGACGTTGCAACAACCAAAGCGCTCCGTAAATTCCCCGACTCGTGTCCCTTTTTGACGGGGACGGGGTAATGCGAACGCACACATACACACATACACACACACGCGCGCGCATGCGTGTCTATATATATCGGTACGATACACCGTCGGGGAGGGATTTCTTTTTCTTTATTCTCGAAAATCGCGCGTTGTCTCTGTTGCATTCTAAGTAGACATTTTTTTCCTACAAATAATTATTTCCCGATAGAAGAGACAAAAAACAAATATATATATTTTTTTTCTTTTCTATCGGGAAGTAATTATTTGTAGGAAAAAAATGTCTCTGTTGCATTCGATATATTGTTCTTCATTATTCCGTTTTTATTTTTTAATTAAATAACATTGTCGCTAAAATTGTTGGTTAACGAGCGATAATTGATCGACGCGCTCGTCGGTCAAACAATCTCGAGGGGAACGCCGTCGAGCTCCTCTCGCGGCAACATTCGATACCTCTCGGCGTTAGTGAGATCGGAGAAGTCAGCGAGGATATTGTTATGGAGGAAAATCAACGGCGACTCTCTATGTGTGCATATATATATATATATATATATATATATATATATATATATATATATATATATATATACGTTGCATCGCTCTCGTGTTTCGTCGCGGCTACTTTCGCTTCGCAAAGTCGAGAGCCGCGCTCGTAGCATCGAGGTGAAGCGTGCATACGGACTCTCTTGCCTTTTACTATGTATGCACATGTCGGTGTATATATTGTGCAAGCCGAGCTCCTTTGCTCGTTGGCTCGTTCTTCCAGCTGACCTCTCGGCCCCTAACCACGGAATAATGTGACAAAGACCTCCCCTGAGCCGAGAATAAGAGAGTACCGATCCTGAAAATCGGCAACGTAACGAATTAAGTGGGGGGGGGGGGGGAAAGAAGCGCTCGTATATTCAACGACGCTAGTAAACGGCCAATGTAAAGCTCGATGATTGTTAGAGAGAACGAGATGGGGAAGGGAGGCGAGATTGGCCGTTTAATCGAAGTGATCGGAACAGGACGAGGAAGAATTAAGAATTATTGATTTCTAGGGAGACAATATTATTATTTTTCTTTTTTTTTTTTTAATAAAACGAAATGATTTTTAATGACTCATTTTTACGAGGAATCATTATTATTATTTCGTTCGAACGAACGATTAACGATTGCTATATTTTTGGAGAAAAATAAATGCGGGAAATAATTCGTCGATTAAATGGAAAAGTGACATTATTCGAAAAGACAAAATTATTCAATATATGCATTTAAAGTTTTTCGCTTTATTAAAATTCATATTTTGTTGTTGTTAAGTTTGATATTAACATATAAGTGGTATAAATCGTTTTAAAGGTATTTACATAAAAATGAAGACGGTGTGTTTATTTTAAATGGCAGAGCGACGTTTTTCTACAATAAAAATACCGCCAGAGTACAGAAATGACACTTTCGACATCTAGTGATCTTGACGTAGGACTTTATAAAGTGTCTTTTATTAATATAAAATAATGTTGATAGTAGACTCGTTTTAATTAATAACCTGATTTTCCAAAATTTTTGAAAAATGTTACTTTTTCATTTAACCGACGAATTCTAAGATCTCCTGTTTGATTTATTTATCGTTACCGTTGTTCATATTTAAAAAAATCAAAGTGCACCGAAATTTCTTCTTTAATAAACAGTCACGAAGTGTGTCAATTATTCGTGAAATAGGCGATCGATCGTGAAAATTAGAGAACGTGAAAGAGAGAGAGAGAGAGAGAGAGAGAGAGAGAGAGAGAGAGAGAGAGAGAGAGAGAAAAGGGAAAAAGACGAGATGAGACGAGACGAGACACAATGAATCGACGAAATTTGCTCTTCGCGCGTTCGCGGCGATCAGGTCGACCGGGTGCGCGTCTACGGGGTGAGAAAAAGAGGGTTTATAAAACGCACAGTCTAGACGCTTCGTCGTCGGGCCAGCCCCAACGATGCGCCCGTTCTGTCCTGTGAGTCGACCGGGGACACACACGCGCGTTTTGCCAGCGCGTTCTATTAACGGAACAGTCAACCACCTATCTATAACCTCATAGATCTCTCTCTCTCTCTCTCTATCTCTTTCTCTCTCTCTTTCTCTCTCTCTCTCTCTCTCTCTCTCTCTCTCTCTCTCTCTCTCTCTTCTATATATGTTTCGTATCTTCCCCTTTGGAAACCGTCTCGCGGATTTTCCGCCTTCTTAAACATTCTTCTCTCTCTCTCTCTCCCTCGCGTCATCCGTGACGCGGTTAACATCGATAGTTCTACCAATGGACTTATATTCACAGCGGTGAATCGACGCATGATTATTTTTTAATCGACGATAATGAACGAGACGTATTACGAAGGATGCGAAAGGATACTACGGAGAATGAATATCGCGCTCGTAATAACAGAGAGACGCTATCTGTCGAGAAGGTTCGATAACTCGCCGCCAGGGCCGCGCAAAAATCTCTACCGAAGTCTCGCGCGATTGAAAATACGCCGTGTATTGTCCTCTGCGGTAGAATATTTCGCGATTCGCACAGACCCCGTCATGTGTCACTTTGTTCACCTCGATGTGTTTATACATATTTATATTATGGTACGTGTACATGAGAACGCACACAAACGTCTATATATATATATATATATATATATATATATATATAAACACGAAGTGATCTCGTTTGTTCTATGTATAGATCGCAGTCAGAAATAGCGCTACGGGTCTCGTGCTGCTCTTTGCGCTTCCCTCTCGTCGTTCGTCCACTCCTATCTACCGTATGAACACGCGCACGCGCGTACAGACACACACATGCACGCAGACATACGAAGAATATGCACGCTAACACGCGAGTTATTCGTATACCGGTAGGACATCGAGTCGCTCTATTGTTCCTCGCGTCTATTCGCATCGGGTAAATTCGCTTCACCGTAACACGAAGATGAGTTACGAATCCAAAGTTTCAACTATAAATAGATAGGACCGTTTTATTCGTTCGAACCGTGAAATTCAATTACGCATTAATCAATAGTCGCGATATTAATTATTTCGAGGGTTAAAGAAACGTTCGATCGTTGAATAATCGATTAATGAAACGATCGAATCAATCATTAAATAATCGATTGATCGAACGATCGGTAAATAATTGATTCATTGAACGATCGAGTCGTTCGTTGAACGATCGATCGATCGATCGAGAGATTGAATCACTCGTTGAATGAATCGATCGCTCTCGTTAAACGATTAACTATTAAATCGTTCGACCCTCAATTATCAAATTAATCGATCGTTCGATTTAACCGCTGATTTATTTATTTCTCGTTTCTTTTTTTCTTTCGCTTTTTTGTTTTGTTTTTTATTACGATCGCGCGATAAATAATTTAAAGAAGAAGAAGAAGAAAAACAAAAAGAAACAAAAAGAACACGATCGTTCGTACACGCGACGATAAAATAAGAACGAATTCCCGGAAGTTAATGGCGCGATCGTTGTCGAAATCGATCGAGAAGAAGAGAGAGAGAGAGAGAAAAAAAAGAAAGGCGTCATTTCGCCGAAGCGACGACGTATCATATCAGCGAATCGTTGCGGTTCTCTCGTAGTTACGTATGCGTGGGTGTGAGCATCGCTGGCTGTGCATACAAGCCACTTGGCTCTCTCCGTACTACGTCGGTACTATGAAAGCGGCGGCAATGCACCACCGGCGCGCACAGGACGCGCGGTGGAAAACGGTCGAAACGCCTGCAGGGGGTGTCTCGGTTCTACAGCCGCTCCCGTTTAGTACCCCCCCCCCCCCCCCACTCTCTCTCTCTCTCTCTCTCTCTCTCTGTCTCTCTCTCTCCCACGCCGCGTCCTCCCCCAC